>VBSM01000483.1:37603423-37768071 GCA_008086735.1 Cheirogaleus medius
AAAAAAAATAAGTCCTTGAATTCAGGAATATGTCATTGTTTTTATTTATTTGTCATATTTTATTTCTTATATTAAATATATTTCATGTTTTTCTTCATAAATAATATATATTTCTTTATAGTGCCTTGGTATTGAAAATGGGGATTTTTAAAATTCTAATCTTTCTAAGTGAGTATTTCTGTTGTTCTCGCAGTGATTTTGTCTTTAATGGTTTTGAGTGGTCGTAGGCAAAGCAGGGAGCATTCAGGTGGGCAGGCCTTCTTTGATTTTCGAGGGTAACTTCTCGACATTGAAGGTCTGTACTTTTGGTTGCTGTAAGTTTTCTTGTGAGTGTCCTCCTCTTCCTTCCTGAATATCTGCTCAAAGGTGAGTGAGACATTCCTGAGAGCTGTGATAAACAAACAAATTCAGTGGGTCTAAGGGACCCAAGAGATCAGAGGGAGAGGTAAGAAGGTAAAGTGCAGGCTCTTCCCCAGCAATGGACCTGGTAATTCCAGGACAGTGAATTAATGCCACACTGTCCGGACAGCAGACTTTGCTACTGAAACTTAGAATAAAAGCACATTACTGCACACTCAGTTGTCCATGTTTAGCAAAGAGGGTATTTAATGAAGATATCATCCTCATTAAAGTAGTCAAGAAATGCATGTGGAATTAAATGGGACTGAGAGATTATCATTCTTTTTTAAATAACACACAAGTCTTAATATCTGCTTTGGAATTGTGTTCTTGGTTGTGAACATGAGCTGGAGATTTGAGCAATAATTTAATTTTATCATTATTGGTTTTAAGGATATACACAGAGGGTTAGCTCGTTTTAGGTAACAATTACAAAAATGGGACTACACTTTAAGGCCAACCTCCTCAATACAAAGAGATTTAATTGTTACACAATTTGTCAGTATGTCTGGAGGCATAAATTATAAGTGGAAGGAAAATAAATTAAACGTGATGGTTTTATTGCTCTGCTGTTGTGTGAAAGAGTATCTTAAATCATTTATAGAGAGTTATTTTCTTTTTTATATTTATTTTAATTGAGCTAGTTAATTTCAAACACCCCATAAATTTTAGGACTGAGAATAAAACACTGCCACATGCCTTCAAACAATATACATTTTAGTGTTTCAACGACATCGTTTGAAAATTATGGTGGCTACAGTTATTGAGATGAATATAATTTATGCAATTTCTCCTACATCTTCAGATTTGGGTGATATTTCAGAATGTTCCAGTCACTACAAATTCAAATTAAGAGCTTAAGTAAAAGATTTAGTTTTTGATCAAAACAAATTATTTGGATATACCAAAGATTGGCATGTCTATGGGTTCCTAGATTCATGGATATAGCCACTGTCCTCTTAGGTATTAATTGATGAAAGTTTGGGAATCAGTGGTTTACAAAAGAGAGTAAATGCTGTAAAAGTAACACTTGAAATAGTTAACTTTATGGAGGAAAAACTGACCTACAATAAAATGGCCCATTTTAGGTGCAGCATTTAATGAATTTTGACAAACGTGAAACCTATGTAACCACCATCACCCCTCAAAAAGATCCTTCGCGTCCTTTGCTAGTCAATCCATTCTCCACCCCCATCCCCTAATGATCCACTGTAGATTAGTTTCACTTGATGTAGAATTTAATATAAATGGATGTAGCTTTTTATGTCTGGCATCTTTCACTCAACATAAAGCTTTTGAGATTCATACATGTTATTCTTTGTTCTTACAGCCCCATTTCTTTTAAAAGCTGAATAGTATACCATTGTATAGATTTACAATTTGTTTATTCACTTATATGTTGATGGACATTTGTGTTGTTTCCATTTTGGGGCTACTATGAATAAAACTTCTAAGACCATTATATACAAATCTTTGTGCGGATATAAGTTTTCATTTTTATTTGCTAACTACCTAGGAGTGTAATTGCTGATCCTGTGGTTGGTGTATGTTTAGCTTTATAAGAAACTGCTAAACTATTTTCCAATACTGCATCATTTTACATCCCCACCAGCAGTGTATGAGCCTTAGTGTTACTCCACGTCCTTGCTAAGAGGAAGTATTATCAACTTTTTTTACTATAACCATTTTAGAGGATGTATAGAGGTATCTCATTCTCATTTTAATTTGCACTTCTCTGAAGATTGGTGATGTTGAGAGTCTCTTCATGAGCTTATTATTTGTACATATTATTGTTTGAAGTGTCCCATCCTTTTGCCCATTTTTAATGGAGTTGTTGGTTTTCTTATGATTAGTATTTGCATGGCACATCTTTGCCAATCTTTTACTTTTAACTTGTTTCTTTATATTTAAAGGGCATATTTTATAGAGAACATATAGTTGAGTGGTGCTTTTTTATGAAATCTGATAGTCCACATCTTATCTGTTATGTTCACACAGTGAATATTATTGTAATTGACAGTATAAGTGGGTTTAAGTCCTTTCATTTGTTGTTTATTTTCTATGTTTCCCATCTATTCTTTGTTCATTATCTATTTTTTTCTAACTCCTTTTGCATTGAATATTGTTATTATTCCCTTATTTTCTTATCAATTGTATTTCATTTTCAGTTTTTTAATAGTTGCTCCAGGGTTCACAATATGCACTTTAACTTATTATAGCCTACCTCCATATAATGTTATATATCTTCATGTATATTAATGTTATAGTTCTTCAAAAGAAAACCTTAATGAAAACCTTAAAACAGTGTACTTCTATTCCATCTTCTTTCCTTTGTACTATTGTTGCCATCCATTTTACTTTCATATATGTTATAAATCCAGAATACTTTGTTATTATCTTTGTTTTAAACTGTTAATTATCTAACAAAAATGTTTTAAAAATGAGAAAATACCTTTAAGATACTGTCTTTCTTTTCTGTGGCTATAAAATAATATCACGGACTGGCTAATTTATAAAGATCAGGAATTTATTTTATCCCAGTTCTAGGGATGAGAAGTCCAAGGTCAAGGTGCTGGCGGGTTTGGTTGTCTGGTAAGGGCTGCTTCCTGCTTCCAAGATGGGGCCTTCATGCTGAGTCCTTTGGAGAGGAGGGATGTTATATCCTCACATGAGGATAAGAAAAAGAAGAGGGCCTAACAGTGTCTGAAACCTTTTCTATAGGGACCTTAATCCCATTTGCAAAGGAGGAGCCCTCATGGCCTAACCACCCCTTAATATTTTTTCACTGGCAACACCCAGATTTTGGAGGGGATGCATTCGAACCATAACAGATATATTCGCATATTTATCATTTTCTAGCACTCTTCATTCCATTATGTAGACCTGCGTTCTGTTTAATATCATTTTCTTTTCACTGAAGAATTCCCTCTAATATTTTTTTGTAGTGCAGGTCTACTAGAAGTGGATTCTATAAGCTTTTGTTTGTCTGAAAGGGTCTTCATTTTGCCTTTATTCTTGAAATATATATTTCCCTGGGCATAGAATTTGAAGTTGATGGTTTTTTTTTTCCCAAGCACTTTAAAAATAATGTTCCATTGTCTCTTGGATTCAACTAATAGTAAAGTATACAGAGAGAAGTAAAAGTCTCTGGATTCTTATCTATTATATCCAGAATTCAAAATACATGTTTACTCACTGACCAAAATTCTACATCCCAAGGTAAAAAGTGTCAAAACAGGTTCTAAGAAAACTCTTTGTGAATGTGAAATATAGACAACATTTGGGAATTTGAGATTCTTGGATCCAATTTCTGTAGATCAGGCTTAAATAGTATTTATGTTCAATTATCTAATATTTATTGATTATTTCTCTCAGCCTCAGTTTCCTCATCTGTAAAATAGGCATAGTAATAGTCATTACCTCGTAGGATGGCTGCAAAATCAAGATAAGAGAAACAAGTGCTTAGAACTGTGCCTATCTCAATCTAAGTGCCCAATAAATATTTACTATGATGCTGATTATGGTGATAACAATTACCATACGAAGACTCTGTGATTGCTACTATTACTTCTTTTTGTTGTTTTTAAAGTTAGATATGGTTTCCTATCTTAAGGATTTAACAATTTAACAAGGAAGAGCTAAATACTTTCATGGTAATGGATAATTTATATACTTCTGCACCATTATACAAATTCCATACATTGTATTATATATTTATCAGAATATCAATTATTTAATAATACATTGTACCACAATTATGTGATATTAACTGAGAAGAAAAATAGTCTATGTTTAGGAAATAGTTGTATTGCCTTCACTGTCTGGTATGTGGGAAGAAAGGAATGCTCATTTTATCTGCAGAAAAAATGCCAAGATTCTTGATAGAAGTCTTCAAATTATTTGAATAGCTTTTATTCTTAAGAATTCAAAGGGATTAAAATGAGGATCAGATTTTGAGACGCAAAAGAACCTCACCAAGCAAAAAAAGATTCTTTTAAAACTTAAATTCAGAGTTGAGCATAATTGTCTAAATTTAGCTTGCGAAGTGCATAAAATAAGCTGTATAATACCCAAATGCTCCTTAGAAAGATGAGTTCATGTTGAAACTTTTTTCAAAAATAACAGAAGAAAGGTTTATAAAGTTTTTTTTTTTAAATTTAGGCTTATGCTTTTTATTGTTGCTCTTGTCTAGGCTAAAAACCTCTTTAAGAAGAAGAATACTAATATGGAAGTAATCTTCACTATTAAACTCCTCTGGCATTTAAAAAAATCTGCTGATGTTATTTTCATGCAGTGTCAAAAAAGCACAATTTTTGCAGAATGTTTTCATTAACAAAAGAAGATTGCTTTGTTTGAGAGTGACAGTATCTCTGCGCTTCATGGCTATTACATTATTCATCTCTAAAGCTCACATAGCAAGTAAAATAAAATAAAACAACTGTTGATGGTTGCCATGTTGAAAACACAAAGAAGCAGAGAGAAGTTGTTAAGATTAAATGATTTTTAGATTTGCCTTTATCCATTGGGTCTATATGGATAGTTCCTTGGGAACTAGGTTGAGACAGGGGACAGGGTTGAGACAGGACTAACTCTTCATATCAAAATAGAGTTTGTTTTCAATAGTCTCAAGACAGGCACAAGGCTATGATATACACAGAAGACCATATTTATGCTCTCATTATTTACTCCTCACTCTGTATGTTTCTACCTCTCAAGGATTTATCATATTCTGCTTTAATGGTTTACTTCTCTTCCTTCCTAAGCTGGAAGCATCAACATGTTAGGAGTGTTGTTTTGTTTATATTTACAGCTATTGCCCTAACTAATATGGTGGCTTGCACACGCCCAAGGTCCTGTATACATTTGAGAGAGGGTGAAATTGATAGGTCTTGACAGCACAATCTCATTCTATTCCAAAGGGCAGCAAGGATGGATTTAGGAGGGAATCTTACTACAACAGGCAATTTGTATACATGCCCCATCCAATCAATATGGTTCAGAACAATTTTACAAATTTAGAACGGTGTTATTATTTGTATTTTAGTAACTAAATTTGTCTTTGTTTAACCCAGTGTCCCACCAATGGGGATGTCCTTTTCAGAGAATAATTACAGAGCATAGGCCTACGACAACAGCCCTATACTTCTAAAGTACTCCTGGCTTATTGAAACATAAGCTAATGAGATTTCATTATCAGGTTTAACTTTCAAAATATTTTGAGTGAGACAGGTGATTGCAGGAATATAAAGATGTCCCTGTATGCTTATGAAAGTGTATTAAATACAGAAAAAAAATAATTGGAGTTCTAAAATTGAAGCCTGCTGTTTTATTCCATGTCATAGGGCTGTCATCTTAAATTTCCTTGGTATTTCTGGGAAGGCTATACATTTTAAACTTTTGTTTATTTATTTTGCTTAATCACAACTCTCAATCTATTGAGAGCTAAAATATGTTTATTTATTCCACATAAGGCTTACATTTACAGCATGGCCCCATCCATGATTTCCTTCTGCATTGGTCATCTAATAAAGTAAGAGTTTTCCAGGAAATGTATATTGTGGAAATGTACGTAAAATGTATTTTCATATAACACTATCTATTTAAATTAATGATATAAGTAGTAGTAATTTATTAATGATATTAATAGTAATTTATTAATGATATTAATAGTAATTTGAGTCATTCCATTAGATAATGCTTCATTATTTTAGTTTTGAGAGTTTGATATTAAATAGAGATTTCTATGATAAAGCTGAGTTCTTTGGTCAAACTGCAGTATAAATTGAGTGTATTAAAATGTGATGAATCAGAATTCAATGCTTATTTATATTCTGTCTCTTTTGCATATGATAATACAAACCGGAAAACAAAATAGCTGGCATTTTCATGCTGCATTTCTTGGTGCATTTTCAGTTCTCTGTGCCACCCACCACATGCCAGCCAGGCCTACTGTGCCTCCCACTTGGTGGGCCAGTAAATATTTTCTTTCTGAAATGATTCTGAAATACACGCCTCTTTTGTGCCAAGCTCTTACAGATGAATTTTCAGTTTTAATTTTTTTATTTTTGGATGGGAGAAGTGGTAGTAGAAGTGGGGAGTAAAGACCCAGCCTTTTAAACTTGTGATACTTGTTATGAAATTATATACTTGTTATGAATTATATAAAGTGCCACATGTGAACAAACAAAGAGAAGAGATAAAAGCTGGATAATTTTCCCAGGTAAGGATTTATGGCACTAGAGCAGGGCTTCTCCAATATAGGCGTTTTTTTAGAATAATGCCTTCAAAACTGTACTATTTCATTCTATTCATTACAACCTCTTGTCCCAAGTCCCCCTAGTGTTAATGGGCAGGTTTATAGTATTCAGAGGCATTTTAGAAACTTCTTTGCAGTACATCAGTCTTCCCAAGCCTGCAGGATTCAAAAAGAAAGAATATGCTCACTTTGGAACACTCATTTTATAGAGCAAAGTATAAATGTATGAAAAAATAAGAAACTCTTCTGTTTTCTGAATCTGTTTTCTCTCTAGAAACCACTATAGTTTTATGTTCTCCTTAAAAAATGAAAATAATTTATTAAACGGAAATACTCCTCCCACCTCCAAAACTAGTTCACTTATAGGCAAGAGTCTTTAACATTTAGAGACAAATTCAGTAGAAATAAAGAAGATTCATTAGCGTGAGATGAGTTACACTTTTATCCTTAATCAATCCTTTCTCATATAAAGCCGTGAACAAGATAACCAATACAGTCAATGAAAAGTATGACGATAGGACTCGGGAGACCCGAGTCTAGTTTAGACACTGACTGACAGGCCTCTGTTTTCTCTCTCAGGGACTCATGGCTAAGTGCCATGGTCTGTATTCAACACATACTCGCTGCTCTTGTGCTTCTGTTTGGAGTGAGGGCAGAGCTCCCACTGATTACGGAAACCAAAATCTTTGTCTGTATTTGAACTGTGGTCAGTGAATAATTCAGTGCTTTCAGAGATGATTGGACATTTCTTAATAGAAGGAATCATCTCCTCAAAGCCGTTCTTCAGTCTCAATAGGTAGTCTCAGAACAGAAGCTGTACATTTCTCGTGTTGGTCTCCGAACTTTATTTTTTAGGCATCCTATCAGTAAAACCATTTTCACATGCATATGCATCAAGTGTACACTTATTTTAAATCACATACATATATGTAGATTATAAAAAAGAACAAAAATAGAAATTAGAAATACATGAGATAAATTAAATATTTTAAATATTTCATTAATAGCATAGCTTTTACTAAAATATTATTGTAAATAATATTTTTATTGCAAGGCAAGTGACTAAATAAGCTCCCATATATGTGACTGTGGGTTAAAGCAGTGATTCGAAGACCTGATTCTAAGTGCAGTTTGTTTTATTATGTTGGTAGTAAAATAAAAATTAGTACTCCTTCGAGTTGCATTTCTCTATAGAATGTAATATTTTGAGTTGTCGATATCCTCTCTCTACAAATACTGAGGTTCCCATAAGCTCAGAGAAAATTTTGCTAAATGAAGATATGCTTCTAATATTTCCATATTATAAAATAATGAATATTTCAGCTCAAATATTTTTACAAATATCATCTTTTTGCCTTGATTCAGAGTAATTTTCTTGGACAAATATTTCTATAAAATAAAATTTTCAAATTATCAACTTTGAAAATTGTAAAATTGTAAAAATTTGGCAATAGTTGATTATTTTGGACATTTTATCAAATTTTGATACTATGTAATTATAGGTCATCTCAATTTTATTTTAATCTCATACAGAGTATAAAATTATCCAATAAAAAATAAAAGCAGTATTAAAAGATTCTTCCCATAAGCTAATCCATTTATAAACACAGAGAATTTAAAAATTAAATCCTGAAGTCCATTTGATCTCTCAATTTCCTTGTTCTTGTGAACATTTTTCTATCTGGCTCATCCTCAGTAATTGCAATTGACCCAAAAAGCCAACCTTGTTTGGGACTGTATTGTTAATAATTGAATACTTTGAATAAACATTTATAAATGTTTTTGAATATTTTTAATGTTGTAGCGTTTGAATATTTTAAATATTTTGAATTAAAAATCTAGAGAACTTGCGTATAAAGACAAAGGCATATACATACATGTCAATTTTGACAACTACAGCTATATTTTGATTAGTACAATATTAGTACAATATTGGTACAATATTGAAACTAGAAAGTAGTTTGGATGCATTTATGAATTATAATTCATGTCAGCTGCTTCCAAATACATTTATTAAGAATATTGTTTTTATTCCAAAGCTGTGCTACAATAAAATTTGTATTCGTATTATCACTATGAAAGCAAATGGTTTTTTTGTCAGTGATGAACTTTTTAACTATGTTTACAATAGTAGTCACCAAAGTATCACATTTCAGTTTCAACAGAATGAGCTTCTAAGAGCTTTGTTTCAAATACATAAATTAGATTTTAAAATCTAAATCATTCTGAGAATTAAATTTAACTGATTTTCTGTTTTCATTACTAGGTGTCTGTTTGAAGCATTTATGACACTGGATCATTTAACTGTTTGTGAGGATAATTTGCTAAATGGAGGCAAGAAATTAATAGCTCTTCTCATGTGCCCAAGAAAACTTGGAATAAAATAATGCTCAGAATTAATCTAGGAGTCAGGCACCTGATATAAATGTGAAGTCATACTTCGCAGAGTGATTTATAAATGCCCCTCCATAGCTTCACATCTTAAATCATTGTGTTCAGGTACCAGCTTCTTAACACAACTGCCAACCTTTAAAAAGTCACTAATACTTCCTTAGCAAATTTGTGCTTTCTGGTTTTCAAGTGACCAGGTATATTATTATGATCCTCAGTTGACAAACATTTTGAAAAGTTACACGTTCATCATTAACTACTTTGAGAAATGGAAATGCGGTACTTACAATTTTCATTAAACTTGAACTTGAGGGCTAATTTCTAGCAAAATGGTTCTCTGCAAAATAAAAGGTTTTGCCAAAATAAATTATATAAATAATTGTAGATTTGTACCACACAGTCAATGTGAAAAACCACTGAAGCAGGAGTGTTCAGACTTCTCTTGATTTGTTCACAAACAGAACTGCTCGGCCTTTATTTCCCTCATATATTTCACCTACACCTAACCTATCATTCCCTGTGTTTCCCACTGATCCCTATGACTACTGGCCTGACTACTCTGTCAGACTCTGAGAGCACACTATTTAGCAAAGGCCATGGCACATCTGCTGGGTACAGCAAGTGGCCAGAGTGGCAACAGCATCAGATACTTCTATTACCACCTTGGTCTGTCCCTGGCAGCAGGTGTTGAGTAGGCTCCATTTGTCTTTGATTATACTGCCTGCTGTCTTTGTAAGGAGATTTTAGTTTAGCAGTATTTCATTTGAAGAGGGTTAGCAACAGAGGCATGTCACTACTAGTCTTCTTTATATTTAACCATGTGTTAAAAATGAGAGATCTGTTTGGTGCACAAGTTTCTTACATGCTACTGGATATGGCCATGCCAGGAGCAGGAAGTAGAAAGCAGAGAGCTGCCAAATCCATCTTGGCTTATTTTAGTGCAATTGTTAATAATGATACTTCATCTGAAAAGGAAAAATTCAGACAAATACTTGGCTAGGACTATTCCAGGCAAACCTAGGTGATCCCAGGCAAATCAAGAATTATGACCATTTTTAGTCCTCAAACTTGATATTTTAATGGTATCAAGACTCTGGCTGCTGTAATGGCAACCCTAAGGACTTAATTCAAACCCAGGAAGGTGAGCAGGCAGCAGGCAGGTGGTTCTTGGAATCTTGCTTGTCCCTCTCAGATATTTGCTCACATTTCATCTGCTCATGAGGCAGGTGTCTGCTAACGTCTCACTGTTTAATGTGTGGTACTTGCCCAGGCGTATCACGGCCAGCATTTGCACCCTAAGTTCCATGTAACTCTCACTGCCCATTCCCACGGCTCTGTTCCTTTGCAGTAAAATATTCTTCTAAGGAAAGAACATTCTGGAGTTATTAATCTTTTCAGTTGTATGGCATATATATATTATTCACATTACCAAGTGTCACGGACTGTAAAGACTGCCTTTGACAAAGTTTGCAAAATCTGTTTAACCTAGATCTTAGTAGAACTTCCGCATTTATTTTTCCACAGTAAAATATTTACAAATCAGTGCTTATGTGGTTAATAACAAAGTGTCTATGAATTCATGTTATTGGGATATGCTAGAGAGCGAGAGCATGGATTATATTTTAATTCAGTAATACTAAGATAAAGATGAGGCAAAGACACACTGATTAAATTTTAGGGCAATTTTAGTGGACAATGATGTATTTCCATGTGTAACTGCTAATATAGTATCTCTTCATCAGTTAAAGAAATGAGGAAAAGACAGTTAAAGAAAAGTTAAAAGAGCGTTTCATATTCAATTAAATTTTTTGTTAGGTAGATTTAAAATTAACAGTAGCTAGATATTTTTGTTTTAGAGTTTATGAGTTATATAATACCAATACTATTGTAAACCCCACATAAACTGATTTTCATTCAGACTCTGACTTGATTCCAATAGAAGGAGAATCAATTTAGCAGACTTCATCTATATAGAGATGTTAAAATTGGCCTCTTCAATGTGCCCTCTCCCTTTTAATTTGTTATACCACCTTGGAAATGTTTTTATTTCTTCAATATCAAATTTCTTCTTGTTGTGAGTTTCAGAGCAGAGGTAAGGTTGGAAGCATTTAGGAACCTTTCTAGCTTAGCCTAAATATCCATACAAGTATGAGGTAACCCCTGGCCAAAACCCTAGGATCTTTGGGGTCTCTGCGATCATTATGGAGCTTGACTAATGTCTGGCCAGGGAGTCCAAAAGGAACTTTTAGAATAAAGATATGGAGGAGGTGAAACTCTATTAATGTGGACTGATATGTGATATAAGAGTTCTCAAGAAGACCATTTTGGAACTTATGGGATATTTGGGCATTATTCTATGCTATCGGGAATTCCCTAAATATTGCGATTAGCCTGGGAAGGAAACTAACATTAATTGAGTGTCTACTATGTGCCAGGCATTTCACATACCTTGTCTCATGCACTCTTCACGTGAACCCTGGAAGATATATATTAGTATCTCCATCTTACATAATGCATATTTTACCCCACACTGTGAATCATACATGGATTAGATAGGCAAGTAGGATTTGAACTTATCTCTCTTGGCCTTCAAGGCTCGTGTTCAGTTACCACAGAAACTAGGTCCTCCATTGCTCACCTTAGAAGATGTCCTGCTGATGCTACTCCTGATCTCCTGGATCCTTGCCAATGAGAAATCAAGCATGGGAGAAAGAGAGCCATCCTGGACAGACTTCCTATACCAGCTGTATAAGGCCGATATAATTTGGGTTGTCAATTTTGCTGGCTATTTTGGGAAATATGGCACATTCCAATAAATAAATGCAAAGTCCTACTCTAAAAAAAAAAAGTAAGAAACCTAGTGCAACAAACAAGATGATAGATCATGGTTAGAACTTGAATACTTTCTGTAAAGTAAAATACATTTCATCCTATTCTTCCATATAATACTGGATTTCCAAAACATGTTAAACTCACCATATAAACAAAATTAATAACTCATTTTACTTTTCTTAGGAATTCTTGGATGCTTTAGCTATTTAATATTATTTAGCAGGTTATGAAATATTGAATATTCTTCATATCCCATTTTTTCCCTGGGAACAATGGTCCTTGACTTTTTGGTAAAATAGAGCATGGATTTACTTGGAGAATTATTATTGGAGATTAAAATATTGAAATGCTCTGATCCACTTGTGAAAAAAATTATGTTTTCAGGTGTCTTTTATTAAGTTCTCCATTTATTGGAAAAAGTGTATAAGTTTACAAAAAGCAAAGCCAAACTTTGACATCTAAAGTACACTTGAGATGATTGGTGATTAGATATGGTTTTTTGAGATTAGATGATTGAAAATTGAATATCATTGTTTCTTTAATAGATCACAACTGAATTTTATAAATTAAAAAAAGATTTTGAATCCTTTGTTACTGAAAGCTCTTAAAGAATCAATGTTAATACCATAAAGATTTCGCCTTCTGTGAAATTCTAAGGAATGTAAAATATCACATTAAAAATATAAATATATTGGTTAAATAAGTAACAATCCTAATTTTCTTCATGGTAGAAATAATTTCTTATTTAATAAATATAGTACTTATATTGCAGTTATGTTTCCTCATCTACTATATAGTATAGGCTTTGACAATATTCTGGTGCAACTAAATATAACTAATCTCATGTCAATTTTGCAATTTGATAAAGAGTAATTACATTTCAGAGACCTTTGGAGTAAGTTCAAAGTATAATTCCTTTAAATAATATTTTAACTATTATTTCTGTGAACAGTTTGAACTCAGAGAGGGAATGACCAAACTATATCATTATCCGGGTTAACAACACCAGTGGTATTGGTAACTAACATATATCCAGTGTTTGCTGCGAGCATGGGACAGTTCTAAGTTCTTTATTTTGTATGTCATTTGATACAACAACATTAAGAGGTGATTAACCCTTTAAACTGGTAAAAGAACTAAAGCACAGAGAGGATACATGACTTGCTTGTTCTAGGATACAGCTAGTAGGTGATAGATGTGGGCACAACTACAAATCATGCCATGAAAGTGTGGCAGACGTGTAGGATCCCAGTGGCTATTACCAGTAGAAACTAATGTTGCTGATTCTGTCATATGTTGCCTTCCTGGAAGGACATCCTCCTCTCCTGCTCACAAACACAGAAGCACATATACAGACATAAACAGACTCACTCGCAGACATGGTTGGCACAAGACAGGCTCCATCACCTTTAAAGGCTACTTTCCTTTTAATGAGACTCTTACTCATGACTGAAGGTGGGCAGATGTGAGAAGATAAAAAGAAGAAACTGGTAAAGTAAGACTCCCTTTGTTTCGCTATATCCTTTATAGAAGTCTAGACAAGAGATGAAGATCTGAACTTCAGATCTGAAAGAGAGAAGGTGCTCTTTCACATAGACTGTGCTCCCTAATCGGAAACTTGTGAGGAAATTTCTGGAGGTACATACCTAATCATAATAAGGAAGTCCTGATGTGGCAGTAAGATTTCAGACTGAATTGAGCTGAATGGATCTCAGCTCAATTATATTTTGTTTTTGTTTTTTAATTTCAGGAAATTATGGGAGTAGAAACATTTTGGTTACATTTTATATCTTTGCCTCTCCCTAGCAAGGGTTAGAGGTATGCCCCTCCCCTCCACAATGCTCACCTCCCCAACCTCCCTAATCCCTGGAGAACACCACCACCATGTGTCAGCTCAATTATACTTACAGCTTGTTGTCTATAACTCAGTCAGTAACTGTACCCAGCTTCATCAGAGGCTGGGGAATACAGTCTTTTAGTAATGTGCCCAATTCTAAATGGGAGTTCTCTTAATTTGAGAGAAAAGGAGAGAATGGATGTTTGGAAGGCAATTAGCAGTCAAGTACTCACCTATTAACTGCCTCTTTATTAAAGATGAAAACGTTGACTTAATTTGTTGTTATTCATTCTTGCATACTGTTAAGTAGAAGCCTGCTGGAAAGTCTTAGGCAAACTTCACTGATGCTTTTAATGAAGGGCAAGTTCTGTTGATGATTAAAAAATAAAGAGACCTGCTATTTTTAAGCTAGAAATATCTATGTAAAAGCATCAGTTCCTCTTTAAGCTTATT
Organism: Cheirogaleus medius; assembly: GCA_008086735.1. Classification (NCBI taxonomy): domain Eukaryota; kingdom Metazoa; phylum Chordata; class Mammalia; order Primates; family Cheirogaleidae; genus Cheirogaleus; species Cheirogaleus medius. The sequence goes on from VBSM01000483.1 coordinate 37,617,592, forward strand.
CTGACCCATCAATCTTTTTTTGTCTATAGATCTTACTTGATTAGAAAGGTGAGATCCTGGATTTAAGGAGGTTCTGATGGAGTGAGACCCACTTAGATATCATAAGTTGCCTCTTATGACACACATAATTTTTAGAAAGTCATTACACTTAATTAGACCTCATTTTTACAAGAAAGATCACAAGAAGGGTTGAATTCTTTATCTAAGTGGTGGGCAAAAGTCCTTAACTAGCAGATACTTTAATTGACTATACAGTTATATTTAGATGTGCTGAAAGTATACCCCATCCTGTACTAACTGTAAAGATACTTTTTCTACCTTTCTACCAGTTTTTTATAAATTGATTAATGTGTTTAATTTTGTTTCCAAATATGAGGCTGTAAAATCAACAAGTAGGAAAAAAATCTTTGTTCTTATTATTCAAAGATATTTTATATGATAGTAAGACAAATACCAACTGCTCATGAAAAAGGGAACAAAGACTAAAACAGACAAATCAGAAAAGAATGGGGTATAAACAGGACAATAGTTCTTTCTTATCAAGAATTAATAAGTGGTATGCTGTTTAACATATTGTTAAAATTTTTAAAAATATATTTTTCTGTATTTCAAATATTCCATGAGAAACATGTTTTTTGACAAAAAAATGAAGAAACATGATATGCAGGTTTCTCATTGAACTTCAGAAAACCAAGTTAAGAGCTCTTCAGTCAAAAATCTTAGGTTATGAAAATGCTATCTTTAGTTACAAGCATCCTATTGTCTTGCTAAACTTTCTTTCATATGGAAATGGTAAACAATAATTTAAGACATTTTCCAGAATTTATTTCTAGCCTTTTTTGTTAAGAACAGGAGCCATATCTGCACCTTCTTGGCATGTACTAAGGTTTTTTAGAAAATATTGAGTTATTATTTTGAGTGCCTCATTTATTTTCCCTACTCAAAGAATTTTCTTTTCTGATTCTATATATTTTTTTTTCCCTAAAGTTTATTCCCCATGAAGCTCAACAGCTGCTGCTTCCTTTACTGGGTTCCATTACTTAAGCAAAACTTTGCATTTCCTTAAAATCTGACAAATTCCCAGCTTGTATCTTTGCAGTTTCTCCAGTTTTTTTAAATTCATAGCTGGCACATATGGTTATCATCAAGTTTGTCTGAAATATTCCTTCATTATAAAGTTTCCCTTTTTTCTTTCATTCTGCTGTATATGTTCGATGTCAGGCTTTTAAGTCACACTGGCAAATTGCATCTTCTACAGAAATTTTCAATATGAGAATAGGGCTTATATAATATGTTAGGAAAAGAATTATGATAATTTACTTTTTTATCTTGATAGGATTTATTACTAAAGCAGTTATTTCAGTTAATGTTTAAAATGAGATAGCCATTTAAAAATTTTTTTAAATTTTATTAAATAGGCAACCATGAAAAAAGACTCAATTAGTATTTAAAAATCATAATAATAGTATAAAATTTCTTACAAATTACCCACTGACATTAATAAGACAACATAACTTTGTCTTCTCTTTAGTGTGTTCTTTAGAAAGCTTTTCTCTCCTTGGGTAGAGATTTCTTAAACCATTTGGTATTATTTTTCCACTGCCTTTTTATATGTGTTTTTTGTACCGACTCATTCCTCCCACATACCAGATCTCACAGATTTTTACATGTCCATCCTGGATTTTTTTGACACTTCCTCTCCCCCATTTTGTGAGTTTTGTATCAAGAGGGTGAATGAAAAGGAATCATCTGTTAGGCAGATTTTTAATAGCTGCCCACACTACTATGATAATGTGCATCGACAGATGTAAAATCTAGTGAGCCTTTTGTTGACTTTGTTCTTGTTAAATTTATAAATTACCTTTCCTTGACAGGAATTCTTTTGCTATTTCAAGCCCTTACCTTTCATTGTTTTGCTTATTTATTGCTAATATTTCAGACCTTGCAACATTGAATCAACTATAGCATCTGTAGCAGGGCCCTTCCATGCAGGTAAGGGGCAGTGCTAAAGGAAGAAGGTGGCTCTTTTAGGGGATGTTAAAATGGGGAGGGCATCTTAAATTTTAGGAACCTTAAAGACAAAGAAATGTGATGTGTGCAGGGAGGAGTGTAAGGAGCTACCTATGATCCACTTGATTGCTTTACCAGGGAGCTGCCTCCACCCTCCCCTCCCCTGGGGAAAGGTAGGAGGGCTGGTGACCTACTCTGATCTCTTTGTTAAGTAGACTTTCATAGACTAATGATATTTTCCAGGACTTTGCCCCTGCAGGAGGATGCTTTCTGAGGATATCCTTGGCTAAAGGATTGCTTATAGTAAATAAGCCCTGGGTCTGTAGATTTATGAGCCAGGAGAATACCCGTAAACCACAAAACACTTCGGGGGGGATAAAGTGAAGATGTTTCATAACTTAAAAATTCCCTTCTATGTGAATAATAACCTGCAAAACCTCTCCTGCACCTCTCCTATTATTCTGGACAGGGAAACCATGTCCAATGAAGGAAGGAGAGACCTGTGAAGTCAAATGGGATGTTGCAGACTTGTTTATTCGAGCCTCTTGATGGTGCTCATCCATGAAAATAGTAGTAAAGCTTCATACTGTGTAAGAGCTCTGGCTTATGGTTAGCTCAGATTATTACGTTTGACTTCATAACGTATACACCCTTGAGGCTACCTTCCTGGGTTATTTCCTCTCCCGGGATGCCCTAGGTGTGATACAGAAAGGGAGATAACATAAAATCAGCACTAGTTTCAAAAACCCTGATTCATATATGATCTACAGGTAGCATTTCCTTTTCCAGGTTCTCACATCTCCCTCTGAAATAGCATAGAAAAAGACAAAATTCTAAACTACTTAAAAGCAGAACTTATTTTGCCAACATATGGGATAATTTTGATTTATCTCCAAAGCTGGTGGAATTAAGGAGCCTGAGTATGTTATATCCTTTGATCCACCCTTGCCCTATCTGTTCCACAGCTAAGAGTCAGCAGATATACTAAACGAAAAATTAGACTTTTATATTTTCACATCATAGATAGTATTCTTGAACCCAAACTCTCCACTTTATACTTCAACTCACAGAAAACACCTCAGGAGGAAGCAGCATGTAGGGAAGTGTTGGGGAGACGTGGTTTCTATAAGGCGAACCTTGGGGCCTGAGTAGCAGGGAATCATGAAGGTAGTTGTTTTGCATTAATCTACTTTATGTGATCAGATCTTCAGGGGACTTGGCAGTGGAGATAGGAGGATACAACACATCAGCCCAATAAAAACAGGCTGGGTGACAGCCCAACAGATTACTGTGAGTGTCCCAGATCAGCCTTCCCATCAGCCTTCATGTGGCAAGGGGGATGGGTGGATGAGGATGGCTACAAATGGCTACATTCACATCCCAGAAGAGCAAACAATAAAGCAAAGCACCAAACAAAACCACCAAATAACCAAGAATAACACGAGGAAACTAATACATTGCCTAGACAGCACTGTCTGGTGTTTCATGCTCATTTATCTGCACACCCTGACTATTGCCAGTGTGGTAGATAAAAAACAGTATTGTTGCCCTGCTGTGCATTTCTTTAATTATGCCTGGCCCTTACATTTTCGATGATCATTTGTGTTACTTAATCTGTAAAATGTCTGTTTCTTTGCCCATTTTCCTGTATGGTGGTTAGTCTTTTCCTGTTGATTTATAGGGATCCATTTTTAATTAAGGAAGAATAGCTTCCTCTCTGATATAACTCTTACAAATTTTTTCACAGTTAATCATTTGCCTTTTGGTTTCAGACAGCTGTTTTAAATTGTACTGTGATTAGGTTTGTCAGTGTTTTTCTTTCTCTTTACAGCATTTGCTTTTCATATCTTACCTTGAAAGTTCTCTTTACTCAATACTATTATGGTTTTATTTGGAATAAAATAAAGGAGTCGAGTAATGGGAGACAGGGTCAGTGACATAAGGGCATCAGATCACAAGTAGCATCCTGGCTGCTGCAAGGACTTGGACTTTTATTCTGAATGAAATGGGAATCTTTGTAGGGTTGTGAGTAAAGGAGTGATCAAACTGTTTACATTTTAAATGGCCACTGGTTACTATTTTGGGAAAGGGAGCAAGTTACTGAACAGAAGTATAACATGACCTCATATGTATAACAAAGTCTATATGCATAGATGTGTTGTTTTTCCCCATATATTAGTATTAAAATACATGGGTATATATGCACACAAAAATTCTTAAAGGACACAAGAAGCTGATTTTGTTGGTTAGAAATCTTCTTTTTCTTAGATGTGAATTTTCCTGTGGAGTAGACACATTTCTTGGAAGTTGAAATTATCATTATACAATGTAGAGTTAATTTGAACTGACACTAGAATAATGCATAAAAAGAAATTCAACAACATGTTTTCCCACTTATTTGCAATGATATATGTCTATAATTTTACTCATGCACAAGAGTTAGTAAATGTTCTAGAGAGAATTCTAGCAGTTTGTTTCCATTAGAACCATTTTGCCATATATATATATATATGAGAGAGAGAGAGAGAAACTTTTAGGGAAAAAAGAAAATGCATATAAACAAACAAATGCATATAAACAAACAAACAATTAACAAACTATATTGTATTTTAGTAAGGAGAGAAAAGGATGGTTGCTCTCATTTTATCTATTTATAGTCATGATAATGATACCTAACATTTATTTAGCACTTACTATGTGGCAGGTATGATGCCCTTGGCCTTATTTGCATTACCTAATTTAAACCTCCAAATCACTCTGGGCCATAGGTGCAACTATATATTACTATATCTTTGGGAAAATGAGGAGATGAGGCTTAGGGAGGTTATGTGAGTTGCCAAGTGGATGATACAGTGGAAGTGAGCTGGTACTGAGACCTCTCTGCTTAAACCATGACTTTATTACCACAAGTTGTCTATAAATCAAATCTTTCTACTTTACCTAGAATGGTACTTCTCATCTTTCTTGTATATTAAGCAGAAATATTTAAACATATCATTTTAAAAGTTTATTTGTAGAAATGTTTTTGTCTTTGTCAAATTAAAAAATTTACCCCTTCCCCAAAATTTCCACATGGAGTTAAATAAAAAATAAACTCGATTTGTTTGCTCATTTATTTTTATTTCTTCCTCCTGCCTCTGACTGGGAGCATTTCCAAATTCATTTCTTTTCTCTGCATAATGTCATTTACTTGTTTAGCTTTCAAAATCTTTATAGGTATAGCCACATCTAAGAATAAATTATTCTATCTCTTGCTGCCTCTTGGACTATCTCAGTTTGGTGTGTTAACATGACCTTAAACCACACCTGTCCTGAATGTGATTAATCATTTTCCTTATCACTCCATTTCCTCCCTCTCTTAATTTGCTTATTTCTCTCTATTTTCTGATATCTAAACTTGAAGGGGGAAAAACAAAGTTTATTAACTCTTCTTTCATTTCCTGCAATCAGTCATCTTAAGACGTTTGGTTTCTCATGTATTCCGTCTCTTGTCACCATCTTCATGCATATAATTCTAGATTGATTTATCACATTATCTCGAAGAACCCTCTAATTAAGTTCCCTGCTGTCAGAATATCTCCTGATTTTCAATACATCTGGCTCCTTACCAAATTTATGTTTTCTTAAGGAGTAGTTTCTTAATGCCACTCATCACATTTCACCCTAAATACTTCACTGTTACTCACTCAATAGAGTTAAAATGATTTTATTTGGGATACATGGCCTATTATGCCAATGATCTATGCCCAATAATTCTATTAACTCTCTTACAACTAGGTGATAAAGTGGAAGTTTGGGCTTAAATACAAGGAATAATAGCAAACACATTCCACGCAGGTACTGAGCCTTATGTAGTACCCAGAGGAGGAAAAATCTCTTGCTAACATTTAGGGAATAAAAAATCCTAGAATTTTTAGATTGAGAGAGGAGTTTTTGAATTTTTTAAAAGCGTCCCTTCTGTACCATGAGTCTCATCTTCTCCCCAACACAACATTGGTATCAAAACCTTCCATCTTAGTCGGAAAAGAGAGGTTCTTGGGTAGCTTAATATAGGACCCTGCCATTTGGTGGATAGAGAAGACTAGTGTCTAAGACACCTGAGAAATTGAAATGATTTCTGGCCTAAGTGGCCCAAGGTTTGGGGAGTTATTTCACTGTCCCGGTTTACCAAGGCATAGGATCTGTGAGTGTTTGATATGGACAGTGTATGAGAGTGAACTTAACACATGTTTTTTAAAGCTGTCTGAGGCCGGGGTGGGCAAGCGATGGCCCTCCAGCCAAATCTTACTGCGTTTTAAGGTAAATATTGGAACACAGCCATGCTACTCATTTATGTGTTGCATATGGCTGCTTTGGGCTAGAGTAGCAGAGTTGAGTAGTTGCTACAGAGACCATCTGGCCCACAAAGCCTAACTTATTTATCATCTGGCCTTTTACAGAAAAAGTTTGTTCAATTATGGTTTAGAGCAGTAAGCAGATTTGGGGGAAAAAAAATAAAAGACTGGAATCATTGTTTGATTCTTGAGGCTAGAGGAAGAAGAAAGTAAATAATTAGAATAGGGAGCAGTCACCATGGTTATGGGAGGTCTAGTTGAGAAATGCCAAAGACAGAAATGTTGGAACTCCAGTTAATGTGGAAAGAGCCCACCTGTGTTATACATCTTCCATGTCTTGTGATTTATAGGTATTTATAGGTATAGCCACATCTAAGAATAAATTATTCTATCTCTTGTTGCCTCTTGGACGATCTCAGTTTGGTGTGTTAACATGACCTTAAACCACACCTGTCCTGAATGTGATTAATCATTTTCCTTATCACCCCATTTCCTCCCTCTCTTAGTTTGCTTATTTCTCTCTGTCTATTTTCTGATATCTAAACTTGAAGGGGGAAAAACAAAGTTTATTCACTCTTCTTTCATTTCCTGCAATCAGTCATCTTAAGACGTTTATCAGTTTATGATAGTCTCAGTCAGTGCAGTAAGTGCTTGCTGCTCCCCTTCCTTCTTCCTTTCCAATCACCAGCCCAAGAGGGCTGAGAAATCGGTTATCAACCAGAGAGGAGGAGAAGTAATAGTAGGAGGAGACCGAGAAGGTCAGCTCACCTACGAACACCTGCCCCCGGCCCACCCTTAAAGCAAGTTCAAAGTTTTTGTTATTACATAGGTTTCATCATTTTAATTATTAAAAGGAGACAATGTTTTGCAACTTAAAGAGACTTTGGAAATGTTATGGCCTAAAAGTAACTGAAGAAGACATAAGGTAAAGCCAGATTTTTGTCAAGGGAAAGGGGAAGCCAGTGGTGTGCTGGAGCCGGGTCCCCTGGCTTGAGAGAGCTTGTCGTTACACATTCGGGAACTCCGGCAGCTCGTGCTTGAAATATCAGTAGCTTGAAATTTGCCATGCAGCTGGTATTTATACCACAGAAATTGACAAGTGCTACAAGATAGGACTGTTTCCCCCAAGAAAGTCCTTCTACTAGCACACCACTGGATCACAGTGAGCCCCACTGACTACTCTGAAAGTGCACAGAGATGAAAATAAATGGGCTTTTTATTATACCCCGTGAGTTGTTCATGTTTAATATTATGGCTGTACTTGATTCCTTTTCCTTCAATTCACAAATATTTTATTGTCATTTTCACTGTACTCTTCTTATTTCTCATTAAATATGTTGTTTAATCCGTTTTGTTCCAAGAAAGGTTTATTTCTCTCTACTTGTCCTATCAAAAGCCTATCAATTTTTAAGATTCACCATGTACTCTACCTTTTTCTTGAATCTTCTCCAGATTTTTTTTTTTTTTTTTTTGAGACAGGGTCTCCCTCAGTCACCTGGGCTAGAGTGCAGTGGCATCATCATAGCTCACTGCAACCTCAAACTCCTGGGCTTAAGCAATCCTCCTGCCTCTGCCTCCCAAGTGGTGGCACATGCCAGGCTAATTTTTCTATTTTTTGTAGAGAAGGGGTCTTGCTCTTGCTCAGGCTGTTTTCAAACTCCTGGCCTCAAGCAATCCTACTGCTTCACCCTCCCAAAGTGGTAGGATTACAGGTGAGAGGCACCACGCCTGGTCTAGGTTACTCCACCTTTACTGAATTTTCTTTATTGCTCTTCCTTTTGTACTTGTTTCATTGTATAAACACATAATGTGATATGCTATGTGGCTTTTAAATCTTTTGTCCTCCGTATTTTCTCCCCTTGTCTCTATTGTGTGCTAATGAAAAGTAGGAATCATGATTTCTTTTATTCTTGTATTATGTCAACTCCATATTCATGGTTGGCATTATGTAATTTACATATAAATAAATATATTAATGAGTTTACTCATGAATGAATATATTAAAATTCACTCTACATTTAATTACTTTCACTATGGTATTTCTTGAAAAATCTGAAAGTTTGAAAAATTCAACCCCCAGATGGCTGTTAGCTATGTATAAAAGGAAGACCATTAAACTTCAAAATTAGAAGATCTGTGTTCAATTTTAGCTTAACCACTTCCCTCCTGTGACAGCTTTGACAAGACTTCTTCTCTCTGAGCATTTTTTTTCAATATGTGAACTGAAACTAATAATATCTACCATCCTAGATTATTGGGATGATTAAATCAGATAATGCATGTGAAATGCTTTGAAAAGTACGATCATTTATACAAACACACTAACTGAAAGAAGGATATGGAAACATTTCCATAGTCTTAGCAACCCTTGGTATGTATTTGACTAAAGCTATGTTTGTCTTTTTTGCCATCTTCCCCATGTCACCACATAGTTATTGATGACTACTAGTTAACTGGTAATATTTTCTTAGTTATCTTTCCTGATAATAAAAGAACTTATAATAATCACGTTTTATTCTTTCATTTACTATTTGTGAGTTGTAGTAAGACCCGATTAAGTTGACTATGAACTATTTGCTTCCTCTTTTTTATTGTCTGCCTCTAGCAAAAAAATGGAGTTACCTATCAGGATATCACAAAGAGTGTACTGGATCAAGAACCAAGAACCACAGAGTCATCATGTGCTCATGTGGATAGGGTATATACCATAACAAAAACAATAAAGCTGGCTCACTTTCCTTTCCCAATAATTTTATTTGCAGAAACAAACAAACAAAAAATCTTGTATAAGAGAACCAATCTCCTGTTATGTGATTCAAAAAAATTTTTTTGAATTGTTTTTACATAGTCTGTTTTTAGCTAATATGAAACAAAGTGCCAATGATAATTCTATGTAAAAATAGCCTTCTATTTTTTGTTGAGATATTCTGGTTATATTCTTCCTTAGCCTTATAGGAATATCAAGATCTTTTTGCTAGAATCATCTGAGACAGCTTTCATATACAAATGCTTTTGTGTGGTAATAATCCTTTTTCCTCAAAGTTTGCCCCAAGATCAGGTATCTTCTTTTTAAATTTTTTTTAACTGTGAAAAACTGGGGATTTTCAGTCTATCTTTGGTAATTTTAGCTTATATGTTCAAGCTAGAGCCAGGGGAATGAGTAACACTAGCCTTTATAGATCAGTAAGATCTCAACAGTTAATCAGCTATACCTTGTGAATAAGAATATACAGTACACAGAGATTGAAAAATCTGGGCATATTCAAGGTCAGATAAGTTACAAGTGGATGGCCCCACCCATAGGCATGTGGTCATTAGCATAATATGTTGATATTCTTGTGCAAAGGGTAATGTGTATCTGCTATGGACAAATTATTTATATTCTCTAGTTTGATTAAAATAGATTGCATTTTAGGCCAGGTGTAGTGGCTCATGCCTGTAATCCCAATAATTTGAGAGACTGAAGTGGGAGGACAGGACAACATAGCAAATCATAAAAAAATACAGATTTACACATTACTTTGGGTCTTCATTTCCTTGTGTAGGCTCTCATGTCACATAAAATTTATATTAAATAAGTTTTTGTGCTTTTCTCTTATTAATCTGTCTTTTGTTATATGGGTCTCTGATAAACCTAGAATGAATGAGGGAAAGATATTTAGAGGACACAGATGTAGGTGTAAGTTCATTTGAACTGCATCTGGAAGGTCTGCTACATCAAATAGGTGAGGTGTTGATATTAGGCATTCAGTGAATTCGAGGGGAAGTAAGGAATAAAGGGGATTTAGGTAGGGTTGAAATTGGAAAGAGCACAGATAACATTAGAGGACTCTAAGACCAGACTGGACAACATAGCAAGTCCTGGTCTCCTCAAAAAATTTAAAAATTAGCCAGGTGTGATGGTGTGCACCTGTAGACACAGCACTCAGGAGGCTGAGCTGGGGGATCACCTAAGGCCAGGAGATCTAGGCTACAGGAACTATAATTGTTCCAGCAAGTGTTAACAGCAAGTGTTACAGCTAGTGTTACAGCGCTTGACAGGGGAAAGAACCGAACGGCACACGGAGAGTCGGAGAATCAGCCTTTATTCCACAGGCAGGCTCAGAGGAGTATTCTGAGCCCCACTTCCTTGTTCTCCTCCAGTTTTTATACCCTTGGTGGGATTCAAAAAGCGTCCAATCAGCAACAAGCTTTAGCATCCAATCAGCAACAAGCATTAACATCCAATCAGCAGTGGGATTCAAAAAGTATCTAATCAACAGTGAGTTCAGCCATGGGGCCCCAGGGTGGGGGTTTTTCCCTGTCATAATCACACCGCTGCACTCCAGGCTGGGTGACAGAGCGACACTCTGTCTCTTAAAAAAATGGACTGCATTTTAAAAATTTAGCACTAGATAAATGGAGACTTGACTTATAATTTCACAAATTACATAGTAATAACTTATTTACATAATCATGACCAAATAGTTAAATTTCTTTTTTCTATTCTCATATTAAATCTTTATTTTCACTTCTTCCTTGCTTTCTGTTGCTCTTATAAAAACTTTACTACTCAAAAATGTGAAGGTGAAAAATATCTTTTCCTCACCTATCCTAGGTTCATCACCGAGGCCCCTATAACAAAAGACAGATTAACAAGAGAAAAGCATGCAAACTTACTTAATATAAGTTTTATGTGACAGAGGAGCCTTCATAAGAAAACAAAGGTCCAAAGAAATGAGTAAACTTGTGTGTTATTTATGCTAGGTTTGATGAAGAAGTGAATAGTCATGGACATGTATGGTTGGATAAAAAAAGTACAGTCTAATAGTAAGAAACTGGAAGAAACATAGCAAGCCCTGTTTGTTCAGTTTCTTTTTTGTGTCCCTGTGTCTTCAGATATGAGAATCTTATGACCTGTTTCAGGAGAAGGTCAGAAAAGGCTTCTAGATTTTATGACCTGCTTCAGGGAAGAAAGGCAAGAGAAGGTCAGAGAGTGGCCTTCCTGCTTCTGCTGTTTTCTCAAATGCCCAAGTGCCATATTTTGGGGTAGTATCTTCTGAACTCCATAAACAGCTTTGATCTTTGTGTTGAGAATGAGACTGATTATGCATGAATACTATATAGATTTAGGATTCATTGAATATCAGAGGACATAGATACAGATGCAAGTTCATTTGAACTACATCTAGAAGGTCTGCTACTTCAAAGAGATGAGGTTTCAATATTAGGCATTCAGTGAATTCGAGGGGAAGCCAAGAGTAAAGGGAATTTAGTTAGGATTGAGATTGGAAAACAGCACAGATAATATTGGAGGATTCTAATGGGAATATGCTGTCCTCTCAGGTGTATACAGTGTAGGGAGTATGATTAGAGTTGGGAGAGGTATACAGGAGAGAAAACCAGAGGTCTGGCCAGCAGGTGTTCTGTAAGACAGATCAGGAAGAGGTAGCGTGGCAGCCAGGAGCTTCCTTCTACAGTAAGCCGGAGAAGAAAATGCTCCTGAAGCTCTCACTGAGCCTGTCAGTGGCAATGGCTAAGAGGTAAGTTGCACTTGTGAGGTTTAAGGAGAAAGGCTAGCTATTTAACCTATGGCCATTTGTCCTTGTGGTGGATGACAGGTCTGCTATGACTATAAAGGTAATTTTACATATTGACAGAATCTGAAAGACATTTGCTTTCCATGATGCCATAAATTCTCTCTTCACTTGGATCCATTTTGATGGCTGATAATGTTCCTCACATCTGTAGCTGAGATTTCCCAACTAATTTGGGTTCTCATCAGGATAGATTTCCATCCAAGTCAATTGCAGCATCTGCGCCTACAGCTCTGAGAAGGAAAACATGTTGTCCTCAATAGTCTCCCCAAGACGGCAGCATCAAAGTGAACTCATTAAGAATTACAAGGAAATGGAATAAAGGAAGGTAAAAGTGGATTTCAAGGGAGTCTGAGTGTGGCTATTGTCACGCGGAGGTGGTGACATGCAGATAGGCAAGCTTAGAAGCTATGCAAGGAACAGAGCTGTGTTTCTGAATATCACCATGGTTACAGTCTATAAAAAATAATGAGGAGAGAAAAAATAAGAGCACTGGAGTTTGAAGACATTTTTTCCTAAGATTGGTTTTTATCTGTTTGTCTGATACAATGAAAAGATCCTGTGGGGTGCATTATCTTGACTAAATAAAAAACCAAACACAAATTATAAATTTCTCCTTAAATGCTCACTGCTAACCATTCAAGCATGTTTGTGCTCTCTCTCCATCCCCTAGATATCATGAATCTTACATTTAATGAATCATTGTGAAACATCAAGTCATCCTCTAATCTTACTGCTGAGTTACAATCAAAATTCTGTGATGACTTTGTGTCTCTTTCACCCACTACTTCTTAGGCTTATTATCACTGGTGCAGTGACATAGTTTTTGAATTTCAATGCTACTTGCATCCAGCTGTGGCCATTGATTCACTCATTGAATTTGATGGTGTTAAGCACAATGAGAAAGATGACTTAATGGATCTTAAATGTTTACTATTATTGAAACCATTCTGCAATTTTCATTACCAGAAGTCCCTGCTGAAATGGTATTCTTTCTACTTCCCAAATGCTTCTGGTAAGCAAAGATACAAGGAAATGCAGTCCACACCAGCTGTTTCAATCTAATTGAGAGAGACACTAAGTGCTCATATTTAGTAAAACTCTGCTAAATTGCTCTTCTTAATGATGAAAGGACAAAAGGCATTGCATTTTCACAATTTAATGAAAGCATGAAGGCTAACATTTTCCCAACATTAGCATTCTTATAAAATATAAAGACCAGTATTTTTAGAAGATGATTCCTTAATATTAGAGGATATATATTGAAGAGAATCAGAATATGCCACTCCAAAATATGCCATTTTGGCATAAGGATTATTCTGAACTGAAGGCATCTGAGAAACAGCAGACACAGGAGACCCTCTACTTTCCACTATTTGCCTAAAATCAGGGCATAAATTTCCCCTTGTGCAGATGCCCACCCCCCTTCTCTTGGACCAGGAAGGACAGAACAGCTCTTAATCACTGGAGAGGATTCTAGACTCATCAGCCCAGAAACAGCACCTAAGGAATTTGAATAACAAATCTTACTAAACAACCCTTATCTTTCATTAGTTTTTCACATGTTATTTTGTTAGAGTGGGATCTCCCGTAGTCCCACCGGACAGAGAGACAGAGTCACCGAGGATGTAATCACACAAGAGGAGCTTTATTATCTGGCTAGCCAGGGTCCAAGCCCAAGAGCACCAGCGCAGTGGTCTCTCTCTCTTTCCGGGCAAGGACCCCGACTGAAGCATGGGTGAGCTTTTTATACTCATTGTACACAAGCTGAACACGCGCTGATCATGCATCTGCCCTTTACAGTGATTGGTAAGCTTCCTATCTGCCGTTTGTGCCTGCATGTAATCTTTCTTCGCCCCTGATTGGCCCCTTTCCCCTGCATTTTGTTTCGGCCCATGATGCCCTGCATCATGCTGCGGTCAACAAGCAAGCAGTGAACAGAAGCTATAGAGGTCAACCGTTAGCCCAGTATGTTGCAACCTTTGTCGAAACACAAGGTGTGTCCTACGAAAGATAAGGTGTGTCCTACAAAAGATAAGGTGTGTCCTACAATTTACCTTCTCATAATTTAATACCTCTAAAAGCCTAAACCCCTTTTCCTTTGTCATGTCACTTCTACACAATTTATTGCTCTTTGTTAAATGGTATGTAAGCCCTTGGGTCTACCTGCTTCTTTGGGTCTTCACTTTTTTTTTTATGAAGGCCTCCATATGTATATGTGATAAACTATTTCTCCTGTTAATGTCTCTTTTGTCAGTGGAATTTGCAGAGCTCCAGCCATTGAATTTGGGAGGGTAGAGGAAAAGACTTCCCTCTCATACAATATCCATCTCTTCTTTTAGTGAAGTGAAGTAGGAAATGGCAAGTTTTAATATTGATATACTTTCTGAAGGTGCTGGAAACAACTTCTTTGGTTACTTTTGATATATCTTAAAATGACCAATTTCAGCAAATATTGAAGTAAAAACTCTGTATTTCTACTTATGGTTAGGATGATGGCATTTTAGACAGGAGTCTCCATCCTCCTCATTTGCTGACAAATTAATAAATTTCTCTTTCATTTCTTTCCAAATTAATAAATTTCTCTTTCCTTTCTTAAACCGCTAGTCCTCATTTTTCTGATATGGCCTCTGGGACAAGTGCTGAACTTTTGGTAATAGATTTTGGGGTTCCTGGGTGGGCCCATCGGTGCCCTGGTGGGATGATAGCCCAAAGCAGGGGAACAGCCCTGGGTGGCCGTAGGTCTTCACTGGAAGGAGTGACTTCTTTTTGAGGTGAGAGAGTACGGGACGGTTCCAACAGCCGTCAGAACCAGTTTTAGCTCCAGAGAACTCCCATTTCACCCCCCCCGCAAAGTAGGTACAGCTCCCCACAACCTGAACTGAATTGAGGAAAAGAAAATGGATTTGAAAAGAATCCAAACACCATGGCCATTTGTTTGTTTAATAAGTTGCCCCGCTTGCACATTGAGACTCCAATTCCACCCATGGGGGGGGGCTTTGGACTTTCCTGTTGATTATTTATTTAGAGGTGCCATTTAGGGGTGCAAGTTATGAGGTCGAGTGGAACTAGAGAACTTGTTTTAAATTCAGAGCACGTTTGTGGTTCCCAGGGAACGGGGCTGCGGCTGGTGACTAGGCCACCATTTGGGGAGGGTTTTAAATATTCTAGTCCTGTGGCAGGGTATTCATTTGTGAGGTGCCGTTGGAGGCGCCATTTGGGGTAGTGTTTTGTTCCCCTTAGATTCCCACTTGTTTGATAGGCTTTGACATTTTGTGTTAAAGATCCCCTGTACTGTCTATGTTTGCTATTTGTGAATTTTGTGACTGCCAAACTTTTGATAACATAAAGACTCCAAATGTTCACTATTTTAGGGTCATCAGTGTTAAGTGGCAAGTGGTGGTAATCTATGTTTGACTGTTTCTGCTGGAACAGACTTTTTAAGGGGGTCTGAAGACTTAAAATTTTGAAATTCAGTTTTAATTGCAGACCCCCATAAAAAAGAAAAACTTCCTAAGTTAGAAGAATGATTCATTTTTGTCATCTTTGGAAAAGTTAAAAAAAAAGGAATATCTATTTTATATGTGTGCATTTTTATGTGTTTATGTATATGAATGTGTATACACACACATACACTTTTGTATACATGTATGTATACATATTAATGTATGTATGTAGATATCTGCATACATCTATGTATAAAATCTTGCTTAAAGTCAAACATCTTTTATATTAGCCCAGGTCTAAGAAAGCTTGACACTTTACTGAAAGCAGGTATTTTAAGTAAAATTTGCTCTTTCTTTGTTTTCTGGATAATGCTCAATTTTATCAGTTGCCTAACATAAATTAAAAGATGTGCATGTTATTTTGGGCAGATTAAGAAACCTGGGTTATAAATAGTGTCTTTCATGGATAATTAATGAAAAAATGTTTTATTAAGAATGATATTAAAGATTAATCATAATTGTGGCCATTATCTTCCCATTACTTAGATTTTTTTATTGCCATCGGGAACATTTAAGACGATGGTGTGCTATTCTCCAGCTTCTCAACATCCCCTTCTTCACCCATCCACACAGAATGTGGTAGAAATACATTTCAAGTTTTGTTTCATATTGTTTTATTTTGAGAAAAATACTTTCTATGTATATATCCACAGAAGGTCATTCTCTAACATAACTATAGTACAATGATCAAAATTGGTCTGTGATACTGCCACTGTAGTATGACTTCATTCATGGTCTCTGTTCACATTTGGTCGTTTGTCCCAATTATGTCCTTTGTAACTGTTCCTCACCCACTCCAGGATCCTCCATGGGATTTGTTATCATGGTTCTCCCAATGACTTTAATCTGAAAGAGACCCTCAACCGTTTTTGTTTTTTTAACTTTGAGAGTTTTGAAAATTACAGAACATGTATTTTATAGAACATCCCTCTATTTGGGTTTGTCTAGTGATTCCACAAGATTAAATTCAGGTTTTGCTTTTGCAACAGGAATACCACAGTATTCCTAGTTGGTCCAATTAGGAGGCAGGTGATTCTGTATGTCCTAAATTTAGAGATGTTAACTTTGATTACTTGCCTAAAAGTTCTCTAGATAACCTTTAATCTGGAGAGATACTTTGAGATTATATTTAAATTTTGTTCCTCATCAAACATTCACTCACTAGTGTTAGTTTCACTGATTAAATTTTCAAACTTCATCATTGAATGAAATCATTCAATGACATTTTCAAACTTCATCATTCCCTCTATATTTATTAGTGTACTTTACACATTAAGGGAGACTTTGTCTGTTTGTTTATCTATTTACTTACTCATTGATTCTTATTTTATTCAGTGAATTATGATCTATTATTATAGTTATTTTTTTTTGATACTCAAGTGATATGAACTTGGCCAGTGAGAGCCTCCTGGGTCTTTTGGCTATGATTCCATCATTATTGGAATATTTTTGTTACTCTCTGTTGCAACAAGAGATACCAGCTCATCTAACTTTCTCTTCATCAGCCCCAGAATCAATCATTTCTCTAAGTAGCTTTGGTTTCTTTCAGTGAAGATTCAGAAACCAAGATTTAGTTCATAGATGTGCTTATTGCTTTTAATGTGGTATTGCTTCTAGGCTCTCTCTAGAGAGCCTAGAGAGAGCCTATTTATATTTGAAGATATATTTATTTCCATATTTATTTATTATAGATTAGCTGTCACTAGTCTAGATCTTCATATTAATGGAATCATAGCTATGTACTCTTCTGTGCTCAGCATATTTCACTCAGCACAATGGTTATGAGAGGCATCCAGGCTGTTCCATATATCAGTATTCTGTTCTTTTTTATTCCAGAGTAGCATTCTTACATACACACTTCAAATTTTTTACCCATTCTCCTGTTAATGAACTTTTAAATTGCTTCTGGTTTTGGACTACTGTGAACAAAGGTGTTATGCACATTTGTGTCCACATCTTTTTGTTGCCATTTATCTTAATTTGTATTGGGTAGAGACTTAGAAGTATAGTTATTGGGTTGAGGGATATTTTACTTTACTTTTTAACTTAACTGTTTAAGAAAATTCTGAAGCTTTTTCTAAAATGATTGTACCATTTTACACTCCCAACAAAATGTACGAGAGTTCTGTTAATTCCATATCCTAGCTAACATTTGACATTATTCTTTTTAATCTTAGCTACTTTAATGGGTATAGTCCTATCTCATTTTTATGCTTTTGTTTACATTTTCCTGGTTACTAAAGATGCTGAGTACTTATCATGTGTTTTTTGTCCATTTATATATCTTTCTTTGTGAAGTGTCTCTTCAAGGCCTTTTGTTCTTTTTTTTCAAAATCACCCCTTTCTTTTATACTATTGAGTTGTAGGGATATTTTATAGTCTTGATTTAAATTATTTGTGTCTGTCTTCATGGGATAAGTAGAATACTACAAATGAAAGCAAATAAATACAAAATTTCATAATATAGTTTTAAGTAATTTAGTAGAAACATGAATTCTGTGCTATGGAGGAGAGAGGAAGAAGCAAATAATTCTGTGGTGGGTGTTGAAGAACATGTGACGTCTCAGCATGGCCTGAAAGGTGACTAAGGTGTTGCTAAACAAAAGAAACTATAGAGTATGTAAGGAAAGAGAGATGTGAGAGAGCACAGAAAGTCAGTTCCATGAGCACAGACTTTCCTGTTTATTTATTATTAGGCATCTAGTACCTAGAACAATGCCTGGCAAACTATTAGGTATTCGATAAATGTGAACTGAAGAAGGAATCATTGAATTCTTGCAGCCTACAGGTGCCTGGGTGCCATCAGTGATGTTACTGCAGAGAAATAACATGATCTTTATTTTTAAGGTGAGCTTTGATGGCCATTTGTACAATTAATGTGAGAAGGTACCTTGGAGAATAGAAGAATCAAGTCTGTAATATTTAGGTGGCATTTAGTTGTTAATTCAGCACACATTTATTGAGGGCCATTGTGTGCCTCACATAATTGGTGGATTTAACAAGGATGAAAAAGGTGTGAATTTTGCTCCCAAGGGGCTCACAGAATGTTTGGAGAGGCAGAAACAGAAACTGACAGCTACATGACAATGCATTACATGATAAATGTATTCCCAGAGGGCATGTGTTTGCAAGGCCCTCCTTGGGTTTTGGAATCCCCTTCACTTGGGCTGAATCTACCTGAGTATCAACCAGAAGAAGGAAGTTGGACAGATATTTCTACAAAGATGAAGTTGAACAAAGACACAGCCTGAGACCCAGGCAATACAGTGAACAAGAAGCAGTTTTGAATTCATAGAGGTTCAAGGCCAAAAATAGAGGTAGATCAGAGATAGTTCAGTGCTAGTTCTTGGAGAATTTGTAATTACATAAAGAAAAGTTTGAGTTTTATTTAGTCATTGATAATGAACTACTGAAGTTATATAGGCAGAAGAATGACACGGTCAGATTTACATTTTATATAGATCACCTTTACATTTATGTAAAAGATGGATTGAAAGAAGACAAGATTGGTGTGGAGAAATTAGTTGCATTAGTTGATGAGAGAAATGATTAAGGAAGCTAGAAGCTTTCCACTCAGAATGATGGCTTTTATTTATCAAAATTAGCTTATGATATCAAAGTAACTTGGTATGATTCAGATTTGAGATAGTGTTATTCTTGCCTGTTTCGATTCAATTTAAAATTGAAAAGAGATGCTTAGAGTTTTGTTACTTGCCAACTCCAGTAAAATACAATAGACATCATTAGTATAGCCAAGACAAAAAAGGATTCTAATTTAAGTACAGTCATTTTGTTGGATTCAGTAGTTTGTAGAGAGAACCTGATTCTTCATTTCTGAAGTTTGGCTGATTTTATTCTTTAATCAAAGTAGTTCAGTTGACTCAATTGGCAGTGCCTTTCCAGATACAATTTAAAGCTTCTGGAAGAGATTTTAGAATGAAAGGAAATGCAGAGTCCAGTACTAAACTCTTCTCTCTTAGGTTCTCAATTATATGCCTCCTTCATCTTAAATATCTTATATTTTGAAGAATGAGTCTATACTATTTTTTTCAGTTTAAGCAAGAAGGAAACTCACTAAAGGAGTCCAATGGTAGCTAGAAATTTTGTACAGTCTATGAGGATAATTCTGTCCTGTGTTATATTGAGAATTCCTAGATGTGCCGACCTCTGGACTGCTTCCCCGAAGGTGCAGGTCTCCCCTGCTCACTGTACAGGAAATCCTGCCCTCTAGGCTGCCTTCCTTCCCTGGATTCTGTCGATGAGAGGCACTGGCGTGAGATTGGAAAGTGGGAGGTAAGGCGAAACCAGAGTATTTATTGTCCGTTCTCTTTGACTCCAGTGCCATCTTGCTCAAGGACAGCTCCCCTGGGGCTCTGGCTTCCATTCTTTAAGTGCATCATGGATTCAGCCACTTCCACTGACACTGGCTCCACTAACATCACCTCCTCCCTTCAGCCTAGGTGCTGCGCCAGCTTGCTACCCTTCCCAGTCCCTAGGATTTCTCACCATCTTCTATTTGGCTTCTGAGCTCTTCTATCACCTGTACAACTTATTCGCTGCATTAACTGTCTTGATTTAAATGCTTAGAGTACTTTTTGTTTTCCGTGTTGGGCCCTGACTGATGCATGAGGCAAGTGAGTTTGTTTTTTAATGGCTTGAGTTAATCATCTTGAATTCAACATTTTCAGTGAATATAATCGTTATCCCTGATACACTGTTCAAATGAAAGGTGTCACTTACTCCACAGAAGAGGATTTCTGAATGATATAAAAACAAAGAGCCAAAACTCTTGTCAAACATCAACCTCTTTTCGTTGACAAATACAGAATTTGGCCTTGAATAATAAATACTGTGGCAAATTGTTTTACCAAAATATATATTTTTTTATTTCTCCCCAGATTCCACCCTGCCACCTCCCCTCACCCTAAGAAGATACATAACTCCTTTTGTGTCTTTATAGCTGGGGGGTGTTTGCAAGGCAGAAAACAGAAACAGAAGCTTCTGAAGTCAAAGTCTTTTTAAATTTTCTTAAACTCTTTAAGGCAATAGTGCTGGGGCCATGACTCGAGTATAATGAGGATAGGAGCTGGAGTAAGGAGGCTTTTGAGGAGGTTGAAAAAGGCTTGAGGCATCAAGGGAGGCAAATATCTCTGGATCTCAGAGGTAGGTGGGACTCACATCATGCTCCCAGGCACCTCCCTGAGCAGGTTGCATGATTTCAGGGGATGATTATCTGGTGCATTTAGGGATATTGAGTGTCTTGGTGGTCACCAGATGTGGGATCTTACCACTCATCTTGGTGCTACTGAATCCCAAAGGTCCGCTGGAGCCTTTGTCATCCTGAAATGCAAAGCTCCCCCAAAAGATGAAAATCTAATTTCCTGTTGCTTTTGCAGGATGGAAGCTAGAAGTCAGAATTAAATTGATTTTAAGAAAATAAATAAAAGTAACATTAAATACATATCTGAATTTGCTGACTCAAATTTGTGCTAATTTAAAGCCATCACTCATTTTTTAGATTATGCTTCTTTATTTGTAAAGCTATTGCAAGTCATATTTTAACTTTGATGGTAACAGTAACTTTGAAAAGGTCAGTGGAGATGGCCAAAAATGGAGACATTCAGGATCAATAAAAGCCAAAATAGAATAAAACATAATAAAATAAAATGCAAGATAGATCAAAGATTTGGGGATAATGCTAAGGTGCAATTATGAATAGTTAAAACATATTTTAACCTGAAGAAATATTAATAATTGCAAAAAACCATTATGCCTGGGTATCATATAACAATATACTTAAAACAGAATTTAGCAAATATTGCAAACCCCATGAATATTAGCTTTTCAACTCTTTTCTATGTTAAGTAAGTACAAAGAACAATTATTGAGAATATATCTATGTGCTATTGTTATTACATTAATCAACTACCCTGGAATTTAACCTGTTCATAATACATCTTCATCTGTTTAAATTTATTAGTAACTATCTATATATCTTGGTGATATACATACTTGTTGGTATTATTTTTCATCATCTGTGTTTCCTAAATTTTCTATAAAGGACATGTATAACTTTTGATATAACCATAAAATATTAGTTAATTTCAAAGTCTTTAGTTTTTTTCCAATTGGCAGTAAGAAAAAGTTAATTTATTCACCAATTGTTTTTTTAAAAAACAATGCATTGTCTATAGCAATATTACTTTTATTGAGCTTAACCTAATTTTTTTTCTGAAATGAAAAACTTAAATAGAAGTTTGAATGATGTATTCTTTATATTGATCAAGTGGAGTCGTTTGGTCTATTCCAGACCTTGTTTGATATGGAGATATCAAACAGAGCAAAATAGACAGCATATTTAAAGGCTAGCTGGCTCCACAGGCAGTATCTCAAGGCATTCATTGGCATTCTGGATCATAAGACAATCTCATTCTGAAGATAAAATAAAATTTTGTTTTGTATTTAAATTTGCTCTGAAGCTGACTGATTCATGGTTTCTCACTCTACTGCATTCTGGGTCCCCTGAAGTACCAAGTAACACAGTGAGATGGATAGGAAGAAATCCATTATAACATGTCTCACCAGTACTGTATACTGATTTGAGAAGCAGTGTATTATAGTCATAGTGGCTTGAATTTTGAAAGCAGAGAATGGGATTAAAACTTGCATCTGCCATTTAGTAGATGAATCACCTTAGATATGATATTCAATCTCTAAACTTCAAAGACCCTTATGTAAGAAAAGGGAATCATGTATCCATTGTGTAATATTTTGCATATGGATTTTCCTCCTAAAGAATACCATGGTTCTGGAGCTACTTTGTACATTATTACATGCAGAGTTACCACCCCTTTTTTTTCATTGCTACAGACTGTCCTTAGGATGAATTAGCTAAAAGTATTTAACCCCTCCCTCTGTGGTTGGACTTCTGAGTAATTTGTAATGTTTTACTATTAAACGTATATACTACTAACATGGAAACCCTTGTATTCTGGTTGTTTGTGCAGGTTATGTTGAAGTAGGAATGATAAAAAGGTAGAAGGCTAAGGCTTTATGGTAGAGAATGTAACCCTATTATTAACTAGAAATGAGCCATCCTCTTGCAATTGCATGGAAATTTCTCCCTGTTTTTGTGAAGAGCAACTGTGGGAAGAATGGAGCAACTACTTCCTCAGAGGGACATCAATCCATCAGACAGAGTTAGTCTTTTATATTTTGCGAATCTATCTTTTGAGCTAGGGCAGAGAAATTACTCTTCTACAGACCCCTTCTCCTTTTTTTCAATATACAGAAGTATCTTTGTCTAGATTAGATGTTGATGATTTTCCTCTTGGATTTACTTAGTCGCTTGATCTGAAAACATTTAATTTGGTTTGCCACTTTTCCTTTTTTTCTGAGCAAAATGTCTTTAAAGGGCTCAAAAAAAGTCTTGCAATTTAAAGATGAGGACAGCCTACCGTCCTATCTTCTGTTTTCCAACTGAATCTACTATCTTAGTTTTAAGATCATCAGCAAAGAAGGTGGATAAGACACTTGTGAAATTATCACTCTGAGATCACATTATTTTCAGAAGGTAGGAGTTAAGTGGTCTCTGAAATCAGGGATTAATTTATTCTTAATATCTGATTTTTTTAGGATTAGATTTTTGGCCAATTTTGACAGGTGTGATATCAGGGATATCTTATAATGTGAAGTGTGGAACTCTGTAGTCAAATGCTTGTCATTCCAGTAGATATCATTTTGTTAATAAATTTGTACTGCTTTTTCTTACCAACTTTTAGCATCTTCAGATCCCACAAGGAGATGAGTTAATTGATAGATATCAGGGTATCTTAGACTATAAATTCTTAGGGTAAACTGAAATTATTCAGTGAACTTCTATTCTTTCTTTGGAGAATTAGGAAACTTCTTAACTAGATGATGCAGATCTGATCTAAGCAAAGATTTGAAGCTCTAAAACCAATGAAGTTGGTTATCATCTCTATATGATAAAATATTAAGAAGGAATATCATTTATTCAGCAGTCTATGTTTAAGAAGAACTGAGAGAAGAAAGGGAAGTGGGTTCCATGAAGCTGCTGGAGGACCAGGAAAGAGAACAGACCAAGGGGGAGGGGAAGGTAAACTTAAGGGAGGCTGGGTAGGAGGCTGATTGGGGTAAGGTCAGGAGAGGGAAGTGTTTAAGTTTGGATTGTGCATACTGCATGCTTTTATTACCTCTCCTAAGGAGTTCTTAAGGGAAATTATTTTAGAGTTTTTCTTAAGTTTTAGGGGCTTCTTCAAAAAAATTAAAAATGGTGATCATTGACATTGAGTATTTGGAATTTTTAATCTTTTCTTGTCCTAAGGCATCTCACAAAATAATTTCTTCCTTTCATATTCCAAGTTCCCTTCGTATCATCAATAAAGTTCAAAATTGTACTTGATAAAATCTGGCCTTAGTTTAAAAAGCTGGACAACGACTCATAGGTTCATTGAAATGACCAGGCAATTGATTCAAAGCAAGAGAACCTGAGCATCAGGCCTTTGGGTCTACATCCCTGTCCCCCAGTGCTCACCTTATCCATGGGGGCGATCCACTAAATAGTGAAACAAGGTAAGTCAAGAAGCTTATACCAAGCACAACTAAGACAGAAGACTAACAGCATAGGCAGTGCTTTCGTGCAAGGGAAGCAGAGCCCTGCTTAGGCGCAGGACTAGCCCATCTGTCTAGTCTCTGGGACTCCAAAGAGGAAACACAGACAGGGTGTTTTGCATGTTGAAGTAGCCCAGGTAGAGCACCCAGAACACCCAGTCCTGGTGTGAATCTTGGCACTGAAGCTGTGGAAGAAGATCAATCAGAACGACATCAGTACAACCTTTATCAAAAATGTCAGGCATAGAAACTCGGAAGGAAGGTGAAACTTTTCATGAGGTTTAGCAAGAGAGATCAGTTGAAGTTTGCCTAGTTTCAGGAATAATTGGCCAGAGTGGTTCTTGTGCATCCACTGCCATTGCCTGGGCAATTCAGACCTTGTCAGGAGGATGAGAAAGAGCGATTAGGGTAAAGGCCATGTGCAAGAGGGGACGGGAGGAAGGAACAGCTGCGGGGATCAAGGACATGCAAGAACCATGGTGGAAAGTTTAGTCCTTCAGTATCTCTTACAAAATGAGTAAAAGTATTTATTGAATGAAGGAATGAACAATTAAGAAGAGAAGTGAAAATAGTGTGTAGCAAGATTTCTCGGGAGTGGCCAACTACTTCCAGTGAGGTTATTTACGAATGTCTCATGAAATAGTTGGCACATGAATTACAAATTGAAGGATAGATAGAGTTTGGGACATTTGAGAAGAGGGAAGGACACTCAGCAGAGAGAAGAAAGCATAATGATTATAACTGAGAAAAAATAGAAAAGGGATAGGGAAGGATAAGTAGCACTTTTTTAAGATGTGTTGTTTTTTTTCAAGATTAATAAAATAAGTCAGAATGAGATGAGTATCTTGAGTTCCTATGTAAAGATTTTAATTATTCAAATCTTAAATGTCTGTGACATTATCTCTCAATTAGGTAGTATTCATATTAGCAAGATGCCATTTTGTTAATTTTGTTCTTGAGGATGTAAGTTGCAATTTGCTTCAGTTACCAAAAGGTGGCAAAGTTACATGCTCGGTAGTAGTGTGAAACCACCAGACTGCTTCCCGAACAAGCCCTCTGATTTTGTTCAGTCTGTGTCAACACACATAAAACATACAATACGACAATGGGCAAAAGCCACATTGACGTTTTCAGTACTGCGTGTTGATCTCTGTTCTTGGCAATGCTGCAGCATCACAGCTTGCAACATTATGAATCATAGCCTTGCCTTTTCATTTTATTCTTTATTTAGTACTATAATTATCTAAATGAGCTTTGAAATTATGAGTTGAAGCTTCAGACTAGTCTCCGACTCTGCTATTCCCAGTATAAATTTGGTTCAATACTTTACATGTCTTAAAAAGAAAAGAGCAATGTAATTTTTAATATATACTTCAAGTTATCACCACCTTCCATTCTCTCTTATATTTTCCCAAAGAATAACCATGTCCTGAAACTAGAATGATTTTTTTTCTATGAGTGTTTTTGTATTAAATATTTACATATTTCAATGCCTTCCATACAAAGACTACTAAGAAAACCCTTATATTTGAATAAGTTTGATATATTTCAATGAGGGAGAATGTACGTCATTGGGATACATGGAGCATCTCAGTTACAGGGTGTTAGAAAGGATTTATCACAGATTTGGACTTGTGTTAGGTGAGTCTGGGTAGAAATTAAGGAAGTGGGGCATTGCCCTGAGTTGTTTACTGTTAGGAAGCAGAGATAATTCTATTATTGAATATGCTAGCATATTTTACCTAAAAGTAAGAAAGAATAGGACAAAACTAGAGCTATAATTGGTAAAGAAGCAACAGTCACTTAAATTAGCCAGGATAGGGGATATTTGCTCATGATTGTGGCTTGGACAACATTCCTGGTTTGCCTTTATTTAACATGAATTTAGATTTGTTTTTATCTTGACCCATAATGATCACAAAATGGCCTTGTTTGATGTTGATGTTCTGTGAAATTATTTATGTTCAGTGGAAGAACATAAAAGCCATATTATAAATCTCATAAAGGTGAGTTCCAGGCCATCTCCTAGCATCAGTTTCACTCATACATGCCAAGTGTTGCTTTTTTCCTGTATCTATATATCTACACCTATGTGTATATACATATATATCACTTAGGATACATATCATTTAGATATTTTTATGTTTAAATTTATATTAATGACATCATAGTATGAATTATCTTTACTAATTTGCTTTTTAAAATGCTCATTCTTGTTACATCCAGTTCCCCTCTTTGAACTGTGTGTCTGGTATTACATTTTACAAATAAGCTACACCGAATCAACTATAGTTGGAAAGTCAGTTTAATTACAGTGTTTTGCTATTATAGGTAGTGTTGCCAAAAAACATACTACAAATATCTTTTTTACATTCATGCATATGAGTTTCTCTAGGGTGTTTATTCTAAAACAAAATTGTCAGATTCCATGGGATGGACATTTCAATTTTACTACATATTGTGAAGTTGGTCTCCAAAAATGAATTGTATAAATTTTTACCTTGTCCTGCCTTGTTGGAGAGTTTCTACTTTTCTATACTTTTCAATAGCACTTGATATCAAACTTAAATTTTCCCAGTCTTCTGGGTATGCAGTAGAGTCTCATTGTAATTTTAATGTGCTTTTCTCTAATTATTAGTGAGCCTGCATATTTTATTATGTAAGTCTTAGCCATTTGGTTTTTCCAATTTTGTGTGTAGCTGGCTTGCTTACATTATTTGTTCATTTTTTCATTGAATGTAGGTTTTTTGCTTGTTGATTTGTAGTATGTTTTTTACATGTTTTGGATACTAATCATTTGTACAGTCTATGTAACTTATCTTTTCCCATTTTTATGGTATTTTTTTCACCCAGAAGTTTTCACTTGTCGTGTGATAACATTTATTAGTCTTTTCTTTATTGTATGTTTTATTGGTCCCTTTTAAAAAGGTTTGCCTTATTCTGATGACATAGTTATTATTCTCTTAAATTTTTTCCTAAAAGTTTTGAAGTTTTATTTTTTATTTCAGGTCTTTATTTCACCTGATGTTGTGTGAGTGTGTATGTGTGGGTGTTAGCATGTATATAGTTTGAGGTAGGAATCTATTTTCTCTTTTTGACCATATGATTAGTCAGTTGTCCAGCATGTTTTCCCCTTCTGATTTATAATGTTGCCTCACTACTTAGTCTAGTTTACATATATACATGGATTTGATTCTAGTATCTGTGTGTACTTACATTATCTAATTTGCCTAGAACTATGGCAGTATTAGAATATTTTAGTTATATTTCCTCTTCTATTTCTTCTTCAAAGCCAACTTAGCTATTTGTATCCTAAAGGTGAATATTTTCTCCATAATTGAATAAACTAAATGTAATTCTTATTGAATTCCCAAAGGGATTCCAAGGAACAAAATATGATGAACATAAAGTAACACAGAAACGTAAAGATTATAGACATCGGCCTAGGCAAAGAATTTGTGAAGACCCCAAAAGCAATCACGGCATCCATAAAAATTAATACATGGGAGCTGATCAAATTAAAAAGCTTCTATACAAAGAAACTATCACTAGAGCAAATAGACAACCTACAGAATGGGAGAAAATATTTGCATGCTACACATCTAATAAAGGGCTGATAACTAGAATTTTTGTAGAAGTCAGGAAAATCAGCAAGAACTACAACAACAAAAAAACCCTCTAAGTGGTCAAAGGACATGAGCAGAAACTTTTCAAAAGAAGATAGACTAATAGTCACCAAACAAATGAAAAAATGCTCAACATCTGGTAATCATCAGGGAAATGCAAATCAAAACCACAATGAGATATCACTTAACTCCAGTGAGAATGGCTTTTATCAAAAATCCCAAAGCAACAAATGTTGGTGTGGATGCGGAGAGATAGGAACACTCGTACACTGCTGGTGGAACTGCAAACTAGTACAACAGCTATGGAAAGTAGTATGGAGATAACTCAAAGAACTGAAAGTAGAGCTGCCTTTTGATCAAGCAATCCCACTACTGACTATCTACCCAAAGGAACAAGATATTCTATACAAAAGACATCTGCACCCGAATGTTTATAGCAGCACAATTCACAATTGCAAAGATGTGGAAACAACCCAGTGCCTATCAATACATGAGTGAATTAACAAAATGTGGTATGTATACCATGGAGTACTACTCGGCCATTAAAAAAAATGGTGAACTAATACCTCTTGTATTATTCTGGATGGATCTGGAGCCTATTCTTCTAAATTAAGTATCACAAGAATGGAAAAAAAAACCCCACATGTACTTGCCATTTAATTGATACTAATTGATCAACACTAATGTGCACATATGGGAAATAACATTCATAGAGTGTGGGGCAGGTGGGAGGGGATGGGTAAATCCACACCTAACAGATGTGTTGCAAGCTATCTGGGGGATGGGCAAGCTTGTCTGGCAGTGCAAAGGTGATTGATGTAATCAAATCATTTGTACCCCCATAATAATCTGAAATAAAAAATTTACAGAAATTTTTGGGATTTTTATTAGTGACATGGTATGTTATCTTTTTTATTGAAGCCATTTATATTCTTCAATGATTTCAAAATTTTCTCTGTAAAGTCTTACAGATTTTTTTAGACTTAGCCCAAAGTACAGTTATTTAAAATATTACATATTATTCTGATTTTCATACATTGATCTTATATCCAGCAACCTTGCAGAATTCTCACATTTGCTAATATATTATGTGTATTATTTTGGATTTTGATGTAATAGATTAATTATCTTTGTGGTAACAGCTTTGTTCTTTTCCAGTTCATATATATTCAATTTCTGTTCTTGTCTTATTTATAGCAGCAGGCATTCTAGTTTATTTCTGAATTGAAGGGAAATGCTTCTTATGATTTACTGTGTAGTATCTACTTCCTATAGTCTCTAAGCAGGTAATCTTTAATGGGTTAGGACAATTTTCATCTATTTCTGGCTTACTTAAAGTTTTTTTTCTCCATGAATGCACACTGGATTTTATCAAGTCATTTTATTGCACATTTGTGCAATAAATTTTTTTGCTTTAATTCTGTTAGTGTGGTGTATTACAATAATATTTACCTGAATTCTCATCATATGAAATTACTGGTGTTACATAATTTTTTGGGCAGTTGTTGGGACTTGTTTAATGACTTGTACTTGATCAGTGCTTATAAATGTTTTGTGTCTATTATATTGGGAAAATAATGTGTTTACTTTGTTAAGTTTCATATATATCTATTGGATGAGCTTAATTGTGTTGTTTTTGTTTTCTATAATAATGGCTTTTGCCTGGAAATACTTAATGTGATATTAATTTTTGATTAGTAACATTAAATTTGCTATTAACTTTTCCTTGATTAGTATTTACCTGGCATATATATTTTTCCAATTAGTTTCATTTCATTGGCTTATAATATATTTTAAACTGATATAGATGGATTTTTAAAATTCAGTTAGAGGCGAGTTTAATCCTATAACACTGTGGTTCCCAACCCCTGGGTCATGGATCAGTACCCATCTGTGGCCGTAGAGCTCCACAGCAACCCCCCACCCCCCACGGCCATGGAAAAACTGTCTTCCATGAAACCAGTTCCTGGTGCCAAAAAGTTGGGGACCACTGCTATAACATTCATTTTGATTTCTGATAATATGGCTTTATTTCTGCCATCTTATTGTTTCTTTACTGAGTCTTTTGCTTTTCCTTTTTATTTATATTGTATGTTATTGATCAGATTGTTTTATTCTCTTTTTTGCTTCTTATTTATTTAGAAGTTCCTATACCTTTACATTTTGAACATGCACAAATATCATGTTTCCCCGAAAATAAGACAGGGTCTTATATTTATTTTTCCTCAAGAAGACACCCTAGGGCTTATTTTCAGGGGATGTGTTATTTTTTTTAAGTACGGTACAACTATCGATATTTATTCAAATATAGTTAAGTTGTCTTCTTCTGGAACATCATCCTAACTCTCCAAACCCTGAATTCCATCCTGAATTTCTTGCGACTCTATTTCCTTTAGAACCATTGGCCCCAATCTCTCATGTCGAGCCATAGAGCTCTCATGGGGCAGATGAGAAGGGCTGCTCGTCTTCTTTACCTCTCCACGAGGAAATGCATGGGTTGTGGAGATACGCTGCGTAGCCACGCCCATCACCAGGTCTTATTTTGGGGTAGGGGTTATATTGCGCAAATGTTTAGAAATACTGCTAGGGCTTATTTTATGGGTAGGTCTTATTTTCGGGGAAACACGGTACTTGACAAGTCTTAAATTTAATCAGTATCCTCATTTTATTCTCAACCATTGAAGGACCTTTTGGTTTACTGTCCTTATTCCTACAGAACATACTCATGTAGTTCTTTCAGTAAGGTTCTGTGAATTATAAACTTCTACAGGCTTGGTTAGTCTATAAATATTTCACACTCACTCTTAAATGTCAATTTAGCTGGCTTTAAGATTCTAGCTTGACAGTTATTTTCTCTCAGCACTTTAAAGACATTATTTCACTTTCAGTAGGATTATGTTGTTGCTTTGGAAGTCTCCTTTCACTCTAATTGTAATGGTCTTGTGGATGTTGTAAATTTCTTCTTCAGCTGCTTTTAAAGCCTTTTTAATTTGATATTTAGTAATTTCCTATAATAAATGCAGTTGTGGAAACATTTTTATTCACTCTAGTTGAGATATATTGTGCCTCTTGAATCTGAGACTTTGTATGTTTTATTAGCCAGGTGAAAGTCTAAGCCTTTATTGCTTTTGATATTGCCTTAGCTCAGCCTCTACATTTTCTCATTTTGGAAGTTCTGTTAGATATATATAGAGTCTCTTTATTCTGACCTTCATGTCTCTTAATGTTGTTTTTGTATTTTCCATCTTATCTTTTTGCACTGTATTCTAAATGATTTCCTCAGATCTTTCAACTCATTTATTCTCTTGTGTGTTCTGTCTAAATTGCTGTTTAACAGATTTATTAAGACTTTTTAGTAAAAAAAAACATACATACCTAAAATGCACAAATCATAATTATACAGGCTAGTTAATTTTCACCATGTGAACACTTCCATGAAACCACCGCCCAGATGAAGTCCCAGAACTTCATCAGCACCTAAGAGGTCTCCTGCATACTCCTCCCAGCTTGCCCTCCTTAATAGAAGCACTATCTTTATTTCTATCAGCAGTGATTAATTTTATCTGTGTTTGAACTTTGTATAAACACAAAAATGAAGTATATACTCTTGCATGTCTGGTTTCCATCACTTAACATTATCCTTGTGAGATCATTCATTCTATTACATGTAGTGGTAGTTCAGTTATGCTCATTGCTTTATAGTATTTCATTGTATGGTCATACTACAATTTATTCTTTTCATTCTATCAGAATGGATATTTGTGTTGTTTCCAGGTTTTGGATATGATGAAGAGTGCTACATTGAACACTTTTGATGCATATATGTGTGTGTCTGTGTGTGTGTGTGTGTGTATATATATAAATTCTGAAAGATATTCTTAAAGAGTGGAATTTCTTAATCATAGGGTTTAGATATGTTCAGATTTAGTAGCTAATGCCAAAGAATTTTCAAATTTAAATTCCTTACAGCAGTGAGTGAGAGTTCCAACAATATTTTCACCAGCAATTAGTATTGCCTATCTTTTTTATTTTATCATTTTTTCTCTAAGAACTTCCAAATTTGCAAAGAAATTTGAACTCATCGGCAGATATATGTTTTAATCTTTTACATATGTCAAAGAAGGATTCAATATAGATATAAAAATAATTTCTACCACAATAAATGGTGATTTAGGAATGTTAAGTCTAATATTGGATTTATTGGAATTTTAAAACAAGAGGCTGGCTTTTGCTTTACTGCTTTGCTTCACTGTATGATACATTTTGACAATATTTTTATTCAGTTTCTTAAGAAGACTTTATGAAAGAACCATAGGCACATGTTCAGAATATATGTGTAAATGATGTGTGTGATGTAAATGTGTGTAAACGATGTGTAAGTGATGAATCATCACTAGTATGTTCAAATGTTGAAAGAAAGAGAAGACAATGAATTTAATGATCTTGTGTTCTTTGTCAATGCTTTTTGGTTGAGTCATGGAAGAATTTTATAAGGATTTACCATTCTGTTAATTCCAACTCAAGATTTCTTCAAACAAAAATGTTGTTTGCCAAATATTCAATAATTTTAGGGACAAAAATGGCAATATGATTTATGTTTTGTTATCAACATCACATTGCACTGCGTATGAGTAAGATAAGTTCCAAGGTAAAGAAATGCTTAGTTTTGATCTAGCTAGCTAGATAAGAGAATTTATTTTGAAATTAAAACTTTTCATGATAAAATGAATAATATTGACTTTATACCATTTTCAAATATGGATCAATATATAGAAAATTTTAATTGTAATCAGCAGTATTATGTAAATTAGTTGTAAAAACCACAAGAAATATTTGAGCAACAACTTTTTGCTATTGATAAATTTAGAATTGCCTTTCAATTTATGCAATGCTCTAGTGAATTTGATATAAAATACTGAGTTGTCACAAAAGTTAGTTAATTTACTTATCCTAGACAGATGTACTTTTGAAATTGATATGCTTTGGCTCAAAAGCCAAATCTATTGTTCTAAAATAATAATAATAAAAAAAGATGAACCAGTGTGGTCAATATCATAGATATAAAAGGAAGATGATTTTTTGCTACTCAATTTAGTTATTAGGAAACTTTTAAGAATGTTTGTAAATAACTTGGTAACATGAATCTAATTCTTCTGCTGCAAATTCTGTGAAGCATAAATACAGATCAAGTATTTCTGTCGAAAATTTAACATCCAAATTGTAGTGAATATAATTATAAAATGCATACTGCTTTTTTGTAGACTTGGTAAAAAAAGAGTAATGTGAAATATTTCCTCAATAACCATTTATATTGATTGGATGTTGCACAATAATATTTAGTTCTGGATATTTGGTTAAATAATGTATATTATTAAAGTATGTTTCTTCTGTTATTTTCTTTAATGTGCTGTCAGACAATTTAAAATTACATATATGGCTCACATTATATTTCTATCGTATAGTGATAATCTAGAGAAGTAGCTTAGATATGCATATTTTCAGAATAAGGAATCCCAAGACAATGTTTTACAAAGCAAATTGGACTAATTTAGCTGTGTTTCAGTCTAACTGTTTTCTATTAGCTCACTTCCATCAGGAAGGAAGATGAATTCCTGAGGATGGTACAGACTCTTTTGCTCAACATCTACCTCTTGTTTCAACCATGTGACCTACTATTCTCCCCATTGTACCCTAATGTGTATAAAAAAATCTTTGATGATGTCATGCAATTTCACAAGTTATAAAAATTTACACAAATTATTCCTGTAGCTTAGAATGCTTTTTATCATCTTGACTGCATTAATTTTTCCCATTAATTTTTCCAAGACCCTGGTCTTATTTTTTCCTGTTTGATAAATTCTTTCACTTTTCCCAGTGAAGGATTAAAAGCTACCTGTATTACCTGCATTACCACTGTGTTTTCTATACACTTCTCTTATTACTTTTTATTGCAATATTCTTGTTTTACAAATGTATTTCTTTGCCTGCCTGTAAATTCTTTTTGGCTTTATTCCTTACATTTCCTTACATGTCTGGCATAGCACCTGGCTCACTATATGTAAATGTATGAAGGAGAAAACCCTAAAGTAAGGTAAAATGTCTAATTTTAAAGAGAGGATTAAATAGATAAAGGGAAAATAAAAATGTTCATGGTTTCTAAAAATGTTAGTCTGAGTTTCTTTGGCAATCTTCTTAGCTTTAATTGAAGAATAATTTTAAGTATTTGCCAAAAGTATGAAATAAACAGTATGAAAAAGATGAGATTTTCATTTTTATTTAATATGAAATAAGGCATTATAATTCAAGATATTATTATTGAAAATCTTATCATTCTTTACTGACAGTGTTATTAATCATCCAATAGCATAAAATAATTTCATTGCTCACTCACGCATTAAATTACTAGCTATGTCAGCTACCTTTAAATATTTTGATAAGTATATGGCAGAGCTCAGGGGAAATGTTAAAGAAAATTTATGTGACTAAACGTAATAATAGGTATTATTAAAGAGGTATACTACCTCAAGCACAATGGAAAACACATATGTTTCTCTTGCCTTGTATTAACTATAAATGGATGAAATAAAGCTTAGGGTTTCTAATTTCAATTAATTAAAATGATAATAAACTTTGGATAAATAAATATATAACAAACTATAAAAATTATAAGTAAATTATCCAAATAAATTTCTCCTCTAAGTATTTATTAAAACCCTTTTGCCTGCAAATTATGTGTTGATTGTTGCTTAACATCATGGGTATTTTTAAAAGGCTTTTTCAATATTATTTTATTATTATTATCATTATGATTATTTTCTCAAACATTCAATTATAGCATAGCATTCTTTTATAACTAAATATTCTAAAATATACTAAAAATATTTATCGAAAAAATCCACATCTCACATTATTATAACTAGTGGAGGGAGGAAGGCCATTTCCCCCACTGTTTTGATGTCACTGTATAAAGGTGCTCGACTGTCATTTTTTGTTATAAGAGTCTGGAACACTGTAGTTGAATTACTGTCTTCATACATCTAGAATTACTCTTATTTTGATTATCACATTAAAATGACTCTGATTTGCTGTCCTGCCTTCTTGTCTGCCACTGAAGCAAGAATAAAACTTCGTCCCCGGAGGGCTGGTTCAGGGGCCTGTGCCTCGCTCTGCCCTTGACAAATGAACCGGCTTCCTGCATCCACCTCAGGGCAAATGTCACTTCCTGCTAGGTCTCCTGTTGGGCATCCCCTGACTTTCATTTACCTGATGGCAGGGAATCATCAGGCATATAACTTCTAGTAATACCTCTAGAGCACCAAACCTGGATGGCTGGCTTTGTCAGAGAAGGTACCGGGAGGCACACTCTACTTACACAGAATCCTGTTGGGGCAAAGTCAGTCTTTTGCTATTCTGTCTCTTAGCTAGGAACTTACATTTCTGGCCCTTGTCCTCTCTAACCATGGGCTTCAACCCCGATACCGAGATGCCAAGCAAACACCAGACTGTGACTTAATGGTGAGGATAGGCATAGGCAGAAAGAAACAAAAAGAATTCTAGGGTTATTTGGAGCCATGACAAAAGTGGCTGGATGGGTTGAATCCTGTTTCTCCTCCTCATTCTTGGCATTTCATTTTGACTAACACTAAGAGATTTTCCCACTTTCATGTTAAAGCATAGCCTTTCAGGTCTGTTTGGTGTGATCTTCTTAGGTGGCATTTTCAAATGTCTGAAATTGCGCATCCAACAGGACAGATTTGACTGGAATGATGTGGTTACCATGGTACTCAAAAGACAGTTTCCAGAAAGAAATGTGTCTCCTTCACAAACAGAAGTAAAAACTGAAAATAGAGTGTCATATTTTCTTTCCAGAAATTGAGGACACGAAGTACAGTATATGTTAGTAAAATGCAAAGTCTAATTTTAGGTTTTATAACTTCCCCATTACCTTAAATCTAATCTATTTAATGAATTGTAATTATGACGTTGGCTATCGCATGAGTCATATTATTACTCCTGTAGCTCAGTCTGGTAAAGAAGTCAATATTCTGGCAATCTATTGTAATGTGAACTACTTCATGAAACTGCTCATCTGAAACTCATGGGATTGTCACTACACTCCCCCTAGATTTCTACCCACATTAATACTATTTTTAGATCTAAGTACCATATGGGAATTAAACTACATAGAGGAATCACAGTGCAGTTTCTGGAAGGTTTGAGCTGGATGAAAATTTTGTCCATTTGTCTCAATTTACACATGAAGAAAGTACAAGACAAAAAAGGTTATCTGATTTATCCAGTCAATCAGGTGATTAGAAATAAGTTAGCACTTGCTTATAGGTCTTGTATTACTTTTCTTCTAGATTTCTTATTGCTTCCTTAGCCACTACTAAGACAAGATTTACCATCTTGGGCTAGTCTACCAGCAGGAAGTGTTTGTTCTTAAAGATAGGTGATCATTGCTACGGTTTGCCCTTGAAAACTGAAGTAATATTTTTGCTTTCAGGGCTTCTATTCTTAAAAGAGTTTAAGGGACCTTGAAATTATCTTGAACGATCTTATGTTTTTCTATAGGTTGCTGAGTCTAGAAAATTCCATGTTATAAATAATTTAGCTATGTCTAGATGCCCTTGCATCTTTAATTGGTACATGAGATGGTGTCTTTGGATGGATGAGATGGATGAGATTCACCATGCCTTTACCAGTGACAACAACTTGACTATCTAAGCTTTAGAAAATATGACATAAGTTGTTGTAAAAAATGTAAAGTATGGAAAGCAGTCATCATGTAGGTCATTACACTTGACCATGATAAAACTATTAGTTGATGTCATTTAATTTTACCTGGGTTCTCACTGCTACTGATAATTCTTTGTCCCCTCTAGTTGACGCTGTTAATTATCCCATGATCACTATTACAAATGCTTTCTCTCCTCCTTCAGTCTTCAAAGTCTGTGTTTGTCACACTAGTGTGTGTTGGGAGAGGGGAGCCGAAAGAAATAAAACTACTTATGAGTGACTTAAGCAGAAGGAAATTTACTGGTTTGATATCAGAAGCTCATGGCATTGCAAGAAGGATAGAGAAACAGCCTTGAAGAGGACAAGACAAAAGCAGCTCTGAAAGCCAAAAAGTAGGAGCTCTGGAAATGGTTATTTGGCAGGAACCAGTCAGGCCCAGCTGCTAGGGAGTGAATGCTCCCACCCTTTCTCTATTCTTGCATCATGGTTCAAAGTCCCAGGAGTGAATCTTTTGGCTAAGCTTAGGACAAATGTCTGCCTCTCGGCTGTATGGGATGGTAGGAAGTAAGATCTACCTAGTTCAGCTTTTGTGATTAGAGGCAGGCCCATAGATTTCATATTGCAGCGCACGCACACATTGGGCATAGGTAATTTCACAAAAGGAAATCGAGGTGTATTGAGAAGTAGGAAAGGGTACCATTTGGAAAATAACAATTGTATAGTAATATTTTATACGAATTCTTTGCAGATGGCCGTGCTTCAGATTAGTTGAAAAGATTAATGCCAATTGAAGTGAGCTGTATAAACCTTCCTCTTCTCCCCTTTTCCATCTCTTTCAAAACAAGGATCCCTTGTTTTCAAACCCAACTAACGTTTTTGGAAATTCCTATATCACATATGCTTTCTTTTTCATCTACAATCTCAGTACTGTCTCTTTCCTCTTGATTTTTAAGATCTTCACCTCCTCATTTCCAAATATTAAAAAAAAAAAAGACTTTTCTCTTTCCTTAAGGTGCCATCAAATCTTTCCAGTTTCTCTGTGAATGTTTCAAAAGTGGAGACCACACCCACCCATACCCACTTTGCCCCTTCTGTGCCTGCTCCCTGCTCTCCCCTGTACATCAGAGGTCTGGAATTGTTTTCTCAAGTCAACAGAGAACTGTCTGGCACCAACAGTCTTTTGTCCATCCTCGATCTCACTTAGCCCTCAGAACTCTGTTGGTAACAGGTCTTTGCTTGAAAAATCTTTTCTCCTGAGTTGCAACATTACATTCTATTTTTAAATGTCTCCGACCTCTTGTTTTCTGTCTTTATCCTGGAACATTTTGCTGCTCCAACAAATTATATGTGGGTGTTCATCAATGATATATCTTTAGATTTGTCATCACTTCTATTTCTTTATATCACAATCTTTACTGACCTGTGGCCACATAAAGATACACAGCTCAGATTCCCCCTGGTATAAGGAATGTGGTGCTCCATTTCTTCATTTCTTCCTTGTGCTTCAATATGCCTCTTTTATGAAAGTTACTATTCTTTACTTTTTAGACTATTTATGTGTTTTGCTCTAGTTTTCTGTAGAATATAATTTTCTGGAGTTTATGGGACTTATTACTTTATTTACTATATGACAGTTGCTCAATAAATAATTCTTAATGTTAATATGGTGGACAATAGACATTCTCATAAAAGTCTTTAGAAAATGGACTATAACAGAAACAAAAGTTAGATAATGACGCATATCTTGTGACACACTAAGATTTTATGACTAAATGGTACCACAGTTGTTTACTGAACTGCTTGAATTACAAATATTTGGATTTGTTTCCATATTTAAAAATCTATATTGGGGAGAAGACCAAGATGCAGTTTCACATTTTATTATCTCTTTCAAATATTAAAAAGTCTATTTAAATACTATTATATATATCCTGGAAATAAAGGGAGAACCTAAAATTTTTAACAAAAATTAAGTGCCTGTTTTGGGAAAAATTAAATTAATTTATTGGCAATTATTAGTCATCTATGAGAAAAGAAGCTGATTCTTTAAATCTTTGACTTACTGGGATTAGTCGATTTATAGCTTGGTCACATTGCTTCATCAGAATATATTTCTTATTGATTCTGTGGTAAATATTATAATAACATAGGTGAATTGCAAATAAGTCAGTAATTATATATATTTTAAAGTGTGAACACCCACCTTTTATAGAAGAAAATGTGATTGTGTTCTGTAATTCTAATTTAAACAGTATTTTATTTATTTATTTATTTATTATTTCAAAATATTAAGGGGGTAGAAATGTTTTTGTTACATGGATACCTTGTATAAGGCATAAGTCAGGGTTTTTAGTGTGCCTGTCACAGAATGGTGCTCATTGTACCCAATAGTTTTTAACCCTCATACCCCTCTGACCCCTTCCGACCCTCTCCTCTTGGTTTCCATTGTCCTTTGCATCTCTTTGTGCCCATGTGTGCCCATCGATTAGCTCTGAATTATTAGTGAGTACATGTGGTATGTGTTTTTCCATTCCTGAGATACTTCATACAAAATATTTATGGTGATCATTTTCTTTTTTCTTCACTAGCAGTGGTCTTTCAGACTTACTGGTAAATTTTCAGTAGAAGTAAAATTAGAAATGACAAAGTAATTTAATAAAGGAATGCCTTAATGTGACATTTAAACACAAGTACTAGGTAAATGATTTTCTTTATAGACTTTCTGATGTTAACTCATTAAGCTAAGGAAAGCATACACCTTTCCCCTCATTAATCATCTGAAAATTAGCACGTCTGTCTCTCTATCTATTCAACTGAACATAGCTACAACCCATACACAGACCTAGAGAAACAAAAATTTGAACATATGCTTTAATATTTTATCTTTCTTCTCCAAAATACCTTAAGTAAAATCAGCAGGTATCTATTTTTTCAGTAAACAATTCCATTTCTTTTTAGCCTTCTATGAAGGTTAATTAGCATTATTTCTAAAGACAGGGGCATATAATTTAATCAATCCTAATAAGACTTGTTAGAGAGAACTCTAATGATCACATTTTGGTTTCACAGAAGTGTAAATTTTAGAATCTTATTTTCACAGGAAGGTTATACCATCTGTCTACATGTTAATTTATTGCTTCAAATGCATTAACTTCTTTGCACCTTTTATTTGTCACATAAATTTTGGCATTGTTTACATATTAACCCTTGTGTTCCTAAAATAGCATTGAAGAACTCTTACTCTAAGTACTCCAGATAATAACACAACTTTAAAAACAAGAGTAATAATTAATATTATATTCATTATGATTGAAGAAATATATAATGCTTCTTCTTCTAATTCTCAATAAAAGCTGAGTAGAGAGAGTTCTATTATATGACCTTCAGAAATATGTTAATCTGTCTCTTTGCCTCAGTTTTATGTACTTTAATTTACATGGCAATTCACCATACCTACTTTATAGGAATATTTTAGTGCTTCCTGGGTAAAAGCCAAGATGGCTGATGCCTCAGAGGGAAAGAAACATATCACAGAAGCCCTTCAACAATTTTAGGAAGTGCCTGAAAGTAGAGGAAAGGGGTGTAAGTCTGGAGAAGAACAGTGAGGGAGGAGGTGGAGACCTGAGTGTTCAGGGTGACACCATGGTGCAGAGTAGGGCAGAGAAACGTTGCAGAGATATATAAAACTGAAGGCCACAGGCACACCCCTGATGACCATGTATCTCTGTAAACCACGTAAAAATGAGAGGAGAAAAGATAAAAACCTAAGCTACTTTTAGTATTGATTTGACATGCTAGCTTGCCTAATTAACAAGGAGAAAAAGGGAAGGCCAATAGACATAAAAGAATGGATATGTAGAATCTCTGAGGTTAAGAGAACAGGGAAAAAAAAAAGCTTAGAGAGACTGCATTTTATACACCATAATTAAAAATTCCAGTGGAATGAGTCAGACATTTTCTCTGGAATACATATGTCAGAGACAAAAATAATGAGCTTTAGCAATGAAATGATCTATGATCTCTTTGAGAATATTTGGAAGAAAAAAAAGAATAAAATATTTTATCTGTTCCTACAGCAAAAATTGTGATCAAATCACAGATATCCTCATACAAAATGGTCACTAGAGATTATATGAGTCTGAAGTTAAAGGGACATAATGCTGTAAATTTTGCACAAAGACCCTAAATATACAATGTTCCTCTACAGGGAAAATATCAGCACAGGTAATCCTGGGATGGAAGAGGTCAGAATAAGCCAAAAATGAGTGGGTGGGTATTGGGGATGGTGTCATTACTTGCTAATCAAGACAATGAAGAAAAGAGAGAGAAAGCTATGTGACCTCCTCCTTAAAGATGAGCCTGAGAAATAGTCAGAAATCGGGGGCAAAACAGCTATGTTTGCTAGATTGAGTTCTTTGAAGATAAAAATTCCACCATTTTAGTTAAAACCGTTTGCTCAAGGTAAAGGTAAAGTGAGAAAGATAAATAGCAAGCAAACACTGGAGAAACACCAGAGGACTTTTTAGTGTACAAATAAATCAAGCAGGAGATATGAAGCAATTAAGATGATTGGTTTTATAGAAGCCCTAAAAACATGATTTGACCGTAATTAAGATAGTGACAGCATTTCGTATTTGTATTTCGTATTTGTTTGCCATAAATGTTTTGTTTCCTGAGTGCATTTATTTTATCCTTACAATAACACATCTTTTTTACAATAAGCATCTTTTTAATCTCCATTTTATAGAGAGGAATCTAAGGCTTTGAAAGACCAAGGTATTGGTCTAGGATCCAAGCTAGTTGGTAGTAGAAACAGGTTCCCATCTTAGCTGTCTAACCATAGGAGAACAAAAGGAGCTAGAGTTCCTAATCTTTATAGACAGGAAAAAAAGAGGTAATGTGCCAAAAGAGCAAGTTTTTATCCTGACAAAAGGTACAAGAACAAGGAGAAGTTATAGGAGAAAAATCACACAGTGAAACGGAAATCCTATTTATTTAGAAGAGGAAATTTTCAGGGTTTTAGATAGCAGTCCATAAAGAGAATTGTGTGATTTAGAATATAAGTAAGACTTAAGAAAGGTTTTAATTGTAGAAATAAACATTTTATATACAGTATTTGTGTCTTTGCATTTTTAGTATTTATCATAGTGTCTGCCACATAGTAGATGCCTAATAAAATTTCACAGAAAGTGAATAAAGAGACAAAAGAAAACCCAGTGGTTGAATGTTCAATGTCAACAAGGTAGCCTGAGAATCAGATTTTGAAGTATTAAGATAGGTTGTTTACACAGGAATTCTTCTGTAGCACATTGCTATTTGACATTTGAGGAAGTGATTTAGTTCACTGAAAAAAATTGAGAAATGTTTACTTGATTTGAGGAAAACAAACCAACCAAGCTTATATTTTCAAGTGAGTTTTTTTGCTATATTCTGGCTCAAGGAAACATTAATAAATATTTAGGGTCAGAGATAAAACACATGAAGGTGTGGTATATTTTTTGGAATAGTATGTTAATCATACTAACCATATTAGTATTGTCATTTTGTTTATTCATCAATTTGTGAGTAAAAGAAAATAAATGACATGCTTGTCATGTAGATCAATAATTCAGAGCATAGGCTCTCGAACCAGATTACTTGAGTTCAAATCCCAGTGTTCCACATTATTAACTGTGTGACCTCGTGTAAACTTTTTTAAGTCTCTGTGCTGTTTCCTCACTGTGAATTGGGGGTAATAATTGCACTTATAGCATAGACTTTGTTAGGAGGATTAAAAGAACTAGAATTTGTGAAATGTTTAGAAAAATACTTGGCACTTAATAAGTGCCATGTTAATATTTCTTTGAAAAATAAATAAATATGATATATTTGTAAGAGATTAAAAGAATCTCTCTGGGTATATGTGCCTTCATTTTCTTTTCTGTTTATCTCATACACAGAATCACACATTTTTATAAAGGAGAGACTTTACAAGTCATTAGCAGTTAACCAGTAGGCCAAATATATTAGGGGAAAAAACAAGATATACTGTATTTTATTTAATTTTTATAAATTATGATTACAACTACTTAGAAATACAAAGAAAAAAGATAAGATGAAAGTACAATAAATCTTTCACATTTATGGGTTTGAGTACTGAGGTTTTTGACAATTTGAGAATGACTTTGAAAATCTGTGAAATTCAGTCATTTTTGATTTTGTTAGTTATGGTGGTGTTTTGAACTAAATTGCTAGTGACTAAGTCAAGTCAAATGCCTGGAATTAGCATTTAGAATGTTATGTACTTACTGAAATTTAACCATATCATGTGAAACTGGAAGGTACCTAAGAATTGATGTAGACTTACCTAAGTTATGAGTAATACAAGTAATCAGACAATAGTAAGTCATCAATAGTACAAGGTTGTGCTGAATTGACACTTTCCTGAGATTACACAACTGATAAAAACAGAAGAGGATAAAAAACGACTTTCAGAGAAGTGGTGTCATTCCTTCATTCACCAAGTAACAATTCAACATTTACAAAGATTGTCACAGGATAGTAATGAGATGTACCAAGCAGGCTATGTTCTGGGCCATAAAATTATTCTCAATAAACTTGAAACAATTGAAATTATACATAATATGTGGCTGTATACAACCAAATTATTAGCAACCAATGACACAAAGATAACTAGAAAATCCTCAAATATTTGGAAACTATTCAACACCTTTCCAAATAACAAATAAGCTAAAGAAAAACTCACAAGAAAAATTTGAAAATATTTGAAATTGAATGAGCCCATAACGAGTCCCATATGAGTATAGTCAACCGACCTTTGACAAAGGAGCAAAGGCAATAGAATGGAACAAAGATTGTCTTTTCAACAGATGTGCTGGAACAGTGTATACCCACATGCAAAACAATGGATCTAGATACAGATCTCACACCCTTCATAAAAACTAACTCAGATGGGTCATAAACCTAAATGTGAAATGCAAAACTATAAAACTCTTAGAAAATAACATGGGAGAAAACTACATAACAACAACAAAGGCACATTCTATGAAAGAAATAATTGATAAGCTAGACTTCATTAAAATTAAAAACTTTTGCTCTGTGAAAGACAATTTCAAGAAAATGAGAAGACAAGCCACAGAATGAGAGAATAATATTTGCAAAAGATATATCTAATGACTATTACCTAAAATACATCTAGAGACTTTAAAAATCAACAATAAGAAATCAAAAAACCCAATTAACATGGGTTAAAAATATATGTCATCAGTGCAATGCATATTAAAACATTAATTCCATACCACTACAACCCTATTAGAATGGCTAAAATCCAGAACACTGACAACACCCACTGCTTGCAAGGATGTGGAACATGAGGAAGTCTCATTCATTGCTGGTGGGAATGCAAAACAGTACAACCACTTTGGAAGACGGTTTGCCATAATAGTTTCTTAAAAAATTAAACATACTTCTACCCTATGATTCAGCAATTATACTCCTTGGTATTTATCCAAAGGAGTTGGAAACTTATTCCCACCCAAAAACCTGCACGTGGATATTTATAGCAGCTTTATTCAAATTTCCAAAACTTGGAAGCAACCAAGATGTCTTTCAGTAGATGAATGGATTAAAAAACTGTGGTATATCTAGACAATGGAATGTTATTCAGTACTAAAAAGAAATGAGCTATCAAGCCATGCAGAGACATGGAGGAACCCTAAGTGCATATTATTGAGTGTAAGAAACCAATCTGAAAAGGCTACGTACTGTATGATTTCAACTATGTGATATTCTGAAAAAAAACAAACCATGGAGATAGTAAAAGAGCAGTGGCTGCCAGGGGTTGAGGGATGAAAAGGTGGAACACAGAAGATTTTTAGGGCAGTGAAATTATTCTGTATGTTGTTATAATGATGGATACATGTCACTAAACATTTGTCCAAACCCATAAAATATACCACACCAAGAGCAACTCCTAATGTATACTATGGAATTTGGATGATTAT
Organism: Cheirogaleus medius; assembly: GCA_008086735.1. Lineage (NCBI taxonomy): Eukaryota > Metazoa > Chordata > Mammalia > Primates > Cheirogaleidae > Cheirogaleus > Cheirogaleus medius. The sequence continues at coordinate 37,662,020 of VBSM01000483.1, forward strand.
TATTAATATGCATCAATGTAGGTTCATCAGTTGTAACAAAAACATACCTGATGGGAGATATTGATAATTGGGGGTGCTATGGATGTGTGTGGGTAAATGGTTTTTGGAAATCTCTTTACCTTCCTTTTAATTTGGCAATAAATTTAAGATGGCTCTAAAACATGAAGTCCTTTAAAAAAAGGAATATTGTAAATATCATTGCAATAAATTCAACAACTTGGATAAAATTTTGAAATTCCTTGACTAAAACTATTGAAGTTCACCTAAGAAAACATAGGAATTTTCGTGGCCCTATAGGTATTTTAAAAATTGAGTTTTTAATTAAAAACTTTCCTACAAAGAAAACTCCAGGCTCAATGGCTTCACTGGTGAATTCTGCCAAATATTTGAGGAAGACATAATGCCAATTCCACACAAAGTCTTTCAGAAAGTAGTAGAAAAGGCAGAGTTCCCTATTTTTCCTATAAAACCACTATTTCCCTTAAACAAAACCAAAGACAATAAAAGAAAATGAAATTGCAGACACATATTCCTTGGAAACATAAACAAAAGTATTTTAAACTAAATTTTAGTGAATTTAGCCCAACAATATATGAAAAGCACAATACTTCATGACCAACTAGGTTTTACTCCAAGAATTCAAAGTCAGTTTAAAAGAGATTAAAAATTAATCTCTTTAATTTATCACAGTACAGGGTAAAGAAGAAAAACCAAATGATAATATCAAGAGATATAGAAAATTCATTTGACAAAATTTGATGTTCCATTTATTATATAAACACACAGCAAATTATTATTAGAAAGGAACATTTATAACCTAGTAAAGAATATCTGTGAAAACATCTATGGTTACCACCATACTCAGTGGTAAAAAACTAAATGTTTTCCTCCAAATGACTGGGTACAAAGCTTGGAGTCTGCTCATCTCTTATCACATCTAAACAGCATTGTACTTAAGGTCCTAGACAATGCAACCAGACAATAAAATGTGATTAAAAAGTATACTTTTTTCTAAAGAAAAAGGAAAACTTTTTATTTGCAAACATTCTGATTTTGGAAAATATTAAAGAATACCTAAAAAAAGCTATAACTGATCAGTGAGTTTAACAATGTTGGAGAGTATAAAAGATCAATGTACAAGAATCATAAATTTTATAATTCTATATGTCAGCAAAAAAAATCATAAATTGAAAGAAAAAAAACCTCTCAAAACTACCAACTGCAATAGCATCATAAAATATGAAATGTTTATAGATAAATCTAACAAAACTATTTAAGCTGTGCATGCACAAAGAAATACAAAACATTTCTGAAAGAAATTAAAGATGACCTAAGTAAATGAAGAGATATGTCATGTTTATTGATTGGAAAACTCAGTATTTTTAAGATGTTCATTCTCTTCAAATTGGTATATAGATTCAGTACAATACCAATCAAAATCCCAGTTAGAATTTTTGTAGAAATATTCAATTTCATTCTCAAATTTACACAAAAACCCAAACATTTAGAATAGCTAAAACAATTTTGAAAAAGAACAAAATTAGAGGATTTATATTATCTAATAACAATATTTATCATAATTAGCCTGGCATGGTGGCACATGCCTGTAGTCTCAGCTACTCGGGAGGCTGAGGCAGGAGGATTGCTTGAGCCCAGGAGTTTGAGGTTGTAGTGAGCTATGATGATGCCACTGCACTCCAGCTTGGGCAACAGAGGAGACCCTGTCTCAAAAAAAAAAAGAAAAGAAAAGAAAAGAAAAAACCCCAAACTCAACTTATCATAGAGCTATGTTAATCAAGGCTTTTGATATTGCTATAATGATGGAATAGAGAACAATGGAGCAAATTAGAGAGTCCAGGGATAGAACCACATCTATATAGCCAGTTGATTTTCAACAAAATTTCCAAGGTAATTCATTAGTGAAATGATCATCTTTTCAAATTGTGCTAAAAGCACATCCATAGGCAAAAAAGTGCTCTTTAACCAGGACCTCACACCATATAAAAAAATAACTCAAAGTAAGTACATCAAATAAAAAATCTTCTAAAAGAAAACATACGAGAAAATATCAACAATCTTGAATTAGGCAAAGATCACCTAATTGATACACAAAAACCCACAAACTATAAAACAAATATGATACATTGGATTTAATCAAAATTAAAATGTTTTGTCTGCAAAAAACACTTAAAATAGTCAAGAGAACAGCCACAGAAAACATATTTGTAAATTCTATATCAGATAACAAATTGCATCCAGAATATTGTAAGAACTCTTACAACTCAACAATGAGAAGAAAAATTGGCAAAAGATTTGAAAGGAAAATAACCAAAGAAGATGAATATATGAAAATGGACACATGAAAAGATGTTCAGCTTTATTATATTAGGGAAATGAAAATTTGAACCACAATGAAATGTCACTGTACACCCCCACTAGAATGGCAAATTTGAAGAAGTCTAACCACATCAGGTGATGGCAATTGTATTGTGCAAATGGAACTTTCATACACTGCTGGTGAGAATATAAATAGGTACAATTTTGGAAAATAATTTTGAAGTTTCTTATGCAATTAAACATATACTTATTGTATGAATCAGTAATCTCACTCATGGATAATGATCCAAGAGAAATATGAAAGCATATGCCCTTGTAAATACTCATACACAAATGTTTACAGTCTTTTTATTTGTATAGGCTCAAACTGAGAAAAAAAAGTCCATCAATAGATGAATGGACTTGTGATTAGCAAGTCCATCCAAAGTTAATCACAATTAACTTGTGATTAAACAAATTGTGATACAGCCATTAAATAATTCACCAATAAAAATTAATGAATTATTGATATGTACAGTGTCATTGATGAAATTCAAAATACTTATGCTGAATGGAAAAAGCCACAAAAGGGTTACATACTATATGATTTCATTTTTATAAAATTCTAGACAATGCAAACTGAATGGTTTCAGAGAAGAGATTTGTGGGATGGAGGGATGAATCACAAACAGGCATGTGAAAACTTGGGAGAGGGTGATGGAAATGTTCTTTATCTATATTATGATGGTTTAATATATGTATGCACATTTGAAAACTCATGAAATTGTATTTTTTTAATTTATGCAGTTTATTGTGTATCAACTATCCCTTCATACAACTGTTAAAAATATCTACTCAATACAATCACCAGAATCAGTAAAATGGAAATAAGGAAGGATGAGAAAGAGAGAGAGAGAGAGAGAGATGAAATGGGTGGAGAAAGAAAGACAATCAGAAAAAAACAGTATTTGGAGAAACTGGAATGCTGATGCTCCTGCTGCAAGTTTAACTGCTAGAGCCATTTTGGAAAATGCAAAGCTGAGATGACCCTATTTACAGCAGCAACTGAAGCTTTAATAATGCCTACTAAAAACTTACTTGTTCAGTATATAAAATGTATGTGAAATACTCACTGAATACCCTGACATAATTGTTTAAAGGAAAATGACTACCCCCAGCCCTTTAAAAAGAAGACAAAACCAAAAATCCCTGTTCTTGGAGTAAATGCAATGCTGACAGGATGCTGATAGGATTTAAATTGGTCACTAAAGCTGAACACTGGCATGTGCTCCAAAGAAAGGACCTACACAAGAAACCTCAAGCAGCACTATCTTTAATAGTCAAACACTAGAAAGTACGTAGATGTTCGCAACCATAGATTGGATTAACAAATCGTGTTATACCAACACAATGGGGACACTTCAGCAGTGAGAATAAATGACCTATTTATTAAAGGGATGGATCTCACACATTATGTTGAGCAAAAACAGATTCAAAACAGTACGTGGTGTATGATTCAGTTTCTATAACGTTCAAAAACAGACAACACGAATCTGTTTTGTTAGAAATCAGGAACAATTTCCCTTGATGGGAGGTAGTGACCTCCAGGGGTCTGGAGGAGTCTTCTGGAACTGACACAATCTTCTGGGTGCTATGTACATGGATTTAGCAATTTGCGAACATTTATTGGGCTTTGCTCTGCACAATGTGTGCACTTTTCTATATATCTGAGATACTTGCATAAAAGTTTTAAAAAGAACTTAAAGCCTCAGCCAAAAAATAAATCTATTGGCGTTATAAATTAGACAAATACAAAATTATGCTTTGGGTAAGAAAACTTAAAGATATGAAACTGTGAATTTTGCCTTGAATTAATTTACACACTATTTCAATTGCAAATGGTTATTTTAAATTAACAGAACAATTGTAAACATCTGGAAGAATAAACGTGATTATTATAAAAAAATGTTTTTATGTCCTGTTCTATACTCTCAATAATGAAGGATGACTATCCTTATGCTCCATTATCCAGTATTCTAGTTTTGAAGTATGATAGCAATATTGCCCACTTGAATTTTTTTTTTTTTTAATAACAACCTTTCTTTTTAGGGACTGAATTTTGGATATTCCAGCCACCTACAGGAGGCATGATTATGAGAATGGGTTGAGAAATCACAGGTTGGCAGTTCCTTAACACTGGCATGGCTCTTATAGTGTCTTCCTTAAGGAATTTTCTCTACCAAAGCTGGTAAAGTATCAGGTTTGCCATGCTGATTCTTAAAATTCTATTAAATATGCTCATTGTGAAAATTAGAAACACATTTTGAGCCAAATTTGGAAATATCATAGAGTATCAAAACATTGAAAAATTTATGTGATAATTATGATCCTTTAGGAATATTTTTTGTTCTTGTAATAAATTTTAAGAGTGTATGCTTTGAAGGATGTCATGGTCATAGGAATCAGAATATTAGAATATAGATTACTTCTCCCCCATCTCCCAAACTGAATCATATTAAATCACAACCTTGCCATAAATCTGCTAGTATGAGTGTAAACTAGCCCTAGGATACTGTTTTGTTTCATAGAGCTTCACACTTATAGCCTATTAGTAAATGGAAAGGTGTGTATTTTCAGTTTTAAGGAAAACATTTTGATCTCATACAATTTCTTGAATAATCGATATCTGGAGTAGGATGTATTTAAATTAATTATAGACAGGAAACACAGGAATCACTGATTAAAATTTGAAAAACATAGATAATTTAGCTAGGGTATATATAGCAGAAAACATTCTATTACCTATTTAATTTCCCATAAATATTTAAAACATATAAACTCCATGGAACCAGATAAATTATTTAGTAGAATATATTGAAATAGAACTAAGAGCATGGGAATTAGGAAACTGACAATTTGAACAATATGTTAGGACTCTTTGATTAGATTGTAGAATAACTAAATAGGACGTGGGTATTTTACAACCAGCCTGGGAACTGCAGCCCTAGAAAGCCATTTGGAAGAATGTGAGGCCTAGTTTGCCTATGATCCATTATAGCAATAAGACCAAAGTTACAGTTGTCTTCCAACTAAAGCTAGTCTTTTATATCCCCCAATCTTGATGAAGTTGCTCACACATATATACAGCTAATTAACTAATTAAATAGTGCATGACTGGATATTCTGTTTTCACATTTGGCTTCTAAAAGGTATTATCATTCTGTGCTACACTTTCATCTCTCTTTGCTTTTGGAAAGTTTTTAACTATGGATTCAATTTCTCTAATAAATATTGTGCTATTTAGATTGTCTATATCTCCTTGTGTGAATTTTGATAATTTGTGACTTTCATCTAAGTTAGCAATCAAGTTTGTGCACATAGAGTTCCTTTATTATCCTTTTAATGCCCATGGAATTAGTAGTGATGACTCCTTTTTCATTTCTGATGTTGGTAATTTATATCTTTTCTCTCTTTTATTCTTGGACAAACTGGCTAAAGGTTTATTAATTCACTTTTTTTCCCCTCAAAGAACTGGTTTTTGGTTTCATTGATTTTTCTCTATTGTTTTCTTCTTTTAAATTTCATTGATTTCTACTTCTATTGTTATCTCCTCTCTTCTGTTTGCTTTAGGCTTAATTAGCTCTTCTTTCTCTAGTATCTTAAGACAGTAGCTTAGGTTATTTATTTTAGATCTTTCTTCTTTTTTAATTTATCGATTTCCCTCTAAGCATTTATTTCTCTGCATCCTACGAATTTCATTAAGTTGTATTTTCATATTCATTTATGTCAAAATAGTTTAAAATTCTCTTGAGATATCTTCTTTGATCCTTGTGTTATTTAGAAGTATGTAGCTTATTTTCCAAATATTTGGTATTTTCTATCTGTCTTTACGTTGTCTATGCTTTACATTAGGGCCCTTAACTTACTTCTCACAGTTATTTTAAATTCATGGAGACACAGTATGGCTGGTTTTGGTTTGGAAATCAAGTTTCCAGCCATTTGATATTTCATGATATAGGATCTCTTCAAGAAAATCCCAAAGTACTCCATCTTGTCACCTCTTTCTTAGTGTCAGGAATCCAACAAAGAAGTGTGAATTAAGTGAGTCAGGAGTAGAGAGAAAAGCTTGTCTAGATACTATTTTTCTGGGCTCACTTGGACCTTCCTTTTGCAGGCCATTCACCTTTCTGCACTTACGTCACACAGTATAGGTGGAATTCAGTGAAGGGTATGGATATATTTTCTCTAGTAGACAGGAATTTCATGGAACAAATTATACTCAATTAAAAGCAAATAACACATACTTGATTTCATGTTACTTAATTAGTATAGTATTATTTTAGAAGATTAAATTGCCTCTATCTCTTATTTTTTCTCTCTTAAACGTATGGACATGTCATTGATTCCAAAACTTTGAGGCTCCTGTCCCTGAAATTTTTGCAGGTTTAACTTAAATTCCTTTGAATTTTTTATTTAGTTTTTTCTTAGTGATTAGTCATATTTTTAACAGCTTTATTGAAATATAATTGACATACAAAAGCTGTACATATTAAGTGTGTATAATTTGATGGTTTCAACTTATTAATATATCCATGAAACCATAACCACAGTCAAAACATTGAACATATCTTCTCCCTCCTCCAAATTTCTTCATTCCTCTTGGGAATTCCTTCTGCTTGTCCCACCCAACCCCCCTCCTTCCATTTCCAGGCAATTACTGATTTTCCTTCTATCACTGTAGATTAGTTTACATTTTCTAGAATTTTAGATAAATGTAATCATACAATATATACCCTTTTTTGCTTATTTCACCCTGCATAATTAAGCATAATTATTTTGAGATTCATCCATATTGCAGTGTGTTTAAAAAATTTCTTCCATTTTATTGTCCAATAGAATTCTATTTTATGTATATATCAGATTTATTTATTTATTCTCTTGTTCATGGACATTTAGGTTATTTTTCATCTTGAACTTTTACAAACCAAGCTGTTACAGATATTCCTGTAGAAGTCATAATATGGACATATGCTTGCATTTCTCTTGAGTAAACATCCAGATGGGGGATGGATAGATCATGTGATTGGTGTATATTTAATTTTTTAAGAAATTTCTAAAATGTTTTCCAAAGTTTCTTTTACCATTTTACATTTCCACCAGGAGGGCATGGAGATTCCACTTCCTTTCCATCCTCACCAACACTTACTTGGTGTGGTCAATTTTCTTAATCTTAGCTATTCCAATAAGCGTGGAGTGATATCACATTGTGGTTTTAATATGCATTTCCCTAATAAATAATGATGTTGAGTGTTTATTTGTATTTGTATGCTTATTTACCATTCACATATTTCTTTGGGGAAATGTTTCTTTAAAATTTTGTGTATCTATTAAGATGGTATGTCTCTCCAATGATCTAAGTCTTCTTTAATTTCTCTCAGAAATATTTTGTAGTTTTCAGTGTTTGGTTCTTAACCATTTTTCATCAGATTTATCCCTAAATATTTCATACTTTCTGATGCTATTGTAAATTGTATTTTTTAAATTTCAAATTGTCTTCTGCCAAAACACAAATTTCTTTTTTCCTTCTTGCTCTGTCTAGAACCTTCACTATATTCATGCAAGTATTTGGTAAGAACAAACATCCTTGTTTTGTTCCTTATCTTAGGTGAAAAACATTCGGTCTTTCTTCATTAAGTATGATGTTAGATGCAACTGTTTTGTAGAAACTATCAGGTTGGGAGATTTTCCTTTTATTCCTAGTTTACAGAGAGTTTTTAAAATCAAGACTGGATGCTGTTTTCTCTCAGATGTTTTGTTCTAAAAACATTACAGAATTTAGACCATTTACATTTAATATTACTATTGATATGGTTAGGTTTAAATCTATCATTTTGCTCATTATTTTGTTTGCTTTTTCTTTGTTCCATTTTTCCTTTCTTTTTTATTGATTGATTTTTGATTCCATTTTATATCTTTTCCACACTTATTAGCTATAACTATTTTGCTATGTTAGTGGATGTTTTGGTGTTTATAATATGTATTTCAACTTATCACAATCTACCTTCAAACAATTTTGTGCTTCTTCATGTATACTGTAAGAACCTTGCAATTCCATGCTTCATTTCTCCCCTCTCAGTCTTTGTACTGAGATGTATTGTTCTGCAATGATTTATTCTCAAACATTTTAGCTTTTACATGTATATAAATCACATATTACATTGCTATTATTTCTGTTTATCTAATCTATTATATTTTAAAATACTTATGTGTTAATTTTTAGAATAGTTTTAGATTTACAGAAAAATTAAGAAGATAATGCAGATAATTTCCATATATCATTAATTTTTATACATAGTTCTCCTATTATTAACATATAAGTATAGCATATTTATGATAATTAATGAACTAATATTGATACATTTTTTTAAATCAAAGTCCGTATTTTATTCTGATTTCCTTAGTTTTTATTTAGTGGTTTTCTGTTTCAGGAAACCACACATATCATCATTGTGTTTATCAATGCATTTTTGGTTTTCTAGTGATTCTTTATTTTCTTGCACTGAAAGATGTTCCAGGCTCATCTTGTTTATTTCTTGCCCTCCAGTCCTAGAATCAGGCATTTCTCCAGTGATCCCTGGTTCCTTTTACTGGTGAATGGTATTAAAAACCAAGAGCTGGGCCCTAGGCTCTTGTGTACTAGCTAGGCGTGTTCACTGTTGCTGGAGTTGCTTATAGGCCCTCTTAGCTGAAAGAGAAAATAAATATATTAACCCATGTATATATACATGTTTATAAATATTTCTGTCTGTAACATTAGTATTATATTAAGTTAAACATGAATTCTTACTGATATCTTCAACTCTAATTCATTACCATTGAATCATTCTATTCTCCTTCCTTTGCTGATCTATAAATTTGCACTCCAATAGTGAGAAACCTGAGATGCACTATCTTCTGCCATCATTTTTATATGTTAATAATAGCTCAGTTTCAGTATACATGGATAGTAGTATCAGAATTGTTATCCTGCACGCCAGTAGAAAACGACTTTATTGACTAGAGTACAGTGCTTATGTTCATCTCCTTTTGCCTTTTGTCATGCAAACTCCAATCATTTCCAAAATTATTTTGTTCAGCACCTTATTCCCAATCTCTTAAGTGAGGTTGTCTCACACATCTGCAATGCAGGTAGATTCTCTTGTAACAGTCTGCATTTTTTCCTTTAATCCTCTGCCTTAATAAATTATTCTTTAAAAATATGCATGTATTTTGGTTCACTTTTTCTGTTGTAAAGTTCTGTAAGTATCACAAATGCAAATTAAATTTTTAAATATTTGGAATATAGTTATAATGATTTTTAATCTTTACCTGTTAATTCTAATATTTAGTTCAGATCTGACTTTATTTAGATTGATCAATTTCTTTCTCTTGTGAGGGTATATTTTCTTGCTTCTTTGCATGCATGGTAATGTTTCAATTGCCTGGTAGACATTTTTGAAATTTTTTAATAGTTTTTTATGTAATATCATTAAACTATGTTCCAAGATGCAGTTATTACTTGGAAACAATTTAATCTTTTCAAGGATTCTTTTAAGATTTGTTAGTTGGGATCATAGAGCAGTGTCCTGTCGAATTATTTTAATTACTGTGGCAAAACTCTTCTCAGTAGTCTACCTCATGCCATGAAAATTATGAGATTTTCTACTCTGACTGGTGGAAACAGGCACTATTTCTAGCTCTGTGTGAGCAACTGGTGCTATTCCTTTTAATCCTTTCAGGTGGTTCTTTCCAGACCTTTGATAGTTTCCTCACATGCATTTGTGTACCAGTACTCTGCTGAAGGCAGACCCTCTGTGGATCTCCATACTTCTCTCTTTGTGCAGCTCTCTTCTCTCTGGTACTCTGTCCTTTTAACTTCTGCTGTCTAGATCTCTTTGTACTCTCAGTTCAATCTCTTCAACTCAGAGAGTTCAGCAGACTCTGCCTGGGATTTCCTTCCTTGCACCATTGCCTAGAAATTCCTTCAGGGCGAAAACTGGGCAATTATGAGTCTCATCTCATTTGTATTCCAAACCTCTGTCTTTTGTTGGAAACCCGCTGCCCTTTGTTGTGGACACCATTGTTTCATATTTTTGGTTCAATCTTTGATATTTCAGGTGTGAAGATAAATCCATTCCTAGTTACTCATCTTGCCCTGAAGCAATAGTCTATCCACTAGTCATTGATTAGATGTTTTTTTTTCCTCTTAAGCCTAGGACTTTTACCTGTCTAAGCTTTCATTGTTATCAGATAAAAACAATTCTTTATTTAATTAAACTCCGGCTTTTTTCTTCCTTTAGTTCAAGAGGTTTTAGGTAATTTGGGGTGACACAGCTCTACCCTGTCTTCCTGTCCCTCTTCCTTTTTGTTTCTTTTTTGTTTGTTTGTTTGCCTTTTATTCTTTTTCTCAGAAACTGATGATCTCAGTGTCTTTATCTTAGATATGCTTATCTTCTGCTATCTTGTGGTGACACAAACATATCTCTAAAATATATTCCACTTTGTTCAGCAAGATTTTCAGTTAACCTGACCAAGTCAGAAATGTGTTTTCCCTGTGCTTAATCCTATTTCTTATTTTATGGGAGTCCCTTTGTTTGCTATTTTTTTTTTTGAGATGTTTAAGTCAATTGTCAGCTTGCATTTAGTTTCAAGGTAAAGTGGATATCTCTAGTTCAAATTAAAGTGGACAATTATAATATATATTGTATAAATACTGTTTGATAATTTCATAAGAGTGTTTAAGATTACAACAATTGTTTAACTTGCTAAGAGGGCTTAAAGTTTTTGTTTTTGGTAACCGAGTAGTACTAATATCATAATATCTTCACACAAAAATACTGCTTGGAAATAAAACCTCAGAGAATTATGTGAGTTCTCAGGTTGCCACAGCTCACATTTGTTGGGTATTTTCCTTTTTTTATTTGTTTGTTTTTAATTCCTTAAAACATAACCCCTTACATAAAAGCATGGAAGGACTCTATCGGTAATCTTATTAATTCTTTGTAAAGAGAAATGAAGATTTCCTGTTTTTCTTACTTCTTGATCTCATTGTTTCTGTGGCTTTGCAAAGCTAAGGGAAAAATAAGGCCTTGTTTGAACTCCCAATTATTGTATGATTTGTGCTGCACTATTATTTAATACTTCCGTAATACTGTGAAAAGCTTCAACTCAAGTTTTTGGTTAAGATCAGGTAAAAAGGAATAAAAGAAAGCGTCTTTTGTTAGTATTTTCTTGTAAACTTAGCTCTAGAGTTTTTTTATATTAAATAATCTTCTTTGATATCATGCCAAAACAAGCCTTATTTCAATAATTTTTGTGGGTTGAGTGAAATAATCATTCCAAATATGTATTAATTATTAAGAATATAAATAGTAAATTATGCTTCAAGTGTTTTAATCTCTTTGAACCAAAGTAGTTTGAGAATTGTTCCCTAAATTATAAATAATGGGGAAAAATAAGGCAATTAATGATAGCATTCAATTGTCTTCTGTAGTTCTTTATAACCAGGCTTTTGTACGATTCATGTACACTAAAGGAAAGGATGGTAGATCTGAGAAGAAACACGATGCCAGCCACAACTGGGTGACTCATTTGGAGAACAATGTTACTAAAAGGAAAAAAATGTTTATTGAGTATTTATCCAGAACTTTGCTAGATGTTACATAATCTGTCAATTGCTTTAAGCAAGGTTATATATTTCTTCTGATTTCCATATTGCTCTAAGGATGTTTGAAATATTTTATTTGATTAGCATTTCTACATTTTCATTGAAGTTTCAAAATTTTCACCTTTATGTTTTTCTGAGAGCAAAAAAAAGACTTTCCTATTTATATTTTAAAGGAAACAGAATACTAAACAAATAGAAGAAAAAATTAAATGCTATCTAACTGGTGCTCTGAAATTATTTTCCAGACCCATTCCTTTTGTTTTTTAAAAAATAAGCCCAAGTACATTTTAAAATTTAGGAGTATAAACACTTTTTATTAAGGGCTTTCAGACAGAAGGTGCTTGGAATGAAGATATAACATGACACAAGAGGGGGGCATTTCACTTTTCTTTGTCATCTTTAATAAAGCAGAAATTTATTAGAATTTCCATTAGAATGAAGAATGAATCAAGAATGAAGAGGGGTGTGTCCTCTGAAAGAAGACTTAAATTTTTAAAAGCCAATCTTTATTTGGTCTGGTGATTCATTTATCTCTGTAAGTATCACTTGTACTCATAGTTCCTTTTCTTATTACTCTCTTTAAAAAATTTAGATCTTCCAAAAATTTCATTTTTTCCATTTTCTTTTCTCTCAATATTTTCTCCTTCAGGTTCTCACACATTTCTACTTATTTATTCAGTCCGAAGATGGAGTGTCTATTAAGTCTCAGGAATAATGACAAATGCTAGGAATATACATTTTAACTTTTGGTCTCATCCTTTTATTTAACATCTAATAAGATGGCTAAAGCTTTCATTTGGAGTATTATGAGGAGTTCAGCACAACTCCCCTGGGATCTTGTTTTCTTGTGTTTGTCTCTTACTCTGAATTCCTACTCTGACTGATTTTTTACTATCCAGTTACTTCCTGGGGCTAACATCTCCTTTTCACCTTGCTTCATCCTGTGTGTGAATGTTGTCCTCTTTTTCGTTTGTTTGTTTCTGAAGACACCATCGATGAGTCAGTTGCATAAAAACAGATTTTACTCAAATCTAAAAGAAAATGAAGAAAGATTATAGCTCAATAGAGAATAGAAAATTATGTAAATTCATCATTACATTGAAAACCAAACAAAACCTTGAATGTGAATTAAATTTCTATAATGTGCAAAGTGGACTTGCCAATCGCCATTGCTTTGCCTCTTTTGCCACCTATAGGTGCAGCAAACTGCGTCAGTCTGAAAGACAGCAGGTGACCTTTCCCCTCCTTACTCCAAAGCCACTGTGTCCAAGATCCCTGTTTTACACCAGAGAACTAGGTACTCTTCCCTCTTCCGTGTAACCTGAATATTACTCCCTCCCATTGCACATCATGAGTATTTGAATATTCATTTGGAGACTACAGCCTCCAGAAACCAAAGGGGCAGGCACAAAAACAGAATGAACTGCAGTTATATGCTATATTCTAGGAGGAATATTTCTAGTAAGAAAAATTGTTGAAAATAGGACAGGGAGAGGAAGAACACATACATGATAGGGATATTAGTTTTTTATATATATTATATTACATATAAAACATATTTTATTTATGTAATATATAATTATAACATATAAAATACATGTTATATACTATATAGTACATATATTATATACTACATAAAATATATAATATAGTTTATATAAATATATAAATTATATAATATATACTATATTATATAAATATATATTTTCTTTATGTAATACATGAAAACTAATGAATATATAGTTTACATATATAAAATATATAAAAAACTACTAATGTCCTCATCTTGTAGGTGCTCTTCCTACATATATATTTCATATATACATATAAACATATACATATTCATTATATATATATTTCTTTCGATGCATTAGAAAAACAGATAGTGAGATATTGGCGTCCATGAAAATCCCCCTCAGATCAGATGAGGGGAAGTGAAGACTGCTGCTGTTGCTAAGCATGCGTCACCCAGCTACCTCTTTCCTGAATTCCAGACCTACCGTTATCTTCTTCCTACATGTTGTGTTAGTATATCAAAGACATTTCCAAAATCCAATTGCCTTACCCCAAATCTATTTATGGTCTTGCATTCTTTATGTTTGTTTTTACTAATGATATCCATTAATCCTTTGGATCTCTATCTCCTCCTTTCCCATTGCCCTCATATCCAGAATTTTGTTTTCCTAAACTTTTTGAATCTGCATTCACAAAAATGTTCCAATTTATTTTCTCTTACACTCCAATGGTTACTCCTTTGCCACACTAATTTAGTTTCTTATTAAATCTCTTGGAGGCTATTGTAACAAACTTCTAATTGACATGTCTCTGTTCCCTGACTTTTTTAGTTTAAGATTCTAAAGGAGAGTTTAGAATCATGTTGTTCTCCTGACTAAAAATCCTTTAGGAATTTAGAAAGAAGATTCAAGAATGTGAAAGAAGATTGTCTTCTTTCAAACTGAATAGTTTCTCTGTCTCTCTGCAGATCTTTCCTTCAGTAACATTTTTAAGTTTACTCTTATTTTTTATAGAAGTCTGTAAGAGTGGATGGTAACTTTTTTTTTTTTATGTACATCTTTCACTGCTTCCAGACTAACCTAGTCGCTACTCTCTATTCATGATTTTGCTCGTGCTAATCTCTCTCTGGAGTACTGTCCTTTATTCCACTCCCATATCCCGCTTGTCCACATGTGTCCAAATACATCCAGTTCCTCAAGACTTAAATGACATAACATCTTTTCCCAGAAATCTAGTAGGACCAATATTTCTTTTCTCAGAATCCATTTAACACCTTATCTGTACTTAGTATTCTTTGTTTTATTATAAAGAGTCCTGTCTTCTTTTTCTTACTAGACATTGACTGAATTTGAGCAGAAAAAGTACTTGCACATAATAAGTTCCAATCCATATTTATCAAATGAAAACAAAGTTATGAGATTGGCAAATATCAAAGATAAAGGCAATTATCAAGGGATAATTCTTCATGTAGTACAACTGTTTTCACCTCTTTCTCAATGAATCTATTTCAACATTAATCAGGGCAGTCTAGATCATGCTGCAGTAACAAATTAGCTCCAACGGCCTAACTTATCCATGGATTATTTTTTGCTGGTGCCACATGTTTGATATGGATCACCAAGGTAACTGTCTCAACAGTGCTATTCAGGGCACTGGGTTGATGAAAGCTTAACTTCTGTGATATTGCATTCACCAGAAAAAGTAGAAGAGCACCCATACTTCTCAGACTTACTATCCAGGCTTTTGATTAGAAGTAACACGCATGTGCTCTGCTTATAGTCCACTGGCTAGAATTAGTCACAGCTCCTGTCCAACTAACAGGGTGCTGGGAGAATTGGGAAGCACATGAATATTTGATGCTCTGTCTTTACCATGCTTCTCAGTCAGATTACTTAGTCCTGTACTTACTGTTGGATAGGGAACATGCCTTATACATCAAGATAGGAAATTCTTTTTGTACTATTAAATCTATAACTATGTATAAAATGAATTGAACATATTGAAATTAATAAATTTTCTATACAAAAATAATTATCAAGCAAAAACATTTTTGAAAGTTCAGTACCATCTCTTTGTTAGTGAATCACTTGAATGAAAAATCCAAATTTAAAATTGAGTGGTTTATCACTTTTCCTCATCTGGATCTGAATTGTATATATTCATTTTCTCATTATTTTCTTACTTTCCCTTTTATTTTCGCACAGATATTACTTCAATTTATACACAGAGATACATAAAACTTCAAAATTGTAATATCTCCTTTGCTTAATGACAATAATATTTATTCTTTGCTTATGTTTATTAGTTAAAAAGCCAGTATTTATTATTATATACAAACAACAAGTGCCAAGAGTATTATTGTACACACTGTCTCTTGAAATTTCAGAACATTCCTCTGTGGGAGGTAAATTATTCAGATTCTCATTTTATATGTAAAGGAATTGAAGCTAGGACAGGATCATAACTTTCCAAAATTACCATGGTTAGGCCAAGGTAAAGCTAGAATTTAATCCTCATTGTGTGGCTCTAGTATCTAACTTATAATGTATTTTCAGATAAACCATTAAAGGTACTAATTAGAACTTAATTTGGCTCCTTAACCTCCAGAATTTTATGTAACATATTTGATTTTAAACACTATAAGACAGTTGGATACTTTTTGAACTTAAGTATAAGTTGAGAAATGAAGATCTGGGGCCTTCTATTTAAGAACTCATTCATCTGATGAGTCCCAGAAGGAATGAAAATTTTTATTTCATTGGCTTTCAGAGGTAAATGGAAATGTATTCATGTGGGAAAAGGCTTTTCATTAGGGGCTGCTATCTTTGAAACTAGGGAGGCCAGACAGCTGCAAAACAAGCTGTCATTAAAAATTATACTTTACTGCAAATGTTCAAGGAGACAGTCTCAGCACTAGGCCTCTCAGAGTCACTAGATTACAGCCTTGGTGTTTTGACAACTATTCAAGAAAGAGAGCTGTGAGCTTCCTGCCAATTAACAAGAGAAAAAGAGCTAGGGATTGGTGGTAGGCAAAGATAAATGAAGATATGAACTTGAGAGAGTTAAAGAATTGAATATTTGATTTCCAGAACATTGTTCTTGATTAGAAAGCTACAGTTGCTCCCCCTTATCCATGAGGGCTAGGTTCCAAGACCCCTGGTGGATGACAGTACTAAACCTGTTTTTTTTTTAATCAGAGCACGTTTTCTATTCATGTTTTCCACTCACAAATTCAATGCCTTTTCCATTTTAACTAAGCATTTATCACACACTGTGGCTGTAACTTTTGCAGTTCGAGGTGTGACAACAAAACTAGCATGAATTTCTTTTTCCTCCTCCACAATTTCACAGATAGAAGATTCATTCTGTTTGTGAATCTTTGAAACCGTAGCACACAATTTTTTCTTTTCTTATCAAGTCAAGAAGCTTAAGCTTCTCTTTGGCCTATCAGAATCATATCATATCATAGTCTTCTGCTTTGGGGCCATTGTGAGGTAAAAGGCAGATTCCTGGAACATGATCTCAGGGAGCGCTGCGATGCCCTGACAGTGGATCTGACAGCTGAGAAGGTTCCTGAGTGACTAACACGTGGGTAGCGTGTACAGCCTGGATCCACTGACAAAGGGAGGATCCTTGTCCCAGGCAGACTGGAGCGGGAGGGTGCGAGATTTCATCACGCTACTCAGAACCGTGTGCAGTTAAAAAGCAATGAGTTGTTTAATTCTGGAATTTCCCATTTAATATTTTTGGACTGCAGTTAACTGCAGGTCACTGAAACAGTGGAAAGTGAAACCGCAGAACTTCTTAAGGAAAGCAGTTTGCTCTAATGGGAGCATAAGCAAGTATTATATAAACTTTATTTCTACATTGAAAGAAAAGAGGGCTACCCAATGGGGAGCTTCACATGAAAATTTGTATTGCAGGAAAGTATTCTTGAGTTCATTTACTAGATGTGGTGAATGGAATATACTATGTCTTTTTTGTAAATTTCAGAATATTATGGGGGTACAAACATTTTTGTCCTATATAATGCCTTTGCCTTGTCTCAAGGAACTGGAAAAGGAAGAGCAAATGAATTCTAAACCTATCAGAAGAAAAGAAATAACTAAGATCACAGCAGAACTAAATGAAATTGAGAACAAAAGAACTATACAGAAGATTAATAAAACCAAAAGTTGGCTTTTCAAAAAGATAAACAAAATTGGCAGCCCTCTTGCTAGACTGACAAGAACTAGGAAGGAAAGGACTCTAATAAACTCAATTAGAAATGAAAAAGGAGAGGTCACTATAGACATCATGGAAATACAAAATATTATCTTTGAATACTATATGCCCCAAAACTACAAAACGTGGAGGAAATGGACAAATACTTAGAAACACACAACCTTCCTAAGCTCAATCAGGAAGAAATAGAATTCCTGAGCAGACCAGTATCAAGCATAGAAATTGAAGCAGCAATTAAAAATCTTCCAACAAAAAATGCTCCAGACCATATGGATTCACACCTGAATTTTACCAAACTTACAAAGAAGAACTCATACCTATACTGCAGAAATTATTCCACAACATTGAGAAGAATGGTATCCTGCCCAACTCATTCTATGAAGCCAATATCACCTTGATACCAAAGCCAGGAAAGGACACAACAAAAAAAGAAAACTATAGACCAATATTCCTTATGAATATAGATGCAAAAATCTTCAACAAAATCTTAACAAGCAGAATCCAATAGCACATCAAAAAAAACAACAACAAAAAAACCCCCAAAATTCATAATGACCAGGTGAGCTTTATCCCAGAGATGCAAGGATGGTTCAACATACACACATCTATAAATGCAATTCACCACATAAATAAAAGCAAGAACAAAGACTGTATGATTATCTCAATAAATGCAGAAAAAGCATTTGACAAAATCCAGCACACTTTTATGATAAAACTCTTAACAAAATAGGCATAGATGAGGCATACCTTAAAATTATTAAGGCCATATACAATAAACTCACAGCCAATATCATACTGAATGGGGGAAAATTGAAAGCATTCCTGCTTAGAACTGGGACGAGACAAGATTGCCCGCTATCTCTACTATTCTACTTCTATTCAACATAGTGCTGGAAGTCCTTGCCAGAGCAATCAGATAAGAGAGGGAAATTAAGGGTGTCCAAATAGGGGCAGAAGAGGTCAACCTCTGACTCTTTGCTGATGATATGATATTATATCTAGAAAATCCCAAGAATTCAACCAAGAGACTCTTAAAATTGATAAATGAATTCAGTAAAGTCTCAGGATACAAAATTAATGCACACAAATCAGTCATTCATATACGCCAATAACAGTCAAGCCAAAAATCAATTCTGTGTCTTTTTATTAGACCAAACTGCATCTTATTTCTATCCTGAGTTACCTTTTTGGTTTGGAAACTATCTGCATTATGTCTTTTTCTATATGTTTTAGTATACTTTAAGCTAAAAAGGAAAGTTCATTGATTGCTGCCTCTTGCTTATACAGCGTATATTGCCAACAAAAATATTCCAAAAATATTGTTAGTTTTTGAGCTCAAAATGAGGCCATGTGAGACAAGTGCATTAAACAACTCAATATCATTATTTTGTCTTTAGACTAAATCACATTGAGATATATATCTTATAGTTATGGATATTAAAGAAACATGAGGAAGCTTTGTATATTTGTTTTAAAGTACTTAATTTCTACATGTCTGAGATTATTTGAATTTACTATTCTATATCTCAATTTCTTGACACTTTGAGTAAGGTTCTACTTTAAAGGCTTTTGAATTTGAATTATCGTGCAAAGTGGCAGAATTAGTGAAATAATAGGAGACTTTATGCTTCAGTATAGATATTTCTTTAATCACTAAGAAAAAATCATATTTTCTAAATATTAAAAGTTGCACATATATATTACGAACTTTTTGCTATATAGTTTTCCTTTGAAAAGGAAATTATAATGATTTACTTAATATCTAATTAATCTGGAGTGCCTCTCAGGTTAAAGGGCTTGCAACATGTGGTAAGGACATATTGGCTAAGGGATACAAAGGTCGATTCGCCACAGTGATTCTGGGAACCTCTCTCTGTAAACTTCTTGAGAGAAGAATCAATGTTTGAATTTTCTTTCCCATAGTCCAGACGTTTTGAAACTGAAAGTTTTAGAACCTTAAATCCTGATTTCATGTTCATGAAAGAGCAAAACTGTACACAAAATTTAGTAGGTTTTCAAATATTCATTTGTGGAGACTTAGGATAGAAGATGGGATGCTTTTATCAGATAGTCAAAAGGCCCCTAGGCACAATAATTTGGGAATCATTGAAATAATAGTTTCTTTCTTTTGCTGTTAAATATAAGTTAAATGGGAATAAACAACCTAAAAGTAGAATTGAGAGTAGAAGCACAATGTTATGGCACATCAGGGTTTGAAAAGAGCCCTTCAGATAGGAGGGTTGTTGTGTTATGAATGTGAGGTTAGCTAATATTTGGAAAGGTGAAGTGGAGGGGTGGGTAGTCCAGACTAGGAGCAGAGCTTGAACACACATGGCATGTATTTTGGGAATAGCATTTTTTTTCATTTGTACCTACTTTTAAGTATGAGAAAAGGTGTAGTGCAGTGCACATTTGACAGGCAGTTTGGAGCCTGATTCATGAATTTAATCATTTAAATAATGGAGAGACATTGAAAATATTTTAGAATGGGAGAAACGTGATAAAAAAAATCCCTGCTTATGAGAATTGTCCTGACAATATTAAAAAAGGAAGCTCATGAACCATCAAAACTAATTGGGATATTATTGTATGATCTAGATAAAGATGACTAAAGGTAGAAATTGTGAAAATAGAAAGGTACAAATTAGTACAGAAATTTCAAGAAAAGACTATCACCAGACTGGGTGAGGAAAGGGGAAAGAGTAATCTGAACTGAAGCCTGCATATTTAGTTCGATTTTTTTTTTCAAGAAGATTTAAATGTAGCTTTACTCACTAAGTGATAAAAATGAGCTCATAATCAGAATGGTAATTCTATGCTCATATAGATGTTTACATTGTTAAGTGAATATTTAGTGTGATTTAGAAGTTACTAATCCAATGTATCATTTATTCAAGCATTTAAAATGATTTAATGTTGAGTTCTATGCCTGTTGGTAAACCATTGAAGTAAATGTTAGAAATGTCATGTTATCCTTGTAAGTAACATATTTACATTTCAAGTTAATAATGTGGAGCACACTGTTCTCTATGAGAACTTTTGTATGTTCATTGTAATTATAAACTCTTTATCGAGAAGCTATTAAAAACAAAATACTATATCTCATTTGCATAGATCCACTGCTAGGAAAGAAAGTTTTAAGAACACATACACATTTTTCATAATTAACTAAGAAAATGTCCTTACTTGACTTTTGTCATACAAAAAATGTCTGTTTCTTTTTTTTTTGGTTATTGATTATAAAGCAATATGCCAAGATATTGGAACTATTAAAGGTATTAGTTGACCTTATAAAAAGAAGAGGACTGAATTAAGCTTGTGTAGAGCAAGATCAAACGCAAATATTAGAAAATATAATGAATCCCCTTTCTCTAGCCATTATATCTGTAAAAAAGTGAAAGAGCTTAAGATATTTATCACCTATACCCATCTTCATAAGAAGCAGCAATTGTATAAACAAAAGTTTAAAGAACAAATTTAATATCTGGAATTCAAGAGACACTTGTAATATCTTGACAGTGATAAGAAAATCAGATGTAGGTATTTAAAAGAAAATAAACATTGAATAAATTCATAGTTAATTTGAAATAACTTGCCTTTTGTTCAAGCCACAAGACTTCTTTAGCCACCTTTTCATCATCTGTGAAGTCAGGGAATTGGATGATGATCATTAAGGTCTTCTTGATTTCTAATAATATTGGATATTAAAGAATGGAAAGAAGAGAAAGGTGAAATAGGTGTATGTGTTAAGAAGAGCATCTGTAGTCTGTATAGAGAAAAGAACACGGTTCTGTTGTTACACCTAAAATGGGTAAATCAAGGCAAGACCAAAATAAGATTTAAAAGGATATTGAACATTTTTGGTTTTATACATTGACAAAAGAAAATGTTACCATTTTGGTAAAAGTAATGCTGACAGAAGGCAAAGTGGGTTTGAGATTACTCAGCCTGTGGCAGGAGGAATTTGAGAGACTAGTTCTGTCTTCTCCACTAGCACTGGGAGCCCCATGACCTCTGTGCTTGAGGTGATAGTTTTATTCAGGGTCAGAGATTTAGACTGATGATTTCATATTTGTCATGTTAAAAGAACGTATTCGGACACTTGTTAAAATGATAAAGCAGATCTTATTGAAGACGATTGCAATGGGGATCAAGACTATTGCAATAGGAAGAGAGATTAGGTCCAACTCTGAATACAGCAAAGAGAGTTTGGGATTTACAGATGAGGAGCAGAATGAGGTGGTCAGTGGATGAAAAATTACTAAGAAAAGCCATTGGGGTAGGAATAAGCTTGCAAAAAGTGTGCTGAGGACTTATATTTTGAAGGTGGGGATGAGGAAATTGATCAGATATCAACGGTGAGGAGGATTCTCTCTAAACTGATCTATCAGGATTCTTGATAAAACTGGCCTAAGGAGGGCAAGGACAGGGGCCAAGGATGAAGCCTCCTCAAAAAGAGGGCTCAGTGGAACCTGTCTAAAGTTTGGTCAAGAAGAGAGTCTGTTTTTTTGTAAATGTATCCAGTCACTCTATTTTGCAAATGAAATTGTTTCTAAGCAATTGTCCCAAGACCTGACTACATAACTGTGGCCCCCGTGCAAAATGAAAATGCAGGACTCATTGTTCAAAGGTTAAGAATTTCTAGACAGCCACAGTGGAGCATTAAATCAAGTGGTGGGCTCTTCTAGGCATAGCCCCTGGTTCAACTCCATAGGTTGCCTGCCCGTGGAGCCAGCCTGGTTCCCAACTCCTTATGGCTCACAAATCTGCCAAACTCCTGTTGTGACAGAGACCCAGCAGGTTTAAGTGACATTGTGAGGGTCACTCAGCTTTCCATTTATATCCCAAATTGGAATTAGGATTACAAATGCAGTGGTCCCATCTAGAGCTTTCTAACTCATCATCTTGTGCCTGGGAGGGCCCTCTGTTCAGTAGGGAGTCAGATCCAGGTTCAGCTTAAGTAGTTTCTGTGACAAGAAAAAAGTAAATGTGGAGTGGAAAGACATTTATATTGGAGAAACCAAAGTTGTTGTTTGTAAATTCCTCCCTGCCTTTAGGTGAAATTATTGTTTATATTCTATATTTTCTTACATGGTCTTCATCTAGGAAATTCTGTATGTCATTTGTGGCCAACAAATATTTTTTCTTGTGTTCATGGGTCTAGTTTGATTGACCTCTTTAGTTTAGAAAGTCAGAGATTGGATATATTCCCGAAAGATTTCCTACTTGAAGTTTGACAAATATGTATTTTGTATATAGTATATATTTACATATTTTATTTATATTTTATATATATATATACAAATTTTATACAAATATATGCACAAAATAAAAAAGTGCATCAACTGTTAATAAGTAATTAGCATTCTTACACTTAGGTAAACAAGGATTGGTATTAGGAGTGCCCTTTTTTTCTTTTTTCCATGAAGCCATTAATTCACATTTTTACCAAAGTAGAACTAAATTGACTATGATGTCAATTTTTAATCTTTTAAATGAACTATGGGATGTAGCTTCATAGAGTAGAAAAAGCTGGATATAGAAATATAAAGAATTATATTTATTCTTTTTATGGTCACTTAGCATGTAATGTTTGTGAGCATCAAATACCTCACCTATGAAAAAAACATTGATAACAGTATCTGCCCTTTCCACATTACACAGGGTTGCTTTGAAGACCAAACTTGGTTACATAATAATACTTTTAAAATTTGTGATGTATTATATATTATTTTAAATAGTATAGTCAAAATTATTTTATATAGATGAATGCTAAATTTGCTTTTGGAGAATCTTTTAAATTTAGGAAGCCTTAGAAGCATAATCCAAAAAAAGGAACTCTGTACAAAAAATTGCTGTTACCATAAGGGAAAAAAAGCTATTTTTCCAGAACATTCTTAAATGTTTTATCTATGCAACACCAAAAGGAACTAAGTTCTAATTCCCAGAACTGAGTATGAATGTAAACCAATCTCATACCATAAAATAACACTTATTTCTTTTAAATGAAAAATTATTTTGGCTCATGTATATTCATGAGCAAGCATTCTATATTATCTTAAGACAGAGTGATTAACTGGGCATTTTAAAAACAATAATTGAATTACAGATATAGAAACTCTAAAACTCATTTTTGTATGCAATGTCAGATTATATCTTATATTTTATTTCTGCATTTTTCAGAATCAATAGAAAAGATGTTAAATCTGTTTATTATGATTAAAAAATCAGCTTTTTATCCCTCCATTTTTATAAGCAGCCAGCATGTTTTCACATGTTTATATATAGTTTTAATTTTGCATGTATATAAAAAGTTATTCCTTTTCTTAGCAATGTTTTGGGTGATTGAATGTGTCGACAAGGCATTGCAGAGGTATGCTGGCCCTTTAATGCTCTGTTTCTGTTGTCATGGAAATAAGATTTTCAAGTAGGTTTATCTGCTGTGCTTTGCTTTTTATAGACTATCATTTTAAGTTGGTTTTGGACAAGCATCCTTACCCTTCAAACAAAAACACTAATCTTTATTTTATCATATTGTTCAATGTTTTTCCCAATAGGATTTTTTAAAACCCTTGTATTTGGAGACATTAGAATTTCCAGGAGTGTATATTATATATAAATGCTTAGATCTTGGCTCTAAACACAAAGATATGTTTTTTAAAAAGTATTATAATGACAGAAGAAACAGGATACAACTTAAATTTCAGGCTTTTAAAATGTACATTACTCTCAAATTAGTTATAAAATTACTATATATTAATATATATACAAATTTTGAAACATGAACAGAATCATGTAGGTACTCATGTTGCTTACCCAAATGCCTAACTATGGCCTACAGATTCCTTCATGATTCAGCAAACACTTACCTCTAGAATTCATTTTTATAGAGAGACTGGTTGGGTTAGGCTCTGTTGCTAATTAGTTGTGTGACTTTGGCAAATTATTTAATCTATCTCTCTGTGTCATGTACAATTCTTTCATCAATGTTTTATAATTTTCCTTATAGAGATCTTTCATGTCCTTGTTAAATTTATCCCTAGGTATTTTATTTTTTGCAGCTATTCTAAATAGGACTCCCCTCTTGATTTGGTTCTCAGCTAGATTATTATTGGTGAAATGCTACTGATTTCTGAATGCTGATTTTGAATCCTGAAACTTTACTGAGTTCATTTATCAAGTCTAAGAGTTTTTTGGTGGAGTCTTTAGGTTTTTCTAGGTAAAAGATCATATTATTAGTGAACAGGGACTACTTGACTCCCTCTTTTCCAATGTAGAAGCCTTTTTCTTCTCTTGCCTGATTGCTCTAGTGAGGACTTCCAGTAGTATGTTGAATGTGAGTGGTGAGAGGAGAGTGAGCATCCATGTGTTGTTCTAGTTCTTACAGGGAATATTTCATTTTTTCCCTGTTCAGTATGATGTTGGCTGTTGGTTTGTCATATATGGCCTTTATTATTTTAAGGTGTGTTCCTTCAATGCCTAGTTTGTTGAGGATTTTTTATCATGAAGGGATGTTGAATTTTATTGAATGCTTCTTCTGTGTATATTGAGATGATTGTATGTTTTTTCTTCTTAATTCTGTTTTTGTGATGTATCACATTTATTTATTTTCATATGTCGAACTATCCTTGTATCCCTGGTATAAAACCTACTTGATCATGGTGTATTATCTTTTTGATGTGCTGTTGGAGTCAATCTGCTAGTATTTTATTGAGGATTTTTACATCTACGTCAATCAGGGATATTGGTCTGTAGTTTTCTTTTTTTGTTGTGTCCTTTTCTGATTTTGGTATCAGGGTGATACTGGCCTCTTAGATGGAGTCGGGGAGAATTCCCTCCTTCTTGATTTTTTGAAATAGTTTCAGGAGTATTGGTATTATTTTTTCTTTCTATGTTCGGTAAAATTCTGCTATAAATTCATCTGATCCTGGGCTTTTCTATGTCAGGAGATTTTTTATTATTGATTCAGTCACACTACTTGTGATTGGTTTCTTTAGGAGTTCTATTTCTTCCTGGTTCAATCTCAGGAGGTTATATGTTTCTAGGAATTTATTTCCTATATGCTTTCTAGTTTGTGAGTAAATAGCTGTTCATAATAATCTCTGATCTTTTTTATTTCTGTGGTATCAGTCATAATGTTTCTTTTTCATTTCCGATTCTATTATATTTCTTTGGATCTTCTCTCTTGTTTTCTTGGTTCTTCTAGCTAGTGGTTTATCAATTTAGTCTATCTTTTTGAAAATCTAACTTTTCATCTCATTAATCCTTTGTCTTGCTTTTCTGGCCTCTATTTTGTTTAGTTCTGCTCTGATCTTTGTTATTTCTTTTCTTCTGCTAACTTTGTGTTTGGTTTGTTCTTGTTTTTCTAGTTACTTGAGGTACAATGTTAGGTTGTTAATTTGTGATTTTTCTACTTTTTTATGTAGGCATTTAATGCTATAAACTTCCCTCTTTGCACTGCTTTTACTATATGTCGTAAATGAGGTAAAGTTATCAGTAGGGAGAGGAGGTATTCCAGAGGTGAGGCGTAGCCAGTATGGGTCCAGAAATAGACGGACAGTCTCGTCAAAGGTAGAAACCCATGAACACTTTCCCTGATCTGTTAATTGGAAGAAGTCTGACTTGGAAATTAGGGGCCTAGTGCCCCATCCCATACAATAGTGGGAGGAGTGGTCTGAAATGTTTCCAGAAAAGGTAGGGAAGTCAGTAAGCCGGACCTGATCGCATCGGGGATATGTTTTGCTATATGGAGCCTGCCAGTCTCTATGTGACTGGGGTGGGGATATGATGATGGTGCTATTGCAGCTTCCTTCAGGGAGGGGCCCCACTGGAGTGGATTATATACAGGGTTGTGTCTAAATATACAAAGAGGGGCCTGAAAAGCTATGGTTAGTCCTGTTTGAGTTGGTCCCTGGACTAATCACTGAAGGGGTTTTATGGTATTAAGATCATCTCAAAGGCCATTGACCTGGTGTTGCGCTAGGGCACCAAGGGAAAAAGTTCTGGTGTGGAGGGAGGTCTGGGCCGTGTAGGCCTTGTGATGGATTTCCCTGAACTATATGCCCCCTCTCACCATCACCCACTTATCAAGAGGGATGGGCACGGTGAGATCAGCTGTTTAGGAGAGGTGAAGGCATATTCAGCATGGGAACTTTACAGTTGAATTGTGTTTTTCCAGGAGAGAGCCCGCAAGGTAGATGGTGTCATTTAAGTAAAGGGGAAGTGTTGAGGGAAAAGTAGGAATAGGGAGGAGAAAAAGAGGAATTGAGAGGGAGGGTATCTGGAAAAAGTGCTTTGCAAGCATAGCTCCTCTACCAGTGAAATGAATTCTAAGGGAGATGTTACACCGTGATAGGGCAAGTACCATGACCAATCAATAAAAAGATCTCTTAAAAAATTTTCAAAGGTGAAGGGAGAGAGAGAGACATAAGGCTATACAGGAATATCCATGTTTGGTTCTTCCAGTATGTCAGGGAGGCGCGTGGGACTTTGCTGTTACCTCGTTAGGTGTAGGGAGGTGGGCGTGTAATGGAACAAGAAAAAAGGGGGTCTGAATCTTGAGGGCTCGGGTCTACGTCCTGCAGGTCCGGTGCCCTTTTTAAGGAAGAGAAGTGATATCTATCAATGGGGGCGTCCCTTTAATGTGGCAGTTGTGGGTGTGGCCAGAATGACTTGGTATGGACCCTCCCCTCTGGGTTTAAGAGGATTGGCTGAAGTTTTAACCCAGGCCCAATCTCCAGCTTGTAGGATAGATGGTGTCTGGGCAGAGAGGGGAGCTGGGAGGTGTGGCTGGATGTGTTCCCAAAGGTGAGACTGAAAGCCTTGAAGTAAAGGAGTGTCTAGAGATGGCAGAAATTTGGGGAACTCCTGTGTACTTGGGGAAAAGAGGGAAAAAGTACATCCATACATAGCCTCAAAAGGACTGATCATAAGGGGCTTGCGGGGAATCACCCTGACTTTAAAAATGGCCAAGGGCAAAAGTGAAAGCCAATCCCTTTGAGTTTGCGTGGAATATTTGGTGAGAAGGTTTTTTAGGATTCCATTCATCCACTCTACTTTTCCAGAAGATCGGGGGTTGTAAGGGATGTGGAAGTTCCAAGTGATAAGTAAGGCTGAAGCAAGATTCTGAGTAACCTGAGAGATGAGTTCAGGTCCGTTGTCAGACTGTAGGGAAGTGGGGAAACCAAATCTGGGAATAATATCATGTAAGAGCTTTTGGGTAACAGTGGAGGCCCATTTGTTTTTGGTAGGGAAGGCCTCTACCCATCCTGAAAAAGTGTCAATGAACACCAGAAGACAGTGTGTTTTCTGGATAGGGGGCATCTGAGAGAAACAGACTTACCAATCCTGTCCAGGCAGTGAGCCCCTGAGTTGGTGGGTGGGGAAAGGGGGAGGCTGGATGTTGGATTGGGCAGAGGTGGTTTGACAAATATTACACTCCTTGGTAAGGGTGTGAAGTAATTCCTTGTGTTGGGGTAAAAGGTGAATATGAGTGGTGAGAAAGTGCTGAAGCGGAGCAGGGCCTGCATGGAAGAGCGAGTGAAGGCGTTTGAGGAAAGGGAGGGCGGATTTATCAGGGAGGACTAGCTTATGATTCTTATACCAATATGGATTTAAAAAATGTGATCTCTCCTCCTTGAGCTTTTTGATTTGGGGTTGAGTGTGTTGTGGATTGTCTTCACCAATCAGAGGGAAAATATAATGAGGGACAGCCTGATGTGAGGCGGCCTGTTTGGCCCAGATGTCGGCCTCTTGGTTGCCTGTGGAAGTATAGCTTAGGTCCTTTCGGCGGCCCTTACAATGGATGAGGGAGACTTGATCAAGGAGTAAAGCAGCCTGGAGGAGGGAATTAATTTTCGATTAATGATAGAAGAGCCTTTTGCCATTAGAAACCTGTTCTGTCCATATTTGGGCATTGGAATGTAGTAAGTTATATGCATATTTAGAGTCTGTATAGATGTTAACCTTTTTCCCTTTGGCCAAAGTCAGAACCCAGGTTAAGGCAATTAGTTCTGCTTGTTGGGAAGTTGTCCCAGGAGGCAAACCGGGTGCTTTGATGATCCGTCTTGGTGGAAATCATTGCCCTGTGTCGGGGCCCTGGAAGGCCTGGACAATGGCGTAGCCCGCTGAGAGGGGTGCTGCTTTAGTAGCACCGCCATCTACGAACCAGTCAGGGGCACCTGGTGTGGGGTTGGTGCCAATGTGGTGAAAGGGAGTAAGGGAGTCATCGATAATATCGGAACAAGAGTGAAAGTCTTCAGGGTTGATTGAATGATTGGAAGGCATAAGAGTGGCAAGTGTGGCCGGGTTAGGTGATGAGCAGCATTGGACGGAAATGGAGGGCTGTATCAAGGTGGCATGAAGAGCTTGAATTCTGGAAGGAGAGACAGAGGAAAGAGCTCTGAGACTTAACACATCCTGGAGGTTGTGGGAGGAAAAACTACTAGGGGCTCATAGAAAGTCATCTTTTGCACTTCTGGGATAAGCAGAGAAGCAGTGGCTAGTACCTTCCAGCAGAGTGGCTGCCCCTGGTAAATAGGGTCTAATTGTTTAGAAAAATAAGCAATTGGTTGTGCAGAATCGCCTACAGGCTGGGCCAGGAGGCCCAGGGCCAGATTTTGGGGGCTGTGCAGATATAAATGGAAGGGCCTGGAGGGATTAGGAAGCCCCAATGCGGGGGCTTATTGTAGAGCCTGTTTGAGGGTCTTGATGCATGTACACATGTCAGGAGTAAGGCAAGGGGTTCAGCTAAGTTTCCCTTTGTCACATTGTATAAGGGTTTGGCAATTAAGGTGAATTTGGGGATCCATATACAAAAATACCCTGTGAGGCCAAGAAAGGAGAGGTGATCTCTTTGCGTGGCAGGCATTTTATTTTTTGAACTCCCTCCTTTAACTCTTTCGGGATTTCCTGGAGGTGGGGAGATATTAAAAGCCTGAGGTAGTGTACTTTGGGAGACAGGAGTTGGGCCTTATTCTGAGAAACCCAGTATCCACAGTGGGCCAAGAAATTGAGAAGGGAAATAGTTTTATTCCGGCATTCTTGCCGGGAAGGGCTGCAGAGGACAAGGGCATCTGCATATTGTAATAGAGAGCTAGGGACCGGGGCAAAGTGGGCCAAGTCAGCCTGTAACGCTTGACCAAAATAATGGGGGCTGTCTCTGAACCCTTGAGGTAGAACTGTCCAGGCCAATTTTTGGGACACATGTGAGTCGGGATCTGTCCAAGTGAATGTGAATAAAGGTTGAGAATCTGTGTGGATGGAGATGGAAAAGAAGGCATCCTTTAAATCAAGAACAGAAAAGGGTGGCAGAAGAGGGTGTTTGCGAACGGAGGGTGCAGGGATTAGGCATCACCAGGTGTACTGGAATCACCGCAGCATTCACTTGAGGGAGGTCCTGAACTAGAGGTCCGAGACGTTTGGTTTTCTGACAGGAAGAATGGGGTGTCATGAGGAGAGTGAACAGGGGTAAGGATACCTGTGGAGGGGAGGTGAGAAATAATAGGTTTTATGCCCCTCAGTCCTTGCAGATTGAGGGGGTGTTGGGGGACAGATATGTAGTGACTGAGGTCCCTCAGGAAAACCCGCACAGGGCCACGATGACGGGCAACGACTGGACCAGAGCGATGGGTCAATTTCTGAAAGTGGAGTCTCCTCATTTTTTGGAAGCGGGGGAAGCTCTTGGCAAAGAAACAAATGTGGGGCTGGGATGTGCTGAGGGAAGTGAATTTGTCCGCCCAGTTTATGGAGGAGATCCCTTCCTAAAAAGGGAGTGGGACAGTGGGGCATAACTGAAAGAGAATGTATAAAAGTGGTATTGAAAAACATACAATAAAGAGGGGGAGTCTCGGGTGGAGTTTCCTTGATGCCCTTGATGCCAATTACAGAGATGGAGGAGCGTTGCATCGGGCCATGGGATTCAGTTAGAACAGATAAGCTTGCCCTCGTATCCAGAAGAAATGAAACAGTCTTAAGGGATTACCCGAGGCTCGGTGGAAGCAACGGACGTGGGTGCTGATGAGCCGGGCAGCCTCAGTCCTCTGGCGTCAGCGCCAAGAGGGAGGAGAGCTCGCTTGGCCGAGGTCTGGCGCCTCAGATGGTGCACTGGAGCGGGGAGGGCGTCCCTGTTGAGGGCGGCCCGTCTTCCAGGGACCCCATTGGCCGCACAAGGAACACGGCTTAGAGGGTGGACGAGGATTAGGACAGGCTTTTGCCCAGGGTCCGGATGTGCCCCATCGAAAGCAAGTGCAGGGAGTTTTGGGGGATCTCTTTTGTAAGAGCTGTCTCGAGCCGGATTTTGGATGGGGACAAGCATCTGGTATTTTAAGCGAAGATACTTTTCTTTTTGGGCCTTATGTTCCTCCTCCCTATTGTTAAAAACTTTGAAGGTCGGTTCAAGGAGTTCTTTCTGTAAGGTCTGGGGCCTTTTCTCTAGTTGTTAAATTTTTTTTCGGATGTCACCGGCAGACTGAGAGATAAAATGAAGGTGTCGGAGTCTGCCCTTCCGTGGATTCCGGGTTTAAATTGGTACATTTGGTTAAAGGCTCTGTCCGGCGAGATAAAAAGAAAGCAGGATTTTCCTGTGGCCCCTTTGTGATCTCTGTAATATTATCCCAGTTTGCAGCCGTATGGGCATTTTTGGCCATGCCTGCTAAGAGGCAGGTCACCATGTGATCTCTTGATTGGAGGCGGGGGCCACCAGGTCCAGTTAGGGTCTCAAGAGGGATCGGCCTCTGCTACCACCAGATGAAGGTCAAGGACTGAGCGTGCAGTTCATCGGCCTGAGCCTCGGCCGAGCGCCAGATGAGTTCCTTTTCCTCTGGTGTTAAGTGGAAGTTAGGGTGACACATGTGCCAAGTTAAGTTGAAGGTTTGGGTAAGATACCAGAACTCCTGCCTATATCGTGTGGGTCTTTCTGAGAAGGAACCCAGTTGCTTTTTGACTGGGGACAGGTCAGCCATGGTAAAAGGGACATGGACTCACGCAGTGCCTTCTATGCCCGCTGCTTCCAGGAGGGGGAAAAGGCGCGAGGGCCTGGGTCCGGCCCAGTCCCCTCTTTAGATCGGGTTATAGTAGGGGGAGACGGGCGGGAAGGGAGCGGGGCGTCGCGGTGTCAGGAGACGGTGGTGTGGGAGGGGAATGGGGAGCCCACGCGGGGAAGAAGTAGAGCGTCTTGGTGAATAAGGAGGGGCTTCATCGGCCGGATCAAAGGACGGACTAGAAGGTGGGTTTTCTCCCAATAAAAAGCCTGGGGAGGGGCACAATCCTGGCACAAGGACGGGCGCGAGTGGAGAAAGGCTAAAGCCTGTGCATGGGGGACTTCTGACCATTCCTATGTGGGAAACTGACCAGATCGCCGAGGATCTAACAATCAAATGTGCCATTTTCCGGCCATCGGTTGTCGTTATCCAATTTATATTGGGGCCATGACGTAATACAAAAGAAAATGAGGCGTTTCTTTGTAAGGTAGCCCTGTAGGCCCAGTTTTGAGAGGTTAGGGCACCCCGATGGGGAAGAGGGCGGATGGCAGAGACGCCGGAGCGCAGGGCGAAGCTAGCCGGAAGTCGCGCGCTGACTCCGACGGGCGCCCCCTGCGGAGGAGCCAGAGCCGGAAGTGGACCGCCACAAAAATGGTGAGAGGAGGCGGCCAAGCATCAGGTGTCCCGGAGCTCTCAAGCAGCTACCGAGGGTCCCGAAACCTCCCCGGGAAGATAGGGATGGCCGAATCCCGCCCCCCAGGCACCGTAGGGGACAAGGTCCAAGGCCACTCATTACCCATGCTCAGGCGAATCACTTGGCCGTTGGATGTTTGAGAGGGAATCAGCACGTGGCCTCTTGCTGCCGAAGCCAGGAAGGCGGAAGAGAAGAGAGACAAGAAGAATCCAGAAACCTAGTAGCAACTGGCAGGTGGGTATAAAGCCCCGCCTGGGCCCTCAGAAGAAACGCGTCTGAGAGCCAGGCGGACTGCCTTGTCCGGAGAGGCTGGGCGTCCGGGTGTGGAAAAGGCAAGGGCCCCACCGGCTGGGCGGCCGCACACTCTCGCATCCGGGGTACTCCCGGGCTGGCTGCCCAGCCCGCTGCCTCTTGGGTTGCAAAGAGGTCCCCTCCCCGTGCCCGTCCTGGGTTTGGCACCAGAATGTCCGGTAAAGGGAGAAAAGCGTAGGAGCAAGAAACGGCTTTGGAGGACAAAGACTGGTTTTAATAAGGAAACCTGAGAAGGGCCTCTGACCGAAAGGACAAAAGCCCCGGCTCTTACAGGCCTGGGGTTTTTAAGGGCTTTCGGAAGGGCGGTACGGGGCTGGGGGGGGGGGCGTGAAGAAATTTTTGGCGGTTTTTCTTAGTTTCCCGCGGGAATCAGATAAGCATCTTCTGGGGACGGAATGTTGAAAATGGCGGCGCTCGGGAAGAAGCAAGATGGCGGTCGTACTTTTGCGTCCCGGTCGCTCAGGGGAGAATTTCTTTCCTGAAAATGTGTATAGGTTGTTGGTTGAGTAGGACACTTTGGCTTTGGTTGCCTGTGGTGGTGTGATCTTTATGATTCCTTCAGCAGTACACAGGGTTAGGGGTATCTGTGATTTCCTTAGTGGCTTAGGGTAGGGTTGTAAGTTGAGGCTGTGGTGAAGTGTTGCTGGGGACTTGGATGCCAACTGAACCAGTCTTCAGGCGCTGATGGTGGCAGCAGTGGGCTGAGTGCCTGTTTTAGGCCCCAGAGCAACTTATGCTGGCAGTGGTGTTTGTGGGTCCTGGAGGGCCAATTCTTGGACCTCCAGGTGGCTTTCTCAGAAGCTGTAGTAATAGTGGGAGGCATGGGCTGAGTGTGTGGGCAGGTTCTCAGGCCCATGGGCTGCTGGTGTGATGTGGGTGATGGTGGTAGCAGTGGTGAAGCAACCCACTGGGACCATAAGGCTCCACATTGGCATTGCTAGTAGCTACGGTGGGTTGGATGGGCTAACCTGCATTCCACGGCCACCTGTAGCTGGGCAGTGGGTACAGTCCTAGATGTGCTTAGGAGAGCTTGGTCTTGCTTGTCTTTTCCCAGCTGGATGGCAGCTGCAGCTGCATCCTCTCAAACTTTTCCTGGATGTGGGGTGTATCCCAGTGTTAAACTATTACACTCTTAATATGGCACCAGCTGTGGGCCTGTGACCGGTGATTGTGGGGCCTTATTCAGGCAAGCAGTGTGGGCAAGAATCTGCAAACAGTGTGGTCTCCTCATGTCTCTATCTCACAACAGCCTATTTTAAACTGGTAAGTATTGTCCTTGGTATAGGAGAGCCCAGTTTCCATTTCCCTTCTTGGCCAGGTAGCAGCTGATACTACATCAGACCCAAACTTGTCCTGAGAGTGGGGTGCAGCCCAGTGTCAAACTTTTGAAATTGTGCCTTTGCTCTGCATCAAAACGAAGGAGAGTGGGGAGTGCAGTCTCTTTGCATCTCAGTCTCATAGCAGCCCATAGCAGGGCAGCGATTATTATACTAGTTACACATCAGAGAGTCTGGTTTCCCTTTCCCCCTTGGATGGACAGGGGCTACAGCTAAGTCAGCCCAAACTCAACTAAGGGCAGGGTGCAGCCCAGTGTTAAACTCTCAAAATGGTGCCTTGGACCTGGAAATAAGAGAGGGTGGGTCCCCTCTTAGCCAATCAACATGGGCAAGAGACTGTGGAGAGTGTGATTCACTCATGTCTCAGTCTCAACAGCAGTCCACAGCAGGATAGTGGGGACCTTCCCAGGGTTGTGTGACAGCCCTCAGTCTCTTCTCTTCTCCTCAGAGCAGTGTACCAAGAACACTGTGTCTATAGATCCCTGGTATCTAGGTTCTCAGAATGGTGCTAAGCTGAAGCTGCTCTAGGCTTGGATGTTTGTGGAATCTGTGTGGGTCTCCTTTCTGGAGGAATGTCTCTGTGCAATCTCTAGGCAGCTCCCTATGTTAGGCTTGAGGCCTGTGTGAATCGAGGGCTTCTCCCATAGCCAAGATGTGAAAGCCCATTTCAGAGTGTGGTGCCCTGGGAATTTCTCTCTTAGTGTTCCCTCAAGTCCAGGAGCTTCTCCCACCTCTCAGCCAGTCCCCAGCTGCGCAAGCTGCCTTGAACCTTCTCTTTACTTGCTTTTGGCTTCCTGTCACTTCTTTGGTGAATCCTAGTGTTCTCTTCTAGATGAACTGTTCAAAATGTATCTACTTACTATTCTGGTTCCTCTTCGTGGAAGAGGTGCATACTACCTGCATCTCATCAGCCATCTTGATCCTTTAATGTTTACTTTGTCTTGAGTAATCTTAAGTGAAAAATACTAGCAAT
The DNA here is from genome assembly GCA_008086735.1 of Cheirogaleus medius. Lineage (NCBI taxonomy): Eukaryota > Metazoa > Chordata > Mammalia > Primates > Cheirogaleidae > Cheirogaleus > Cheirogaleus medius. Next base: position 37,697,076 of record VBSM01000483.1, read on the forward strand.
ATTGAGATCAAAGAATAGAGGAAAATGCCTCCTCAAGTAGGTATTTCTTTTGATTATTCCTGAAGTCAGAGCTATTATCATGTATAGATTTACAACTTCATTGCTAGAAACATCATATCCTTTACTCACAGAAAGTTTTCTTAATGGCCAGGAAATAGTAATAGATTAAATGTGAATGGGGATGTAGTAACAAAGTTTAATTATATTTGTTTATAATCAGTATTACTTCATTGGAGTAGATTGCTGATTCTGTTGCAGGGAACTAGCATTTGGTACAATAGACAGAAAAAATTGCAACTTTCTAGGGCAATAATATGAAATGTGAGCAGGTGTGGTTTTTATTTCTATTTTAATTTTTCCAGAGCAAATGGAAATATGAGTATTCATTTCCAAATATAAAGAACATTATGAGAGGATCAGATTTCTTCTGGGGGTACTTAGGCAGAGCAGAATCAGGAGTTCGGTTTTGGAAATGCTGGTTTCAGATGCCTATTGAATGATGGATCCCTCTGGTATGAGTCTGCAGAACAAAGGACTTATTTCCCCAAATGCTAAGGGAGACAAGTTTCATAAATCATGGCAGTCTTTGAACTACAAATTAATGTTTATCTGTAATTCATGATATATGTCAAGTCCAAACAAACTTACTTGGATGATAGCATGATGTTTATTTCTGTTTTTTAATGAGGGAAGTGGAATAATTTCATATTGAATGGTAAAATTCTCAGGAATAGGTTAAGAATTGCTTTGCCTTTTTTCTTAAACCATTTTTCTTGGAAGATACAAGCAAAACTGATGATATAAAGTCATTATTGGAGGACTCTGTGTGTGTGTGTGTGTGTGTGTAGTTTACCCAACACTTATTGAATGGCTATTCTTTGCAAAGAGTTTTGCTTAGTGCTTTGTTGAATCAAAGAACACAAGAATCTGGAGTTTGGTTTGAGTGCAGACTATCCTTAAGAGCAGGTTTTATGTAAAAGTTGTACCATCAATGTGTGTTGGTCATAGGTTGAATAGCCACCCCTTTACTCTTACATAATGTTGTATCTAGCAAAGTTCTTAAGTTGAAAAATGCGTAAGTAGAGATTTCTGAGTTTATTATCTAGCCACAAAGGCAGGTATGGGCACAAATTACTATTTAATAAATGCTGCATAAAACAATCAGTTGCTGTATATGATGGAGAAGAGGGATTATTGATTCTTTTTCCTCAAACAAGCTCCTCCTGCTGTTGTCCCTGTCTCATTTGATAGCAATTCCCTTTCAGGGCTCAGACTGCAAACCTTGGTGCCAGACTTAACTCCTCTTTCTTACACACTTCACAGGCAGGCTTTTAGGACATTCTGTCAATATGGCCTTCAAAATATTTCCGGAATCTGACCATCTCTCACTGGCCCACAGCCGCTGTATTGGTTCGATCACCATTATCTTTCTCCTGGGTTTCTGTGGTAGCTTTCTAGTAGGTATCCCTGCTTCTCTTCCTGCTCCCTGCAGTCTCTTCTCAACACAGCAGCCTGGTACGTTAGTTTCTTATTGCTGCTATAGCAAATTACCACAAAACTCATAGCTTAAAACAACATGTATTTATTATCTCACAGTTCTGGTAGTCAGAAATATGAAATGGCTAAAATCAAGTCACAGACAGGGTGGTTTCTTCTGGAACTCTAGTAGAGAATCTGTTCCTTGACTTTCTCACATTTTAGAGGTTATCTGCATTCTTTGGCTCTTGGGCCTTTCCTTCATCTTCAAAGCCAGAAGTGTAACACCTCCCTCCCCCCCCCTCACATGCACACACACCCTCACTCTTATTGTCTATTTCTGTTGTCACATGTCATTCTCTATGACCCACCTATCTCCTTTATGATTACATTGGAGTCACCTGGATAACCCAAGATAATCTTCGCATAGCAAGATCCTTAACTTAATCATATCTACAAAATCTCTTTTGCTGTATGAAGTAACATATACACAAGCTCTGGGGCTTAGGACATGGACCTCTTGGGAGAGATTATGATTCTTCCTACTACACCTGGTGATCCTGTTTAAAGTAGATAAGATCATTTCACTCCTCAGCTTAAAATCCTCTAGTAGTTCTAATCTCATTTTCAATAAAAAGCAAATTCTTCTGTAATCTACAGAGCTGTGCATGATATGCCCCATTGTCTTTCTGACATATCCAACTCTCCCCTTTATTTTTTGCTTAAGCTCTGCTGATGTCCATGCTATTTGGATGCATGTGCTAATATATTCCTGTGTTAAGACCTTTGCCCTCTTCTTTTCTCTGCCCGGAGTCCTCCTCTTTCAAATATCAACATGGCTAGTGTCTGTGTTTCTTCCAAGTCTTTATTTAAACTAATGTTTTTTATGCTGCCTTCCTTGGCCAACCTGTCTAAAAATTCTACACAGTTATGAAAAATTCCCTTGGAAATTTCATAACTCTTCTCAATTTTTTTGTATGTATCTGTTACCCCTGTGTATCATACAATATGGTTTATTTAGTAAGCCTTTTTCTTCTTTGTCCTTTCTTTGTCCTCCTAAGAGGGTAGAGATTACTTTTTGTTTACTCTTGACTCCCCATTACCTAAAAGAATTTATATTAGTTGAATGAAAGAACCAAATAAAGGAATGGCGTCTGTGGAGCAGAAGAAAATGAAACCTAACTAGAAGGATAATTAGGCTCATTGTACGTAGGGAAGTGCATTCCAGGTTGAAAGAGGACTGTGATTAAAAGCACAGAGGGCATGGAGTGTTCAGGGAATATCAATAATGGAGCATAATTTGGTAGAGAAAATCAGCTATTTGAAGTGGATTCATGCTCCCCGTTCATAACGTGGAGCTATTGCTGGGAAGTGACTGCCCCGCTGGGACCACATTTTCCAACCCAGTTAGGCTTAGCCATGTGATGGAGTCCAGCCAACGGAATGTCAGTAGAATGGCGGGCATCCCCTTCCAGGCCATACTTATACAAACTTCTCATGTTCTACAACTTAATGCTCTTCTCTTTTTGGCTTTTTGGATAAAGGCAACCCTCAAATAACAGTAGAAGCCACATGTTAAAGATGGCAGAGCTAACGTCAACCTGAAATTCTGAATGACTACTTGTAGGAGGGTGGTCCTGCCAGATATTTTACCAAACCAGTTCTGTAACACAAGCAAGAAATAACTTCTAATATATTTGAGTCATTTTACATTTTTACATTTCGGGTGCTATTTGTTACAACAATTAGCTTGCCATGACTAATATATATGTTATGTGGAAATGGTGTTCTGCTAAATAAATTTGAAAATTTAGTTGTAACGAAATAGCTTTGGAAAGTTATTAAAATTAAAAATAACTTTGTATAAAAAATCAATAATTGTAGAAATTAGAAAGCACAAATAACAGAAAGGAAGAGAGGTAAATTCATAATCCTACCTTAAATATCTAATTTCCATTAATATCTTTTATATATTCTTGCATATCTGTGTATCTTTTTATTTTTGCTATGAAAATAGGATTAAACAATAGTTGTATTTTGTAATATGTTTATATCTCAGCAGTTTTCTACTTGGAAAATACTCTGCAGTCCCTATTTTTTAAATACACCCAGATATAAATCCTTTATTATTTTTGTGTATGTATGTGTGTCTGTATGTGTATGTATGTGTATATATACTTGGATGTTTGCGTGTGTTTATATAAACGTGTTAAAAGGAGTTGAAGTACATGTACTAGCAGTTCACATTGGTCTTCTTGGCAGTGTAGTGGACATTGAGAATGGAAAAGGACAGAGATTATTAATTTTAAATATATTTTTATATTTTATCTTTCAGATTTTCTGATTTAGTAGATATAGAATAGGTTCTGGGGTGTATATTTTCTTAAAAGCTTTTCAGATGATTCAGATGTACAGTCAGATTTAGAAGATGATCCCCAAGATAGCCATATTCTTGAAGAGTGTAAGCAATTTTTGAGAAAGTTAGTATACTGAAGTTAAGAGTACAGTAGTAAATTTTTATCATGCGACTTTCTGTTTATATGAGTTTTCATGAATGATATACACAAGTGATATTTAAATATTGATATGTGCTCAAGGAGAAACACCATAGCTATGGTTCTCCAGGGTAAAGAGGCCTGATCAATGCAGTCCTAGTGAGGATTCCTAAGCGCCCAGGAATTGGTAATTTTTTTTTTACAAGCACCCAAGAAAATCTGATACAGTTCTAGGGCACTGTCTTCTCTATGTTGACACTTGAACTCATGAAGAGAGCCTATGGCGTGTTCAGCAGGAGGACCTGAAGCAAAAGATACAGGAAGGGTAAAACAAAGGCATTGCAGAGAGAGTGCTAGGACAGAAGAGAGACCAGGTACCATGTGGCCAGTCTTCGGGCTCCTGACCTAGTCTGGAATATTAAGGACTAAAAAGAAATACACTTACAGGTAATCAACCTCTATACTTCCTTATTGTTCCCTTTCATTGGGATAGATATACAATGCAAAAGATTCAGGAGAGCTCCCATAAAGTGCAGAATGGATGTGTTTTTGTTTTTTCTAATAGTAGTGATGGTAATGGTAATTCTAAGGTTTATTATAATTATTAATGTTATTTTTTTATGACTCAGGCTCTCTCAGCTATTGTCAATGTAAACTTACAAGCAGTTTTTTTTTTTTAAATCTTGTTATGGGAAAAGTACACAGGTGAAAGAATGCTGATCGTTTAATCCCTTTTGTTCAGGATTAGAAATGTAATGGTGATGTTGCACACATACGCAGGCAATGTGAGTTTATAGTACACTTTCAATACAAAAGGAGCAAAGAAGGAGAAAACAGTTGTGAAGATCAGAGACACAAACAGTGAATATGCTAGCAGACTGCATCCTTGAGTAGGAGTACAGAGAATTCTGCTTCCTTTTTCACTTCTTAAGATTTTTGTAACCACCCAAGCAAACAAACAAGCCAAGAATAAAACAAACTAAAAAAAGCAGTTGAACAATTCTAAGGGGTGGTGGAGTCTTTTGTCCTTTTGCGGAAGCATATACTTGCCCTTCCCCCACGCTGGGCAGGAAGCCAGAATTGAGGCGTGGGGACATTCTATAGCAGGCCTTTGGTTTGCTTAAGGAAAGCCAGACCATCATTTTCAGATTAAAGGCCTGGCAAATAAATACTTGAGTAAATCTTAACCCATTTCTTTCTCAGTTGGGTAGTCACCTGCCCTTTGGCAGCACTGTCTCCACTTTCCTCTGCAATTGTTGGATGTGTCAGTGTCTCCTATACCTACATGGCAGGGCAGCTACACAAAGCTGGATAGGACTAGCTTTTCCTGAAACACTAGCTCAGATGCTTGGCATTACAGCATTTCTCTGGAAGGACTTTGGGGATTTTTAGCTCCATTTCCTCATTTGTAATTTGAGAAATGGTGGCCTATAGCTTACTGGCTCAAGTAAAGGCTTGTAAGATTGATTTTCCCTCTGCTCTCTCCTCTCTTAGACCTGGAAATTGCTGGTTTGTTCAATGTATTGGGTATAGCTGATTTTGGCCCATTAGGAGCAAAAAAATAATTTGTGGCCGGTAGTTAGGGAAAAAAGTTCAGGTTGTCACAAATAATCACAGTTTTAGCTGTGACTCATCTACTACCATGGCATATTGCTCAAAAATTTCCCTTAATTTCCTTATTTGTTAAATGGGAAAATGACATATCTTAATTTCTCTGTTGGGAACAATGTGAAGCTGAATTAGATGACTAAAAATATTTATCTGGTTGCATGTTTATATCAACAGAAAAGATATCTGTTGTCTAGGAAGATACAAAAACATGAAGAATTGAATATTGTTTTATGAATAGATTAAAGATTTAGTAAGTGGACTTAAAAACAAAATAAACAGACCAGCATTCAGTAGAGTCTGCGCATGCTTATACAGAGTCGTATAGGTGATTGGGAGCAGGAGCTGGGGAGAAGGGTTCTGTCTTGTTTTATGTTTTACAATTTTTGCTGCCAACTCTCTGCTTTTTTCCTCTGGTTCCTGTTCTTCATTATTTGGTCTTCTTTCTTTAATCATGCTCTCCCCAGAGTCTTTATCCATTCTAATAGTTTTAACCAGAATTTCTTGCTGATGATACTTTTGCTTTTTTGTTAAAAGCCCATCCAGAGAAGACATTGACCATGACTTGTCCAGCTCCTCCTACACTCTGGGAAAGCTATCTTCTTATCTTCTGGGGGAAAGTCTCCTCCCAAACAATCCTTCCATCAATAGGAAGGCTTCATTCTTCTGGTGTTTTGAGGTATGAACATTGAAGCTAGCAGATGCTGGCAATCATAGTCGCAATACGGAAACAGAGGCTGGAAACCATCCTTCTTGTCTCTGAGGGCAGATATTCATATGACCCAGACACTCCCCTGTCATGACCTGTCTGTCAGGTCTGTGTGGTTGCTCCCTGGTCCCCTGGTTCCCAGGTCAAGAATGAGTACTTGTACAAAATTGGGCCAATGACGGAGTAATCACAAATACAAAGCAATCTCACACACAACATTTAATGCAAAGCAAAAGTATATATCAGAGAGAGAGAGAGGTCATCATCTGCAACAGAGAAGACCCTGAAGTCTGAGTACACAGTGTCTTTTATATGCTCACTAGTTCGTCCTGCCTTTCTCCTGGCGGGATTGGTTGTTGTTCCCTGCCTTTGGGGTGATTGGCAGGTTAGGGTTACATAACAGGACACATAACAGGTTAGGTTATGTAACAGTTTCATTACTACACATGAGTCCTCCCAGAATCTTTCATGAAAACTCTGTCCATGCTATGCTAATTAGATGATAATGAGCCCCAGGTCAGTTAAAAGTCACTAGGAGCTCCTTACTGTATATGTTCACACCAGGGAACAGTTCCTAGCTACAATTTGGTTCCTAGCTGTAATTCAGTTCCTGCTGCCCTTAGCCACTTCCTTGCCACCTGTTTGTCCTTTTTCCAACCTAACGTGTCCACTTTGTGGGTGTGTATCATGAAACTCCCCATTTGGTTTAGTTAGTTGGAGCTGGGTTTCTTTCTTTTGCACTGAAAGAGTCTTTAATAATATAACAGATAAATATAACACTTACACTTTAATAGAATAGAAAATTTTGCATGGTTTTTGGAAATTAGAAAATAGAGATGAAGACATAAAACAATCTAGTCTCTGTCAAGTATGTTAAAATGTGTAGGAAAATAAAATAATGCCCAAGTTAATGTTTTCTTCCTATTGGGCCAAGTATCATTGCTTCCTTCTGCCTCATCCTAAGCTGACTTTAAATTCTTGGAGGGCAGATATGTTTTATTCATTTCTGTGTTGTTAGTACCTAGCACAATTTCTGATACATAATAAGAACTATATTAATAATTTTGAATATAAATAAGTATTATATATTTCCCTGAAAGAAAATCCTTGGAATAGCCAGGTATTTTATATTACATTGCAAACTACATTATTTTGTTTTATACTCTTTTCCTTTATAAAGGAAGAAATAAGATTAACATTCCCCATTTACTGTCAGATAATTTATCTGAAAGGGGAAAATTACTATTTTCTTATTTAGTTGCGGTTGAGGTTTAAATCTCAAATACTTGTGGAAGGTCAAGATTAGAAAATAATTTTGAACTCAGTTGGCCTAAGAATAATAATTTTTTCTTTAGTTGTTTGTTACTAAATTAGTTGCTTAATTCTTTGAGAACAAGAATAGAGAGATTAGAGAGCCAAAATTTTAAGAAACAAGCAAAAAAAGAGACAGAGGTTGGCATCAGACTCTAAATCTAGGTAAGGGAGTATCAGGAAGGTACTTTCAGTGTTGAGAAGTCAAGTAGAACTAAGTTGGCAAAATGGCCCTTAAAAAGTTCTATTTGTGACTTTTTTTTTTTTTTTTTTAGACAGTCTCACTCTGTTGCCCGGGCTAGAGTGAGTGCGGTGGCGTCAGCCTTGCTCACAGCAACCTCAAACTCCTGGGCTCGAGCAATCCTCCTGTCTCAGCCTCCCGAGTAGCTGGGACTACAGGCATACACCACCATGCCCGGCTCATTTTTTCTATATATTTTTAGTTGGCCAATTAATTGCTTTCTATTTATAGTAGAGATGAGGTCTCGCTCTTGCTCAGGCTGGTTTCGAACTCCTAAACTTGAGTGATCCACCCGCCTCGGCCTCCCAGAGAGCTAGGATTACAGGTGTGAGCCACCGCGCCCGGCCTATTTGTGACTTTTGAGTGAACGATATTAGGAGAATGAACTATATGGAAATCAAATTGCGGGGGACTTCCTAGGGGATGGAGATGAGTGGGAAAAGCCTGCCAATTAATCTAATTAAGACATGGATTTATTTTTCAAAACAGAAAAAGATGTTACTTTCCTGACATGGGGCCTATCAATGGAGTATTTTAAATTTCATGTTGAGAAATATGTATCTGATTCATTGGGGCATTGGTCTTGTTCAAAATAAATTATTCTCTACAGTCAGGCATAAGGTAATTTAGACTTTGAAAATGTAAGCCTAGTGTTTTGAACTTTTGTTTAAAAAAATGTACAAAGAAGGTAATGTTACAGTAAGCACAGAACAGCCATCCCAAGGCACATATTAGTTTTGACTTTCATTTTATCTTGTTTTTTTCTGGTGTCTTGAGGCTTAAATGGGTAAACTATTAGATTCAAATATCATTTTTTTTTTAATCTGGTGAGTTTAATTTATCCAGAGTATAGGTCTGCAGGGATTCACAGTAATTGAATAGAGGGCATTTCTTTCAACCACTCTTTATGTTTAGATAAAACTCCAGCTTTAATTTCTAGTTGACAATAAAAAGAAAGTAGAAATAGATGCTATTAATAGATATTGTTTCCAATAAAAGGAATCCTAAGGGATTCAGATAATCAGATAATCAGTCTCAGATAATCTCAGTAACTTGTATTCTTTTTCCAGTGGAAGGGATAAATACAAATTATCCAATTAAGTAAAAGTTGTTTAGCCCTTTTATTTTTTTTTTCCTTAGCCTTGTTAGCATTGGAGATATATGGAGCTACAGACAAAAATAAATCAGGAAATATAAGCCAACAAATCAATGGGGCAATAAATCAGAAATAATGGAGATTCTATCAATGAAGCTTAAAAAATACAACAAGAAAATAAATTAGCAGAGAATGATGGTATGCATGGATTACATGTATAATAAGAGCCCTCTGTTTTATTTATACACTATGTATTCAAAATGGCTGAAAGATGTGGCCTCTGGAGACATACTGCTTGCTTTGAATCTCAGCCCTGCCACTTACAGTTATGTGATCTTGGTAAAATCACTCAAATCCTCTGTGCCTCAGTTTTGATATAGAAAAATAACAGTACCTATCTAATAGAGTTGTTTCAAAGATTAAATGGTATAACATATGTCATGTTTTTAGAACAGTGACCCACAAAAGGGCTTATATAAGTATTATCTATTATTCTTATCGTAATTATTATTATATACACTATGGGCTACATAGTTATATAAATTAAAGTTATGAGTAGCATTTTCTTATTTATGTATCTAACAAATGTGATGCAATAAACATGCCTATGTATAACTCTGGAAAGTTCAGCTAAGATCAGACTGTGATGTTTAACATAATCTCACTGAATTTTTGATGCCCAATAAAAATAGAAGAGAGGGTGATTTTCATTGCTGCTGCTAGCTCATGGATCTTAAAGTCACAGGGCCAGCTCAACCATCACAGTCAACTCTAAATCTTTATTGACCCTCATGGTTCCACCTCCCTATATCAACATACATTCCCTCCAACCCCCCCGCTGCCCTTTGCTCAATTCTCCACTCCCTGCCCCAAACCAAGGGCAGTGTATATGTTAGTTTCCAGAGGATGGACTTCCTCTTCATGCAGGGTCAATGACCATGCCTAGATACTGGGCTTAGTTTGATCTCCATTGCTTAGATTATGGCAATTACAAGAAGTTGATCATTTAGTGTCCAATGTTTAGATTAACATAAATAAATGATTTAAAGAATCATGCCATTCCCATCTAAATAAAGCTACCTTATTTGAGGTAGATTTACATTTGGTTTTATAGGAACTAAAAGTTCATATCCTGCCTATAGTTTTATATGTACTAAATGCTATATCCTGCATTTAGTTTTATACTAACTTTCCATATTCTCCAAGAATAATGGTTAGATTCCTATTAAACACATACTACATAAAGGACCCAACTTGGTAGTTTTTCCGAAATTAAGGTTGTTGAAGTCTCCATATTCAAAACTCCAAACTAGTAGCTCTCCAGGTACAATATAATATAAAACATTTTTTTTCACTTGGCATCCTACTATAACAATGACTTTACTGTTTAACTGACGTAAGCTCTATGGGTACTTCAATTCCTTTTGTAAATACTATATATGTTATTGTTTTAAGCTTAGTATATTTCAAAGACTGATCCACAGATTGGGATTTAGAAATGTCACAAGATCACAAAAGTATAATTTTTTGGTATCAAGTAAGCCAATATTATTAACTTTGAAAACTTTGAGTATAAGGAGTTTAACGAGCCTTTGTAATATGAAAAACTCCTTCAAAAACCGAAATTTTCTTCTGTTTGTAAATAGCAGAGCCACTCTGTAAAGAATAACCATTGTCTTGAAAGAACATAGAAAGATTGTCAACTGCCTGTGTTTTTCTATTAATACTTCGGGAACAATTAAAGTTTTAAAATGAGGTTATGGAAGCTTCCAAAGTTCAAACACATGACGCATCCAAAATATGCCCTCTACTAAACTTTGGCCACAATGCGTAATAGGAAAAGCTCACATGCTCTCAGATCTTTCAATGTGGTTTATTCACAGGCTGTAAGTATCATGCTTTCTATCCTGCGGAATAACAGTGACAAGACAACTCTGCTTTGTGATAAAATTTGTTTAGGCAGACCTGTGGCATGAGCAAGTATAGAATTGACCCAGGAATTGCTAAACCAAATCAGTCTACCAGTCTATCAAATTGAATATACTGACCCCTGAGAAAATCGATGTACATACACTGTTTTGGGAAGAAAACAAATGCTATTTATAGACACCCAGTATAACACTATGTTCCCAAAAGCAGATTACTTTATGACTCAGGACAATATACAGTTGATTTAAAACCTAATATTTCATGACCTGAGGACTTTCTCTTATCTTTTCCTAAATTGCTTATGGGAGAGTAAATTATTTGAACTGAAACCACATTTGAGGCCATAGAAAGGAGGAGACTAATATTTACTGAGTGCCAATCTTGTCTGTGCCAAGATTTGTGCTGAATGTACTTGATCCTCACTAAATCCTTGATGAATAGGCATTCTTTTTCTTCATTTGCAAATAAAGAGGTCATGGAGGATAAAGAGGGCCAGCTGAGCTGCCATTTGAAACTCTGACTGCTGAGTCCCAGCTCCTTCCACTATGTCATGCGGACCTAACAGAGCCTGGGGAATGGTCCCAAGGCTTCTACATGAGGAAAAATAATCCAGCTGTTTGTTCCCTAAGCCTGTTGAATAAATAGCTAATTGGTTTGCACTCTTTCTAGTGTACTTCACACAAATAGTCTAGTCTCGTGATTAGGAGCTCAGGTTTAAGAAACAGACTGCCTGGGTTCCAATCCCAGTTCTGCCCCTTAGTAGCATTTACTGGAATAAGTCACTTGTTTTTCTGTCTCTATGTGTCCACACCTGTGACATGAGGATAATAATAATGTGTGCCTCATAGGCTTATTTTGAAGATTAATGACTAAAAATATGGACAAAAATGCTAAGACTGCGGCTGGCTATAAGCTCTGACTAAATGTTTTGTATTGTTCTGAGTCCTATCAGGTGGACTCCTGAGCTACTATCATTTATATGTTCTAGGGGTACTAGAGTTGATGATATTTTTCATACAAGTTTCACTTCTTCCAATTTAACAATGGCTATAATTATATCATTTCTGTATAACATTTTATATTTTTCAAAGAACTTTTTGTCTTGTCATGTGAAGAATTTACTTTTCTCAAACCTTATTTTCTTCATTTGTAAAATGGCTTTAATTAATGATACCTACCTCATGAGGATATTGGAGGGATAAGGTGAGGTACTGTTATAAAACACTTAGCATAGGATCTGGCATTTGGTTCAGTCACCTTGGGGATCAGTAGGGTAAGTGTTAAATTTGAGGAAATGCATAAAGAACATCCTCACCTAAAGTAATATAATAAGTTAGTGGTCCATGTCAGCACATAGCAGAATAACCTGATGGATGAATTGTTAATAAATAAATAAATCAACATTATTACTCATTTTTTTCCCAAAAGGCTAGTAATCACTCCATTTTATTGTTATGCCAGATTTACATAGATATGCTAGTTGTAATGTGAGTTCATTAATAGGAGACTCAGTAAGCTCTGTTTTTTGAGCCATGATAAACTTGTTTTTGTTGACTTACAAAATGTGTTTTAAATTTCACTGCACTAATTACACATTTTAGTATTCCCTTCTCTGTAAATCATCCAGAGAAGGCTAGTTATTATCACCTGCTTTACCACCCAGCTTTGTGTGCTATCCTTAGTTTTATGTATGTCAATCTTTACCTCCCTTAGTGAATGTAATCAGAAGTCAATATAATGTTGAAACTACTCTATTAATAACTCAGAAATGCTGAGTGGCCACCTGACAATTACATTTAAAACATAGTGTTTTATAGTGCAGAGTGTGATAGCTTTGGAGTTATATAGACCTGTGTCTCAGTCCTAACCTCAGTACAGGATACACATACAAACACACAAACACACACACAAATGAATTTCTGAATTAAGTAATATTTTAGAGTCTTCTAAGCCTTAGGATACAGCCAGGTGGCAAATGTTTTCTGAGACAAAATGTAATAAGACATTTTTAAACTAAAACCTTGAGAGTCTTTTCAACTTTACTTGAAAATGTTCAGCTTAGAAATGTTACGTTGTACCACATCAAAACAATTACAAAATATCCCAGAAAGTATAACATTTATGACCACCACTGCTTGTTCAAGTCTCTTTTTCAATGTCTTCTTTACTTTCTAACAAATAATAAAATTCTATTAACAACCATTTCATAGTAGAAACTTTTAGGCATATTTTTATTAATATTGTCATGGATAATGTTAAAGGTCCTCATATATTGGCAGGATAAGCTAAAGGTGCTCCTAAAACACTCTTTAGTGTATTGCCCTGATTTATTTTCTTCATTGCATATATCAGAACATGATATTGCCTTTTTTAAGTATTTGTTTATTTGGCCTCTTACCTTCCTTTTCTAGGTCTACATGCCATAGGAACAGGGACCTGCCATATGTTTTCATTCATTGTCTTATAAGTTAGATTTATATTTTGACAATGGTAAACCCTCAATATATAGTTGATGAATTAATGAATGTAAGACTATCCTTGGAAAGAATTCTCTTGGGCATCTTGTATTTCCTTTTAAATGAATAACTATAGGATCTATTTGACACTACTCCTGTGGAATATACCTTTGCTGTTAAGATTTCTGCATCCTGAGGTAACCTAGTATAATTATGTATAAAATCTTGGCTTATGTGACCATTATCTTCATCCTTTCTTTAAGATAATGTTTTGTAAAATTCAAATTCATTTTAAATGTATAATTCAATTTATACTGAAGATTCTGTATGGACTACACAAGGTATACAACAAGAGATGCCTATAAAACTATTTAGAAATTTATACTGGCATTTTACTCATTTAGCTACAAGTATCAAAACTTTAATAAAGGCAGCTTTTAAATATGCAGAGTCTTCAAAAAGTCCATGGAAAATACATACTATGAAAAAACCATGCATGGATTGGAAATTTTTTTTCCACCAAATAAACTTGTACTAACTTGTTATAACATGTCCGAACAGGATCTAGTTGAGGCACTAAGAAGGATGAGACATCAATTTGAAAAGATCTTCTCTGAAAGAACATGAATTTCTAAAATTGGAGCAAGAACAATATCAAATTAAGGGTGAAGCTTGAGTGGAAGAATAGTGAAGTCATTGATGTTTTAAAAAAAGTTTGTGGGGACAATGCCCTAAAGAAGTCAGCAGTTTACAAATATATAACTAGTTTTAAGAAAGGACAAGATTATGTTGACGATGAAACCTACAGTGGCAGACCATCCACATCAATTTGCAAATAAAAAATTCATCTTGTTTTTGCCTCAAATGGAAAAGACAGACAGTTAACAGCACAAACAATAGCCAAAGGACTTATACATCTTAATTGGTTAAGGTAACACAATTCTGACTAAAAAATTAAAGTTGAGCAAACTTTCCACTTGATTGGTGCCAAAACCTTTGTGGCCAGATCAGCTGCAGACAAGAGCAGACCTTTTAATGGAAATTTTAAACAAGTGGGATCAAGATCCTGAAGCATTTCTTGGAAGAATTGTATTAGTAGGAGATGAAACATGGCCTTACGAATAGGATCCTGAAAACAAAGTGCAATCAAGGTCACCAAAAGGGGGAAGTGGTCCAGTCAAAGTAAAAGCAGACCAGACAAGAGGAAAGGTCATGGCAACAGTTCTTTAGGATGATCAAGACTTTTTGCTTGTTAACTTTCTAGAGGACCAAAGAATGATAACAGGTAACATCTTCTTACTTTAGAGTGTTTTGAGAAAGTTAACCAAAGCTTTAGTAGGAAAACACCCAGGAAACCTTCAGTTAGTAATGTAAAGAGACCACATTGACGTGGTTAAATTCCTAGGGCCCTCAGTTCTTTAGGGATGGACTAAATGGCTGGTATAATCACTTATGAAACTCTCTTGACCTTGATGGAGCTTATGTTGAGAAATAAAGTTTATAAATTTGATTTTCATCTTTTAATTCCATTTTTCCACTTTGAAATCCCCTGCTATATTTACGTCACTTTTTTTGCAGGAATTGATTCATCAACATTTGTTTACTGTATCATTTAATGTATTGGAACCAATGAAATTTTGATGAACTTTTACATTCAAATTTGCATCTCATAGGTATGGAATGTTTTCATTTTCATTTTCATTTCATTTTCTTCTCTAAGTATCTGTCGTGGCCCATTTGCAGGACGGGGGATGAACACATAACGCAAAGAAACACACAAAGAAAGACACACATAAAGACGGTACAAGACTGCAGCGCTGTAAGCACCAGTCATTTTATTTTTATACTCTAAAAATCAAAGTTACTTCCTTATACGTGACCACCCAGGCCTTGCAGCAACGGCCATAAATTCCGGAACACATAGCCTAAGGACACAGATATCCCATGACTCGGGGTCTTAATGCGGTTGCTTAAGGTGACGGCCATAAGCCAGAGTTTGAGATAAGCACAGATAAGCAATGCAGCCACAAAGGGAAACTTTCCGTTCCTATCCCTTTCCGCCTGGCCTCCTGCGGCTGTGCCTGTCTTAGGTTGTCCCTCCTTGAGGGATCTTACCCGTCATTGACTACCAGCCATCCCATGAGCTCAGGCAGTACCCATAAGGACAAGATGTTTATCAAGTGGCCTCCAGACCCCCAGGGCTGTGGGCCTGGGAAACATTTGCTTACATGCAGAAGCTCAAACTCTTTGTTATGCCTTCAAGAAGCAACCCTGTTTGTTAGGTGAACCTAAGCTGGAACATATGACTCTCATGCCGCTCTGGGCTGGGCACGTATTCCTTCTCCTAAGATTAATTCTTAAGCTGCACAATTATATGGCAAGTCCTCTACAGTATCAGTCTTTGTCATCTGTAAAATAGGAATACCAGCTACTCTCAGCATTGTAAATGATCAGTAAGAGAAAAGATGTGCTTAGCATATGGTGAGTACCACACAGATATTTGTTAAATATCAGTGAATAAGAAGAGCTAAACCTGGTCCCTGGAAAGACAGGCACTTCACAGTAGATCTGTCCTCGGTCTCAATTCATGAATGGCGAGGGAGAAACAAGGGGAGCTCATCGTTTCTGGTCTCAATGACAGACAGGGGAAATGAATATCATACATATTGAAATATTAAAAATGAAAAATGTATGATACTTGGCAAATATGAGCTGTAGACAAATGATATTGAAATTTAGGCAGTGGGTTAGAGGGAGAAAATAAGTCATGTCTACCTTAATATTTGCAATATTAAATGCTAAAAATAGCTTTGCATTTATGTCTAGAACAAATGCTTATTGGTAACTTTAGCATACTACTGAAAACCATAATGAACAGTTGTAAGCTGATGGGCTGGTGAAGGCAGCACACCCAGAGTGGAGTCAAGCGGTGTTCTGCAGGGTTCATTAGAAACCGACAGTGTGCACACAGAGAAGAAAGAAACTTTTAGGATGTAAATTGTTTGTGTTTTTTGAAGGCTTGAGTGTGTCGATCTTCCTGTAACCATTAGCCAAATATCTATCCAAATAGACCACATGTCATTGCCGATAAAACTTCCTTGAGAAAATGTAGAAAATATTTCTGGCTGTTTGTTTCTGGTATATTCAGGACTTGGACATATTTGTTCTCTCCTTCATCAATGGAGTGTAGATCATAGTCAAAGGTCTCTTGCTTAAGACTAACAAACTCCCCAAAGATCTTCAGATATATAACTCACAAAACAGGTTCAATGCATAAAGTCACACATTCCTCTCAGAAGTAAGAAAGGAGAGGCCTTACAGCCTTTGCTGATTGCCCACTGGGAGAAGCTCATTGCTCCCCACGTTTTTAGTCATTAGTTCAGATGTGCTGGTAGAGAGCATTTTGAAGAAGGCGAAAAGTTGTCAGCCTGTGAGTCTTCTTCTTTGAAATAAGAATTTTTAGGTTACTTAAGGTGATCTCTGGAAATGTAAGGGTATACTTTAGCATATTTTTTTCATCCACAGAAGGACTTGCAATCTAATATATAAGCAAAACTGAAATGCTTATGATAAAACTGAGATGACTTGAATCTTATTTTTCCTCATCAGTTCTCTATGCACCATGTAGTGCAATCAGCGTTTTTAGACCATATCTCCTACCATCTGCATCTTCAATGAGATTCAAAGCAGGGATTTAAAATCACTATTTCAAAACTCAGAACTTATAACGAGCCACTAGCTTTGCATAAAGTTGTGTTTGCCTCCCCTACCTTTCTTGTTCTCTCTCTCTCTCTCTCATACTTATTTCTACAAGCTTGTCATTTGCTATATCTAATGTGATATGTAAGATTAGGCTTAACTGAGATTTCTAAAATTTTAAATTTGGGTTCAAATGCATGGAGCAAAAAACAATCATTAAGTTTTCGGATTAGTTATAACTTATGTCCATTGTCAGTGATGTAACACTAAGACTCTACTCAAAACTGAAGAAATGCTGACATGAAGTGCCTTATAGCTTTGTTAAGTACTGAAAGACTTATCTTTTGTGTGATATAAGTTTAGTAACAGAAAAACCAAAATTCAAACCCCAGTTCCTTCATTCATCAGCTGAGTAGGCTTTAGAGAGTTGCTTAACCTTTTAAAATATCAATTTTATCACATGAAAGAAAGCTGTCATGCAGAGATGTTATGGATATTAACAATAATTTATAAAAATTGCTAGCCCAATACATATAAAATAGTAGGTTCACAGTGCTAACCAACTTACTATTGTCAGTTTTATAAAATCATTGTGATATATTTTCTGATAATTAAAATAATATTGTACTCATTTAAAAAGTACCAAAAAGCATATAAAGAACAAAAAAAAACTATCTCAAATACTACTTTCTAGATAGAAACACTTTTAACATTTTCAAATATATCTGTCAAGTTGTTTTTATGTATAGATATGAACATTTAAAATACAAAAGTATATTAGTCATTTTATTTTGTTATATACTTCTATCACTTTATTATAAACAACTTTTTATTGTTAATAAGAATGATTTATATAATCATTAACTGCTATATAGTAATCTCATTTTTGGATATATCAAAATTTTTATAATAGTTTCCTTCTAAAGTAGACAGCTTTTAAAAAAAATAAGCATCATTTATGTTTAGAGAAAATGGGACTGGAATTGAGATTTCCAATTAAAAGAAGAATTTTTAACATATTAAAAGCAAATTAAAACAATTATATATCATAACCAATTTGAGTTTATAGTGGGAATGCAGAGTTTAACATCAGAAAACATGCAAATGCAATTCTCTAATTTAACATATTAATGAAGACAATATGTATAATCATCTTACTTGATGTAGAATAAAATAGTTAAAATTCAACACACTGTATTATAAGTGAATCTCAACAATATGAACTAGAAGGGAAATTAAACATAACATACTGAAAAAAATGTATAATGGTGAAACAGTGGAATCACTTCTTTTAAAATCCTGCTCAATTCAACATTTCATTGGTGGTCGTAGAATGCACAATGAGATAGAGACAATAGATAAAAATGTGCAGACTGAAAATGTATTTGCAAAGCTCTTATGGAGAACATTTTAAAACATCCTTAAAATACATGAAAGAAGTCTTGAATAAATGGAAAGATAGCTCATATTCATGGAGGCTGATTCAGTTTTGTAAAAGTGTTAATTATCTCTCATTAAGTCTATGAAATTAATATAAGTTCAATAAATGCAAGTCCCCCCTCCATACTTGAAAGCTTATTCTAGAATGTATATGGATGACTAAAGGGTTAATATTAACTAAGACAATTTTGATTAACTAAGAATCATCAAAGTTTGTGGACTTGCTGCTCCATATATAAAGACTTTTAAAACTGGAATTATTAAGAAGAAAATATGTTATTGACACCAGTGGATGCATGGACCATTGTAACAGAATAGACGTGCATATTTGGAAAAAATGTGACTGAGGTAGCATGGTAAATCAGTTTGCTGATAGATTATTGAGAGTGAATTGTTTAATAAGTTGGTATCGAATGGTGATCTTAATAGAAAAATACATAAATTAGATTTATGTATTATTTTATTTATAAAAGAATCATTACAAGGGGGCTAGATTCCAAAATATTAATATAGCATACTAAAACTTTTAAAATAAAATTAATGAAAATATGTAATATGTCTATGATATTAGATTTTCTAGATAAGGAACATGAGATCACCAAAAAAAACCTTATCATATTAAGACCTCCATATAATAGGTGTCACCAAAAAGAGAGTGAAATATAAAGCATGCTGTAAAAAGATAATTGTCATACATTTAACTGCTAAAGGATTAGTATTCAGAACTTATAAATAACATCTATAGAATAGTACCATATAGCGGACAACACTATAGGAAAATGAGTGAAGGTTATGAATAAGCATTTCACCAAAAGAGGAAAACCAGTGGTTAATAAGCATGAAAATGTTCTCAATTTTATGAATCCTCAAGGAAATACATATCAAGACAGATATAATTACTACTCATATGAATTTAACAATTTATCCTTTGATAACATTTAAAAATCATTAAATATTGTTGAAGATGTACAGTAATATTCACAGGCAGTTCTTATGGAAATTTCAACTGGCATAAGAATTTTGGAGAGATTTTGGCACATGTATTGTTGAATATGCACATACTCTCCCACCCAATGATTTCACACCAGGATACACTAACACACATGTTATACTTCTAGAGAAAATTTTCCATATATGCTTAAAGGGACATATGTAAAAAATGCATTGTAATTTTTTGCAATAGTTTAGAAATTAAAACAATATTAAATGTTCATCAACAGGTTAGATCCACATAGAGCCAAAAGATTAAGAAGAAAGTTGTGGAAAGATATAGGTAATAAGATACCATTTATATTTCATTGAAACCTACAAAACAATGCTAAATATAGTGTGTATCTTAGATGCATATTAAATTATGAGGACACTATACAGGAATAAAAATACCCCAGTTCTTCTGGAAATCATATGGAGGAGTTGTAAGGAGAGGAATGCAGTTAGAAAAGGTATATAGTTGTCTTTATATTTTATTTTATATGTTAAGTGGTAGGTATATGGGTGTTCTTGGGTATTATTTCTGAGAAGTTAATTTAAACAAAGAAAATAAGAAGGATTAAAAACTATTATTCATAATGTCCTAATGGCTAAATTGTGGTACTAGAGGGTTTTAAGATCAGAAATATGAAAATTAAGTAAACTTCTCCCTATTTCAGCAAAACTACTTTGGTGATAGTTGTACTTTTTAACTAAAGCTATCAAAACATATTCTAAGGCTGGGCATGGTGGCTCAGGCCTGTAATCCTACCGCTTTGGGAGGCCAAGGCGGGCGGATTGTTTGAGTTCAGGAGTTGGAGACCAGCCTGAGCAAGAGCGAGACCCCATCTTTACTAAAAATAAAAAAAATATATATATAAATTAGC
Source organism: Cheirogaleus medius (assembly GCA_008086735.1). NCBI lineage: Eukaryota > Metazoa > Chordata > Mammalia > Primates > Cheirogaleidae > Cheirogaleus > Cheirogaleus medius. The sequence continues at coordinate 37,717,392 of VBSM01000483.1, forward strand.
TGGACAACTAAAAATATATAGAAAAAATTAGCCGGGCATGGTGGCACATGCTTGTAGTCCCAGCTACTGGGGAGGCTGAGGCAGGAGTATTGCTTGGGCCCAGGAGTTTGAGGTTGCTGTGAGGTAGGCTGATGCCACGGCACTCTAGCCTGGGCAACAGAGCGAGACTGTGTCTCAAAAAAAAAACCAAAAAAAAAAAAACCAAATGTTTAAGAACTTTCTCTACTTCAACTCTCTTACAGCAGTTTTAGTCTGAAACTTTCTTTGTTGATTTATTGCTTTTTAACAGGATATTATTATTATTAACCTCAATTGTAAGTTCTTTGAATATAAGAATAATTTCTTCAACTTTTGTTTTTGTGTGTCTCATAGCATCTGCCAACGTGTTTGGCATATGGTAAGAAGTTATTTTTGTTTTTTTGGATGAATACCAATATTTATGTTGAAACAGGACTTTGTGACAGGTCCTCAGTCCATGTTAAATGCCGTTGGGTTTACTACTTACGTAAGGTTAGGCAGATATTGGGGTAGTACAAAAGAATCGGCGTTGGAGTTGGAATGCCTAGGTTTGAATCCGATCTTCACTGGTGTTGCTTTGCACAAAGGATTTATCCTTTCTTTTCCTATTTCTTCATCTATGCAAATGGGGATAATAGTTAACTCCCTGATATGGTTATTATGAGGATTAAATGAGATAAGTACTTGTTTGGATGTTAGAACAATGCCCCACACATGGCAAGTGCTGAGTATAACTGCAGTTAATATTAGTATAATTACATCTATCATACTTTGTTCCAGTTGTTTGTCTCTCTTCCAGATGTGCTGTTAGCTTTGTGAGAACAGGGAACCACATCTGTCCTTTTCACATGGCTCAGCTTCCAAAGCATGGTAGTCACTGAATAAATACCAGTTGAGTGAGTGAGTGAGCTATAGAGTTTATTCTTTGGTAAACTCAATTTAAGTAGCATTTTTGGGACCATAAAGAACCAGCCTGGGTTGTTTTTTATTATTTGTTACTGAATTAGCAGTAGCTTTTGTATTTGGGGCAGTTGAGCAGAGGCCACTGCTGGTTACCCATGGACCTTGGAGGCATAGTTTTTACCCCTTAAGATTTCTGCCATGTTTTATGGAAAACATAATTACCAAAAAGGGATTTGATTTTATCTTATTTTTTGGCATTTTGGAGAGAGAAAAAAACTGTTTAGAAGTTTTTAAATTTGTTATGCCTTTTTGGTTGTATGAATGTATACATATTTATAATTGATTCAGACTATTTTAAAAGGGTAAGTTTTATCTAAAGAATGTTATACTTGAATTTTTCTGTCTATCCTCACTATAATCAGTGCTTATGACAATACAGATTCCCCTTAGTATAGGAAACATGACACACAATTAATATTTCCCAGTTCCCTTTTTGTTTTACTGGTTGCTCTTTGAAATATCTCTTCATCATTCTGTCATCAACTCGGGAATGGCATTTATTATATACGAAGGTGACATGTACCTCCTGGAATTATTGCAAATTATTTTCACACTAGAAAATATTTTGTGGAAGCTGCTAAACATAAAGGAAAGTATATTTTAAGCTGCTGAGTTCATTCATTCATTTATCCATTTATCATTATTTTATTCACTCTTTCATGCATTCATTCATGCAACCAACAAATATCTATTGAAAGCTTACTATGTGCTTGTCTTGTGGAAGGTGGAAAGATAGAGTCCCTAATCTCATGGAGTTTATAGGTTGCAGGGTAGTAGGGAAGATATATGTAAAATGCAAACTTTGAGGAATAGCTAGCTCTGTAATGGCATGTACCTTGAGTACTAAAAAAGTTCTATTTTGTAGGTCAGGAAGTTTAGCCTGAGGATAACATATTCCAGGGGAGATCTGTTAAATCGGTGGATCTAGCTATCTGAGGGTGGAAGGAAAATCGTTTTAGCCAGAAGGAACATTTATGGCTTCGTGATTTTGAGAATTTAGAAAGAGATAAATGAGTGAAGAACAGTAGGGGGTGGTTATGCTGGAGAGGTGGGCTCCTGCCAAGGCAAGCCCCACATTTCCAGCCACTTTGAGGTCAAACTTTATCCTAAGAACACTAGAAAGCCAGTGTTTTAAACAGGGCTATGACAGTCATGACAGGAGGCCTAGTAAACCTGGTGAAAATACCATATTAATAAATTAGAGAGAAAAGGTCTTGGTATGAAAGAGCCCACCCGACCTGTAAGGTTATTTCTTGGGCTAAGTACTAATGAGTTCCCCAGTGTCTCCCTTTTTGACTCCAGTCTTGTAGGGTACAGGCTACGTCGGAGTGTCTCTTGTCTTCTTCAGTCACTCTAGGAAAACTAAGAACTGAGACTCAGAATTGGATATCACAGCACAGGACTACTGAATACCTTAGGGATATGATGCCAAGTAAACAGTAAAAGAGGGTTTCCGCCATGTGGCAAGATGATAGTCTATTACATGTAATCAGAAGACTATCTCTCCCAAGGGGCTTTTGTGTATTCAGTTTCAGCTGTCTAGAAAATTTTTTCTTTCTTCTCTACAATTCACCTCCCTGTTTTTCCTGGCTTATTTCATCTCCTTTCCTTGATAGGTCACCTGCCTTGATCAAGTTGGATCATACTATACCTTCCAGGAAAGCAGGAAAACTTTCCCAACTATCAATACTAAATATAGTTAGATAGACATCTGCAGGTTGATGTAGCATTCTGTGCTTTTTTATTCTTATTAGGTAGCGTGTATTACAGAGCATTGTGATTTTGGGTCTATCTTGTGCTGCTAGGCTGTAAGCATAATGAGAGCAGGGATTTGTTTCCTTAGTATCCTTTGTACCTACATCAAATTCCTATGTATGTAAGAATGCTTAGTAAACATTTGTAGAATGAAGAATAAAAGAAAGTAGGGGTAATGATACTACTATGAAGACCACGATCATTCTATGTATTGACTGCTTTATATGATTATATAATTCTAAAGAATGTTATAGTAATTTATAATATATTTAAAACGTTCCAGTGTTTGCGGTGATTTTAACTTTTCTCTAAGAAAATTTTGTGGATGTCAATTTCTGACCCAGAGCTTAAAGCAGCAGTCAAATGGGTTCTTTTTCCTTGTCAAAATAGAGGAAGAAATCAACTAAGACATTTCATTCTTGAGATAGTTTTGGATCTGTGTGTGAAATATTTGAGAGAAAAAAGAAAAACAATTTCTAAACAATACTCATGTCTGTTAGTCCTGTGTGCTATATTTGGTTTATATAATCAAATTTTTTACATGTCCCCTCTGCTCTCTGACCCAAGGACCATAAACATGTTTTGTTTTGTTTTTTTTTCCCCCAATATTCACAGTTAATGCTGTATTTGGAACCACTAGCTTATTTAATCTCTAACTCTGTTTACTTAACTATATTTTGAGCATTGTATCACAAATATGACTGCATTTATATAATAGAAAAAATATGTAGATATTTTATCAATGTATATGAAAATATGTTCATCCACAAAAATACTGTTGAAAAAAGAGCCAACTCTAAATTGAGGCCAATTAAGAAAAAATGAGAGGGACTTATAATAGTTTTAGGTTTAGTGAGGAATGTGTCTTTTAGCTTATACAGAAAAAAATAATATATTATGAATATTTCTTAGACAATATTTAAAAGGGAAATTTTACTTAATATTTATGAACATATCTTGATATCTGGTGAACTTATATTCATATATTTTAAATAAATGCCTAAGAGCAGAGTGGGGCAAACACAATGTGACATAATGGAAAGCATATAAGATGAGGCATCCCGGTTGTCTCAACTTGTTGCACGTCTTAATGAAGATATAGAGGAAGCATCTTTGTCAGTTATTAAGTTTCATATAGTATATTTTAGAATTCATAAAGTTAATCTATCATATTGTCAACCATTTATTTTTCTAACTAGTTTTTAAATATTTGGATGTTCAAAATATTTTTACTTCAAATAAGATCAAAGCTTTAAAAATAATACTAAAAACAATCATTTTTCTGCATGTGGCTGTCCATCTTTCCCAATATTTATTGAACCAGGGATTCCTTTCTTTCCCCAGTGTTGTCTGCTTTGTCAAAGATCAGTTGGTTATAGGTAGACGGTTTAATATCTGGGTTCTCTAATCTGTTCCATTGGTCTATGTCTCTACTTTTATACCAATCCCATGCTGTTTTGGTCGCTAGAGCCTTTGTAGCATAATTTGAAGTCCAGTAATGTAATGTCTCCAGATTTCTTCATTTTGCTCAGGATTGCTTTGGCTCTTCAGGCTCTTTTTTGGTTCCAAATGAAGCATAGAATTATTTTTTCTAGATCTGTAAAATACGATGTTGGTATTTTGATAGGGATTGCATTGAATCTATAAATCATTTTGGGTATATAGACATTTTAACAATGTTGATTCTACTGATCCATGAGCATGAGATGTTTTTTCATTTGTTTGTGTCATCTGCAGCTTCTTTCCTCAATGTTTCATAGTTCTTCTTGTAGAGATCTTTTACCCCATTGGTTAAGTATGTTCCTAAGTATTTTATTTTCTTTTTAACTATTATGAATGATACTGAGTCTTTGATTTGACTCTCAGCTTGATTGTTATTAGTGTATAGAAATACTACTGATTTGTGTACATCTCTTGCCACATACAAAAATTAATTTAAGATGGACAAAAGACTTTAACGTAAGGCATGAAACAAAAAATAATTTACAAGAAAATGTAGGAAAAACTTCTGTACATTAGCGTACGCAAAGAATATATGACTAAGACTCCAAAAGGCAAATACAACAGCAACAAAAATAAATAAATGGAACTTGATTAATGGAAAAACTTCTGCATACAAAAGAAATAATCAACAGAGTAAATAACCTACAGAATTGGAGAAAAAATTCTCAAACTAAAGATCCTATAAAGGGCTTATATTCAGAATCTACAAAGAACTCAGACAAATCAGCAAAAAACAAACAAACAAACAAAAAAACCACATTAAAAAGTGGACAAAAAGCATGACCAGTTTTTCAAGTGAACATAGACAAATAGTTAACAAACATATGAAGACATGTTCAACATCACTAATCATAGGAAAATGCAAATTAAACCACAATGACACATCACCTTACTCCTGTTAGTATGGCCATTATTAAAAAGTCAAAAAACAATGAATACTGAGGTGGAGGCAGACAGAAAGGAACACTTATGCACTATTAGTGGGACTGTAAATTAATACAGCCTCTATGGAAAACAGTATGGAGATTCCTCAAAGAAAGAAATGTAGACTTAACCATTTGACCTAGCAGTCCCACTACTGGATATCATCCCAAGTGAAAACAGGTCACTTTATCAGAAAGCCACGTACACTCAAATGTTTATTGCAGCACAGTTCACAATTGCAAAGATGTGGAATCAATCTAAGTGCCCATCAGTTCATAAGTAGATTAATAAAAGGTAGAGTGTGTGTGTGTGTGTGTGTGTGTGTATCATGGAGGAGTACTCAATCATAAAAAGGAATGAAATAATATCTTTTGCAGCAACTTGGGTGGAATTGGTGACCATTATCTTAAGTATCTCAGAAATGGAAAAATAAACACCACATGTACTCTGTAATACTTGGGAGCTAATCGCTAATTGCTGGGCATACACAGGCACAGAGAGCTGTAAAAGTCATAGGAAATCAAGAAGGGGAGTGGGTGAGGGGTGAAAACCTATATATTGGGTACAATGAATGCTATTCTGTTGCTGGGCATACTAAAAGCCCCAACTTAAGCATTATAAAAGGTATCTGTGTAACAGAAACATTTATACCTCCTTAATATTTTGAAATAAAAAAAAATCAGCAACGACTCTATTACCTTCAGTCAGGGGGAAGGGAAAATAGGGACTTAGTGTTTGATTGGTATAAAGTTTCCATTTGGAAAGATGAAAAAATTCTAGAGGTGGCCAGTGGTAATGGTCCCAGAACAATGTAAATGTCCTTAATGCCACGAAACTGTAGACTTAAAAATGATCAAAATGGTAAATTTTTTATTATGTGTATTTTACCACAATAGGGAAATATGAATCTCAGCTTACGGACACAGGTGAGGCCATATGTGTGCATGTGCTTTTCCTCATCCATTTGGCAAGAGTTCATTTAGATTGGATTTGAGGTGGTTTTTCATATATTTAGAAAATTTGTATAAGTTGCTAGTGTCTTGTTTTGGTAAAAATTGTTGGCATGACAAAATCTGTTTTAGACAGAAAGTTGATGATTATAGGAATTTGTTGTTCTGCTGCAAAGTTTCCAAAAGGAAAAGAGATGCTTAGAAATCATGGTTACTTTTCCTTTTATCTTGCCAAATGAATATTTTTGAAATTTCCTTCTCTTTCTCTTTAATTTCTCTGTTTTTCTTTTTATGTATGGTTAAAAGCAATCTATGACCTGAGGCTGATTTTTGAAGATGCTGAAGACACTCATAATGGAATAGACTGGGAAGGAGAGACAGCTTCCAAGATCAGAGTACTAGAGAAGGAATCAGCTGACATTGGGTCTAAGACTTACTTGGCCATTTGTTAGTCCAGTCCCCGAATGTCAGTTTTTTTCCAACATAAAATGGGAAAAATAATGCTTTCCCTATTTGTCTTACAAATAGGTTAATGCATGTGAACGTGTTTTATAGATTGTAAAGCGCTCTAAAAATTCGAGGTGGCATTATTTTATCTACTGGCACTACTATTAATAATATTTCACTAATAATTTCTATGGTCTAAAATGAATAAAGAATATAAATGAGGAGTGATGCTCCATTCTGTTTTGATTATATGCCAGGTTATGTCAGCCTAGGGATAAGTTGAAGCAGAGAGGCTGCTACAATTTGGCTTTTTGATTTCCCTTATGGTTTCTCTCTCTCAATCTGTGCCCTGGGCAAGCAGCTCTCTCAAAAAAACTCTTGAATACAGATTGACATATATTCAGAAGAGAGAGGTTTTGAGTTATTTGAATTATAGTTACCTTTGGGTTAAATTCATTTGAAAAGAGAAAATAAATAACAAATGATTGTAGAAATAAGAGGACTGAATATTTATTTAAGACAAATAAAGTGGAATGATGTACAATTGTCTTTCCACTAAGTAGTTGCTTTTGTAATGGTTTAGAAGATGGCATGCAACATGCTACTGACCTGCTTTAAAGAATGCATGTGAAATATATGCTATAATGCAAGATACTTATGCTATGGATAATGAAAATGTAAATTATTTTTTGTTAAAGGCAAGGAGTTACAGTTGTGTGTGTGTGTTGTGTGCTTATGTGTGCATCCGTGTGTGTGTGTGTGTGTGTGTGTTTGTGTTTCTTTGTGCTTGCTTATTTGGAGATAGAGACAGAGACAGGGATTCTTCCTTTCTTTATATTCTAGTAAAGGTTTATGCTCCTTGAAAGAGATACTGTTTATTTTTTTGCTATACCTTTTGTGAAGTATTGAGACTCTTGGATTGTGCCCTGTCACTCAGTGGGCTGAAGTACAAATGCTAATTTATTGCCAGACTGCAGCATTGTGATTTGCATTCCAAATCAGACTGCAGATTCCCATTATAAATTGCTATTCTGTTGTTTCTTATCTAGAATTAGTTCCTTCCTTTCATCACCCATACACATTCCCCAATAATGGCCTTTAAAAAATTCTCTTTCAAGAAATTCCCATTTGAAATCAGCAGCTTAAGTGAGCTAAAATCATAACAATAAATAACAAAGACATCAATAAGTGTTTTTGTCCAGTGGGTTTCTCCCTTTCATTTAAGAGTTCTATGGCACTAGGTAAAATATTTACTTAAAACATGTATCTCTCAGGCTTAGAGGTTTATACTCATTCCTTTGAAAACTATGCTTCTATTTCTTTTTAAATCTTAAAGATGTGAGCTTACCAGTCCTCTCTTAATAATAACCATTTTACAGATGAACCCTGAGATGGTATAATTGCATCTTTTCTTGGCAACTTTAAATCAAATTAACTAAATACTTAGTGAGGAGAGAAAAAAGAAAACACATTTTTGCAACATATCTGCCTGGGTGAGAAGCCACTGCTGCAGCATAAAGAAGCGACGGGAATCTGGGCTTTCCCACTCTGGAAGCAAAGGGGGGAATTATGGGTTGGTGGTCTGCTTCATGTTAGGAGGACACCCCTCCATCTGTTCACAGCTCAGCCTGCTTCCAATTTAAAGCCTAGATTTCAATACAAACCTCAATTTCTTTTCCCCATTTTAAATGCAAAGCAGGACTTGCGAATCATAGTGTCTCTGCTCCTGGGATTCAGACCAAATTTCCCCCCAAAATTCAGGCTATTTGTTTGAATACCTGCTTACAGTGGTACACAATGGGCAGCTTTGAGAAGAAAAATTGATAATCTTCACGGAAGAGTAATTTGAATGAAATTACACTTGACAGCCTGTCTCCAAGCAAACAAGAGCAGCGAGGGAGCCTGAGCTAAGCTCTGAGGACTTGCCCAAGCCCCTGCTGTTGGAGCTTCCCAGGGAAAAAAAAATCACCAGTTTTTCCAACATCTAATTGAGCTTTTGATTAATTCCGTGTACCAGATTCTGCTGAAGAAAGGTAGCCATGGAAGAGAATATGGAAGAGGGACAGACACAAAAAGGTACTGTGCTAAAAAGGGTTTATTTGTAACTAAGTAATTATTTTGCAGTTTCCTTGTTTGCTTTAGACACTTGCCAGTAAGACTAATGAATGTTTCTTTTGGAAGGCATTTTTTCCCTTTTCTTTAGTCTGTTCCTCACTTGCAGTAATTTCTGGCATGAATGTTGTCATTATTTGCAAATATTTCAGATATAAGTATCCAAATACAGAGTCGAGTATTAGTGAGAAGAGCATTGCCGTATTGTTGTGAACTATTTCTTAGACCTGTCTTTGCTAACCTTTGTTTATTTCATTATTTCACGCTTGTCGAGCTGGCTCAAGAGATTCCTGGTGTGAGCCACAAACACAATATTTGGAGCTAGTGGTAGTTAAAAATTGGATGATGTAACCATTATCGATGCCCTTGCATGGACATCGGATAGAACAAAGACCAAGACCATTTATTATATTTTGGTTGGTGCACGTTTTTAAAAACTCTGCTTTTCCTTACATGAATGCAATTTAGGTTTAGATAGATGAAGCAAAAGTTCATGAATTTTCAGGTGTATAGTGACATTAAGGTTTTCCTTTCTGTATAGTTGACCGTAATCAACTTCTGAGTAATAAATGTTAAGGCAATTTTCGGATGCATTTTATAAGCTTGTCTAGGTATATCTGGCTGTATGAGTTAAAGTGAAATGGCTATTTTTGTAGATTAAAAATGGTCAAATATTGGCAATTTGAAATGATTCAAACACTTCTAGAATTTTTTTCACATGTCAAGTGGTAGCTTTGGAGGGAGCTAGCTTTTATCCCAGAATAGGCAGCGTTTTCTGTCTTCCGCTCTCAGGCTTATGTAATGTCAGAGAAAACACTCTTGTTTTCTTAGGATTGAAGCAGTGACACAGGTAATGCTACAAAAAGTAATATTCAAGTAATATTCAAGAGTAGTACTGAAAAAGAGTCAGCTACCAAAGTCGATTCTGAATATATACAAATGCATTATTTTAAAAAACTGTATTTTATATGATGAGATAGTTTGGAAGCATAGTATAGTTTGTCAATTTTTAGCCATTCAGCTATGCTGGGTCTCTTCTCTTAATGCACACACACATACTCTCGAGGTATATATGGCGTATATATGTATACACCACATGGACATATATGTAATCAGAGATTATTGATATCAAATATAGAAAGGTTTTATATAAGCAATAAAGATAATAGATGAGCCAATCTACAGATTTAGTCATTAGTTCCCTCAGTAATGATACTATGTAAAAGAAACACAATAATCTACGTAGATATCATATGATCTGTTTTTTAAATTAAAAAAACTCTACTACTTTTATTATATACACAAATAGCTTCAGTGTTTATCAGGGATCATAAATTGCAAATTTTTATGGTAATTTCTGTCATCACGAGGCATCTCAATGGATTATTTTACTTCAGAAATAAAATATTTTAATGTCTTTTTTATTGTACATAATGATAATGCTTCTTGGCAAATCAGTTTGTTTAAGGAAAGATAAATTGATCATTTTAAACAGAGAAATGATATTTATTACTCCAAATAGAATCTTGAGTTAGTTAAATCATGGATTGTGGTAACAGGTTGAATGTGTCTGAGCAAGTCTTGATACACAGATTAAGGAAGCAAGAAAAATGATGTAATTAGATGTGATTTTTTTTTCCCTCAGGTAACATGGAAATCTTTCTCTTGTGAGGGTGGGGGCAGCAGTGCTGTGAAGGGGAAAATACTGTCATAGGGGGCTTTTCATCAATATGTGCATAGGTACATCAGGAACTATAGTGGAAAGCAATTATAAATCAGAAAAAATGTATAGTAGTCTACAAGCGTATAAAGCTATATAAGTAAAATATTATTCTGATTTTTTTTCTTGAGAAAAAGACTAAATTCTCTTCATTCTTGATCTTCTATTCCTCTCAACTGTGCCTATGTCATCTTATCTATATAAGTTTGTCATTAGAAAGTTACATTTGAATATAAATGTGTCTCTATATGTGCATGGTAAGGAAACAATGTGAAATTTACTGGGATCTAATTTCTAGGAGCTATTTGATAAGCAGATAAAATCATTTTTCAAGAGTTTAGATGGACAGATTTAATGATCCATCTACTTTAAAGGAAGGCAGCCCTTGTGTTGGTTTTTACCCTGTTTTTCTTAAACTGCGTAGGATTTTCTTAAATAATAATTTAGGTATAACAATGTTCTCTTCATTTGAAAGATGCCTTCGAGTCAATTCTTATAATTTAGACCTATTCTTTCCTGTTATAAATCAGGACTTAAAACTCGTATCAGTATTTACCTATATCAGCCTCCAAATTCAACTAGAATGTAAAATGGAAAACATTGGTTTCATTAAAACATATATGAAAAAATTATATACTTGATGCTTAAGGACTTAAAAATATCTTCCTTAAAAAATATATTTTTCTTCATAGTGAGATCCCACGTAAGCTGTATGATGCAATTGAAAGCAGTCCTAACTTTTACATTGGTTTAACTATATGTGTTCAGCTGATGAGAAAGGATACGTTACTAGAATGGTTGGCTTCACTAGCTGTTCTCGATGAGCTCATGCTTTGATGAGAAACTAAAATGGGGTCATTAATCTGTTGCTCCATCCATTGCTGCCACCCTTCCCAAAGATGAGTGTCTCGTGCTGAGGGGAATCTAGTGCTTTAAGAAACAGGTATATTTTTGTAAAACTTGCCCTGTAAATGAAAGCCAATTACTTTATTTGTGTTCAGCCAACACAAAGATGTTCTAATACTGAAGAAAAAAGGGGAATATAAAAGAGGGTGTTTTGAACTTGGCCTTAGGAATGGCCATAGTAAACCTACTGTCACTATCATCAAAAATCAAGACACATAGTCACCAAATCACGGCAACAAGAACTGTGAACCCCTTACTGTAGAGAGGTCGGGCAAAGTATACAAAGAGTTGTTTATGATGATTTGAAATATGTGCATTTGAGTTGTAGACATGCAAGTATGTCTAGAAAATTTTGACAAATCCTATGGGAAAAGATGTAAATTATTTAAGGGTTTCTGGTCATTAGTGAATTAGCAAATGAACGTTGGGGTTGCCAGACAAGTGGGTGACCATTACTTCATAGATAACCTTAATGAATTAGGAGGTGTTCACAGAGGAAGCCCAATCAATGAGTAAAAGAAGTGATAAAACTGTAGAGAGAAAAAAAGAAATAGCAATTAACAGAAAGACCCAGCAAGTTGGAACCTTTATGAATTGGCTAAACTGCTCCAAACTGCCAAAAACCTGATTGATTTAATTTCTGAACATAAATAAATATTGGCCTCAAAATTACATGTACTGGAAGTGTTTGATCAGCACAAAAGGTAACAACCACAGTGTTATTCACCATGTCTTTCTAGTATCATAAACAAGCAGCGTATGAGTCTATGCTCTCAACTTCTTGAGCTGACCCACAGTCAACCACTGGCTTCCTCTCCAACACCAAAACTTGGTGTACCATTTCCTCAATAGAATCAATCCTTGGTGATCCTCGAGGAGTGGTTTGCTATAGTGCAGAAGTAGATCAGACTCAATATGCACAGGGCCCAGTTTCATTATTTCAAACACCAACATATGGTCAGGGTTTAATGGTTATTGTTCATCCATACCTCAATACCACTAACATATGTATCATATCAACAGATCCTTAACTTATTAACACCAACAAGAATACTAAATCAACCTAGTGCCCTCCAATTCATGAGTGCATAAAGAAAATGTGACACACACACACACACACAGCCCCATGGAGTACTACTCAGCCACAAAAAGGAATGAAATAATATCATTTGCAGCAACATGGAGGGAACTGGAGACCATTATCCTAAGTATCTCAGGAATGGAAAGCCAAACACCATACATTCTCACTAATAAATGAGAGCTAATAGATGGGTGCACATGGGCTCAAAGCGATATAAAGGCCATGAGAAACCAAGAAGGAGGTCGTCCTGGTGGGAGTGTGGGTGTGGGATAAAAATTTACCTGTTGGGTACAATGAACACTATTCTGGTGGTAGGCACACCAAAAACCCTGATTAAGTATTATACAAGATATTCATGTAACAAAAACACTTATACCTTATTAATATATTCAAATAATAAAAAAGAAACAAGAAAATTAAATTAAGTTTTAAATAGAATATCTAACTGAAAAGACAGTGTACAAGTTCATTTTCTGTTTTATTTTTTCAATGTTAATTAAAAATACTGTACAATTATAGTTGACATGAGAGAGCTCATAATTATGTACTTTACATTATAAATTTATACCCACATATTACTATAAAGGAGTCTATGCACCAAAGCATAAACTGTATATCATATATAGGCTAAGTGAAAGTCTTTTCAAACATTTTTTGACTAAGATTATTTTTGCCTTGAGAGATGACTTTAGAACCTAACCCCTCCTTAAGCAGACATCATCCGGGAAGAAGAGATACCACTATGATAAATGAAAAGGGAGGTAGCATTGGCTTTAGGAGGCTAGATGATATTGTCCAACCCAAATTGCCCAGTGATTTCAGTGCCATTCGCTGTCCTAAGGACTTTACCTCAATTAACTTATTGACTCTTCACAGTACCTTTAAGTGGCCCTAATATCGAGGAAACTAAAAATCAAATAGGTTAATTAACTAGACCAAAGTCGCATAGTAGTGAATGGTAGAGCTGGGTTCAATATAATCAGAAGGAACCCAGGATCTGAACTTTTAACCACACCCTACTCTAGCACCACGTCCATCACTGCCTGCCTGCCAGCCACACCCCTTCTAAGTGACTCCGCTTCCACCACACACTTCCCCTGCACTAATCAGCCATGTTCTGTATCTTATGACTGTGTTCTTTAGCACCAACTCTGTCCTTTTGGCTAGATGTGACCAACTTTTTCCAGAGTAACCAATTTATCTGTGTACCAGCAATTCATGACTTGTAAGTCATAGACTGACTCCAAAAAGATGAGCTGGTCAATTAGACTCCTCTCTTGAGAATCGGCAAAAGATGATTCTTGGTATGCTCTGAGGGTCTCTGTATCCCTCCACATACTTATAGAATAACTGTGCTGCCCCATCTCCCACCTAACCTGAGTGAATTTCTATTCTTTGTAATGAAAAGACCTCTAAATAAAACAAATATCCAAAGAACCTTTTAGAAGTCTTATGTAAAAAGGCTTAATGTTAAGGAATTTACCTTGAGTTCAACCTGGCGATTGTCAACTAAACCAAATGTATATTTAATGCATTCTTAAATTCGAACTTGACACCACTCTTTAGTACATCCTTGAAGCTTCTGAATTTTTTCTCTCACTGATCTTTTTTTATTTTTTTAAAGACATGTCACCCAGGCTGGAGTGCAGTGGCATGATCATAGCTCACTGCAGCCTCAAACTCCTGGGCTCAAGTGATCTTCCTGCCTCAGCCTCTCAAGTAACTGGGACTATCAGCATGCACCACCAGACCTGCTAATGTTTTTTATTTTTTTATGAGACAGTGTCTCACTGTGTTGCCCACGCTGATCTCAAACTCCTGGTCTCATGTTATTCTCCCTCTTTGGCCTCCCAAAGTACTGTGATTACAGATGTGAGTCACTGTTCCTGGCCTGATCTTTTATCTTTACAATTTGAATAATAAATTCATCCTAAAACCATTACCTAATACTAAGGATAGATTCTATATATACTATTTTGAGAACTATTGCAAAGAAATTAAAGAACCAGAATAAGTCAAAGTGTCTGCTTATTAATAGAGTTAGAATCTTTAAAATATTATGTCATTGAAATCTGTAGACCAGTAGATAGGAAAATAACAGAAACATCAAACACCTTGAGCAATCATTGAAATGTGAGAAGTAATTAACCCCCTTTGGCTTCTTAGATGTCAGCTACTTGCAGACCTGTGAAAAGGAGCTGGTTTTGTCCATCTAGTGGACAAATTTGATCTCAACACGCATTGTCACAAATCATCTCTTTAGCTGCCATTTCAGCATTTGGATCACAAGGCTAGAAGAAACATAGAGTTTCAGATTTTATAAAGTGTATAGGAAAAATCTGTCCTATGATTTTACAGCTGTGCTTTTACTAGCATTCGATGTGCTTGACTTGGAGTGTCCTCTTGAGCCTAAGAAATTGCTTTTACCCCTTATTGCTATCAAATGTAGTTCTAAGACACCTGTCAGTAGGAAAAATTGAGTATATTTTTAATAAAGTTTAATAGATATTCTCAGACTTCTACTATTGCTATAGTTATTATGGCTGCTGTGGTTTAGATGTAACATTTTAAAATTTTGTCACTTTATATTTTCATTCGATCAGTTGCTAATTATATTTTTATGTCTGTGCTATTTATCTCAGAGATCCAAAATGCTCAAATAAAATGTTTCCAACATCTTGTTAGAATAAAGGATATGAGTAGATTTTTCACAATATCATTAAAATAATGGGTGTGTTCACCTTTTTAAATGAAAGTGCTTAATATACTTATTTCATTAACTCCATGAATTAAAACTTAAATATTTAAGGAGACTAAATGAGAAGTATCATGTAGTAGACAGAGATATTAGCAGTGTTCTTGGAATGACATTTAAGAAATAGTTTTTGGAAATTATTCTTTATTTCATCAGAAGACAATGGTTCATGAGGGATTCATAGGATACAGGACATAATTTCTAGATTGTCAATTGTGACCTCCATTTCCCTTCACTCATACACCCCTCCTCATCATTCAAAATGTTTGACAGTTTTCTTTTTTATACATTGAAGGCATACTGCCTGGCTTTCTTTCAAAGATCCTTTTGGATAACATCCATACTAACAGGTGGCACAGCTGTGGATTAGCTGACATGATAAAAATAATTCATGTTTTTCCATGTGCTTTCAATTCAAGTTGTGACCATTGTCTAGGATATTCTTAATTTGAAAGTAACTTACTTCTTTGTTCTGTGAAAACAAAAGGAAAGAAAACCAGAAGATAACTGATTTCTTTTTCTCAACTTGTAAGTGGGAAATCTAACTTTCGTTAAAGATGAAAGTCAGTCCTTCATTGAGTCTGTTTATAGAGTTCACTGGTGAATTAAGTTACAATATGAGCAAATCTGAGGGCAGAAGAAAAATGAAGGATGATTGTTGGATTTTAAATGATGTGTATTAAGAGATATCACCATGTTGGAATGTTAACTTCTGTGTCTAACCAGATTTATTTTCAAAAGAAAGAAAGACATTTTGGCCCATTGTTTAAAGTGCTTAATTTGGGGGACTTAAATTTCAATTATAGGAGAAATGATAAATTTTTAGTATGCCTACCTCAAAAAGAGAGGAATTGGATGGACTCTATCTCTAAGAATGATGCCAGGAACATAAAACATATTGTTCATATTGTCTCCTATTATGGAGCATGAGTACTTTTTCTTGATTTTCAAATAAAAGAGATAAAATTAAAATTTTTTGCTGATTATCATTTTCCACTGATTTTTAATAGGAATTTCAATGTTTGGGCAAATAATTTCTACTCTTTTTGGTTACAATTTATTTTTTCCATTAGAAGTGTTCTTTGAATGTTGAATTAGCTATTCTTTCTTAATAAAAATAAACAATGAGAGAAAAAGTTTACAATTGTATGTATTATTTTATTGTCGCTTGATGAGAAAAGTTTTAGTAAATAATTCAAATAAAGAAATAGCATATGGTCAAATCCTTTTTGCCCCAAATTTAACAGCCTTATTCTTTTTCAATTTTTGAGATACTTCTACATATTTCCTGTATTGCTGGGCATTGTTTTTCATTTATATTAGTCTATATCATATCTATTTGCAGTTCAGTTTAGTGATTGTACATCTGAAACAGAGCTAATTATCTTTACTAACATGATTTATTTTTCAAAGAAAAATAGTAATTGTAATAGTAATATTTAATAGTCAAGGCACTGTTCTAAGGATTTCATATGTAGTTCCTAATGTCAATATATAATCTTAATATTAATAAATATTGATTATTTGCTTATTAATAAATAATAAATTTTCTTACTAGTAGCATATGTTCTTTGACTTTATGGGCACACTATTTAGTTAATGGCCATTTAATCCAAACTCTACAGGGAGCTAGGAGAAAACCTCAAACAAATATCCAGAGGAAAAAAAGGATTGTAACTTAATAAAATGAGACAGTCTTCCATTGCAATTCTGAGAAAGATTGTAGGCTGGGCATAAGGGAGAGAGAACAAAATGATTTTATCCATTTTTCTTGTTAGAAATTTATTTTTCCCATAGTAATAGCATTTAAACTCAGATTTTTGGAACTGTACACTGGAAATTTATTTTAAGTGGTAGTAAAAAAACCATATTTATTTTTACAGTATTTTGCAACTAGAATTAATTATAAAAATAAAGTATTGAGCATTGTTTGAGCAACTCTTCCATAGGACATTGAATGTGGTTTGTTCATGTAAAACCAACCTCAGGCTTTGAAAATCTATGATTATCTTAAATATTACCAATCTCAGATTCATTTAATAGTGTATTATACTTCAGAGACTATTGTTCATTAAATTAAAAGAAAAACAAACTCATCCTTTTACAGTAAAAGGAATGCTTTGAATACTACTCATAGAATAATTGAATTAAAACATTTTAAATTTCTTTGTTCAACCATCCACAATAGAAAGTTATAATTATGTCATAAGATCTAGAATTCCCAAATCACATACTCACATTCTCTCCATGAATTTTAAACATTTAGAAAGGCCAGCAATTTTTGTAGTTGACTATCAAAATGAGTGGCCAATTAACTTCACTTGTGGTTTCCCAAATCAGATGACTTTTGCTAAAGCCTTGGCAGTTTTTCTCTACCTTAACTCACTTTCTATACAACTTCATCTGTATTATTCAATATTAGTTTTCTCAAAACCCCCATTTTGAGGATTTTTTTTTCCCCATTATCTTTAGGTTTTGGTGGGCTTATTGAGAGTGTTAGATGGAGTAATGACTAGGCGAAAGTGCCCATTATAATTTCTAGAACATAGTAGGAGTTTAGTCAATGCAGATTCCTTCTCCATGTTTCTTTTCTTCTCCTTATAACCTATTACAAAATAACTAAGCAATTTTCTTTGAGGCAGAGAGTCAGAATTGAACATTTGAAAATGCTAAAGAACTAATCACTTTTTTGAGTTGTAACAGTTATTTTCTAATGTTCGTTTATCATTTAATATATGGCACCATTTATTGTTTATATTTTTATGTATATGCTATATCTTATCTCCCTTTTTAAAGTACAAATACCTTGAGGGTAACAATTTTACATTTTGTTCCTGAACCTTCCCTACAAAGTGCTCTGAACACAGTCCTATTCATATCTGATGATGATGATGATGATAAAGGAGAATAGAAGAAAAGGAAGAGGAGAAGGGGAAAGAAAAGGACAAGGAGGAAAAAGAAGATGAGGTCAACCATATAGATTAAAGGAAGGATGAAACACCCTTTTTTTTTTTTTTTTTTTGTAGAGACAGATCTTACAGAGCAGCTAAATCTGGCTTGGAAAAATGCAGGCTGGACTCCATTTTATGCCATTAGATTTGAATTAAAAAGGATTCTTTTACTCTTTTACCTGAAATATATTCAGTAATTTGATAGCAGCCTTCTAGAGAATAAACAGATTTTCTTTTTTGTTATTAAAGAGCCCACATATTTTTAGCATTATGATTCTAGCAATTAAATGAAATACATTGAACCATCAGGTTGAGCAGATGGTTGCTGAAACTTGGAAAGTTACATGATATAACATTTTACAAGATGCTGATAAAGAAAATGTAGCATGGTAGTTTATAAATTTGCTGACGTTAGGCTTATTGTGTTCATTATTAAGTGTGGATCAAATAAAACAAAACTGCAGAAGAAATAGCAGTCCAAAATTTTCCAGGACAATTTAATGAGATAAGGCCTTTCCTGAGCTGTATCTAATCAGTTGATTTTCAAGATAATGAATCAAAGAATAGCATGTCAATAGTAACACATTTCCTTTTACCTTCTTTTATGCTTTATTTCATTTTTTATAGTTTTATTAATACATAGTCTTACACAATTGCCTAATATTTTGAATATGAAAAAGATACAATCTGAAAATGAGGCATTTAAGCTCTAGTCAATGGTATGTGAAGAATATTTCCTTACAACATTTGAATGTTCATCATTTTCAACCTACAGTTTGAAGGTACTAATTGTTGATGTACTAATCACTAGTTGTACTTTGGGATAAACTTGTGATATCATTATTTGACAAAATTGAGAGTGAAATTCTTGTTGAACAACTAAAATAACTTCATGTTTTATATTGCCAGTTATATAACCAGGACAACAAATATAACCTTGGAAAAATAAAAACTTGTGCATTTTATTTGTTTATTTATGTAAGTGTTATATTTATATGGTGACTTGTTGCAACACTAGATAAAAATTTCATCCTCAAAGAGGTGGCAAACACTTATTACTGTCATTGATCTCTACCACACAATGGGGTAAAAGGAGCTACTAATATAGGACACACGTGCTTCTTTCATAATCATGTTTGGTAGTAGTATCTGTGTATCAAGTGTGACCACTATTTTTACATGAATATTAAAAATATTTTTAGTCATTTCTGGTTAATTCAAAGAAAACTTTGAGTCCTACTTATAGTTATTTATATCATCATTGCAACATTTGGCCTCAACTTATAGTTATTTATATCATCATTGCAACATTTGGCCTCAACTCTGGTACTCTATTTTCTTTCAAATTCTGCAATGATGCAAAAGCAACATCATTATAACCTAATGGTGCTGAGATCTTTTCAGGCAGCTGTATGGCCCATGCTTGTGTCCCTTAAGTACTACATAGTCTATAAAGTATTAAAAATATGGTGTATTTATTTATCTAATATGCTCTGATTTAAAAAAATCATAACCACTGGCCAATCCATTCCATCTGTATCAGTTTCCTGGTGCATCCCCTCCTGTTTATGGACAAATGTATTTTGCCTCAGCCTTTAGGTATTAATAGACTTATTTTTAAATATCTACTGAGTGAACTGTGACTTACTTGATTTTATTGTAGATGTATTAGTTTGAACCATGTCAAATTGCTAATATTAGACAATTTTAATTGTCAATTTTAATTGTCTAATATTGTCTAAATTGTTATTTAATATGTCTATAATATCAGTGTGTTACATTTATGACAATTTGTAGCATGTTCATGATTCCAATGTAGAAAATATAAATGTAATATATGATAAGACATGATTAAGATTTATATATTTATGTGGAGCTTATTAAACATTCTTTCTTCAAAATATTTTGAGTTCATTAGTTTGTTGCTTTATTCTCCCTGTTAGCAAAAATTGGCAAAATATTTGGAGACTTTGTTTGATATGCTCATATATCATGAAAAAGCCAACAATAATCTCATTTCTTAGGTTGCATGAGTTCAGTAGTTTGGAGGCTTGTTAAACATTGCACTAAGTTTAGCTAGTGTCTGTGACTTACTCTGCCTGTCTTAAGGGAGACAGTATGTCCTTAAATCTAGAGAGTGGAAAATCTGCTTTGTTTTTCCTTGGATAGAATAACATTCCAAAATCATTTTCCATTATATGGCATGACTCAATGAAGTCTCCTCTCCCACAAGCAGAGAATGCTATTCTGTTATGAGGGGTTCTCTTTCAGAACCTCTAGGATAAATTTACAAGGCTCTTTGTGGTCTTTGAGGAACAATGAATTATATACCTTTCTCAGTATTGAATGTAACCCAGGCATTGACATAATCATTATCATTTCTTTGGTTATTTTGAAGTTTTATTTTACAAGAAACATAAGCTTTCATTGAATGGGTTTTATGATCTGTGTTTTAGAAATGTGATGAGGCAATAACAGGCTTCAAAGTGGACAGTAATGCAGGAAAATCGAATGGCCTTTATTTTATATACATATATAATTTTAGCTGTTAATATTTAAGTGTGAGCGTGGGAAATAAGTGGGAATGGATGGGAAAAAAATGGATGCACCTGATCTTGCTATAGGATGATTAAATTGTTTCAGACCACTTTTGGCTCACTTGCAGGAGGGTCCCTTCCCTGACTTAGAAGATTTTCATTTAATGAAATTAAAATGATAGTCACATTATCTAAAATGGACTTATATACACGTGGTTTACATACATTGATTAAGTAAAGCTGTTTATTTCTCTACCTAGATTTTGGTATATGTTATATAATTTCATTTTTGTTATATTTTGTTTATTCTTTTTAGCTATTTATATGTATATTTTGTAAATTCTCAAATGAGATTGTTCTTTAATATCTGTGACAATGTTTGGCCATCAACCACAAATTACAGTTATTGAAATTATTTATTGACTTTCTGGCCACTTAGAAATTCATAAAACTTTTTTAAAAATGTACTCTTGGGATCATATTATTTGAAACAAAACTTTTGAAATTTCATTAATAAATATTATAAAAATCCATCCTATTTAAGAGACTATAAAAAGTTGAATAAAAAAAAGAACTAAACCTGAAAATATGTTTGAATCATATCCTTATCAATAGGGTTTTGTATTATGCCTTTTGACTAAGGGTTTTTTGTTTATTTTTGAAAACACTTGCTACTTCTAGGGTGACAAATACTATTCTTTGGGAGATGTCTATTATATTTCCATCCTCTCCTTGACTTCAATATTTCAGTTTTTACTTTATATATAAAAATGCCAGTATTATTTCTGTGCCTTATATGCTTTAACTTTCTTGCACTAATAGGTCTCCATTATTGTAAGTTAAGTTTCCAGTACCGTTCTTCAATGGACTCTTAGATTCCTGGGTCCTTAGATTCTAGCAGTTCTTAGGATGAGACGAGGACACGAAGGATCAATAAATAGCCAAGTGCCTATTGTTAGGGAAGAGGACATTGAATGCTACTGCCCCCCAATGAGAGTGGTTCAGAGTCAAAAATTAAAGAATTGGACATATTATTTGGCCAAAAGATAAATGATTTATATTATAGAAGAGGGTTGATGCCTGTAAGAGTCTAGAAAAGAGAGCTGGCTAGAGCTCCCTGGGGTATTTGAGCAAAGAGAGAACCGTGGGTGCTGCCTAAGACATCCCAGGGCAGGGAAGCAAAATTAATAGAACTATTTAAAAGACATGTTGGGAAAGAATAACGTTGTTTCCAATTTTGCAAAATGAAAAGAGAAAAAAGAAAGAAAGAGAGAAGACATCAGACTCATATATTTTAATGACTATGTATCAGCCACTGAAATCTTTGATCTCTTTGTTCATAACTAGCCTCTGGCAAGGATTTCCAATTGCCTTCCTTTTGCTTTCATGTGCAATATGCTGAGGACATGCCAGAAAAAACGGAATACCACTTTTGGTGTGATATAAAAATGCATTTTGTATTTCCTTTGGTAAAATTGTTTTCCTGAGGAAATCCACTGTATCCTAAGGAGAAAATGGGCCACAAAGGAAAAAAATGTCTTTACATTTCAACTGTGTGTGTTACATTTACTGTGGAAAAGAAACGACCCAGGTTTATTTGAGGAGAGTAGCAAAATTCAAAACTTACCTGTCTGTGACTATAAATAAAAGAGTTAAGTTGCTTCTCTTTCCTCCACCAAAAAATAATTAGAAATATTTTTTTGTTTGTATATTTTTGGTAAGGTGATGCTTGGTAAATATTCGATGGAGCTCACATAAATTTACCACATTGCTCATTGTTAAATCCAAGTTATGTTCCTCAAGTTTTCTTCATTTCATAACCTAGATTTTCTGTTTTGTTCTGTGAATGAGGCAGTACTGCAAAAGAGGTACTGGTATTTGTCTTGTTTAACCAGATAATAAATGTCATGAACAGAATTGTCTTAGCCTTAAGTAGGTAAATTGAATACTAGGATGTTTGGGTATAAGATAATCATAATGTCAAATTTAAACAACGGAGCTTCCTTAAAAATTAATAAATGATATAACAGCAACATTTGTGAGTGGTTAGGTGATGATATTGCCTTGAATTGATAGAAATGCATAATTTATATGAAAAGAGTTATTAACTGTATTTCGCAATGGATGTGTTTGGGATTTATTTATCTTTATAAGTTACACAAGTGTAGTAACACCGTAGTCTGCCATAGTCTAATAGGGTAGTTCTCAAACTGTGGTTTGCTGTAGTATCACCCATTTTTGAATATGTTACAATGTAGATTGCTTCCCTCTCTTCTCTCCACCACAAGTTTCTGATTCAATAAGTATGGGTGAGGCCCAAGTATCTGAATTTCTAACACTTTCTCAGGTAATGCTGTAGTTGCTAATCCTGGGACCACACTTAGAGAAGTACTGGTCTAGTAGATTATTGCCACTGGCTACAACTCTTGGTAAATTTCCCAGCTGTGATTTATAATTTTTATATCAGAATAAAGATATTATGAATTTGAAATCCCATAATTTGAGAGGAAATCATAGAGACTGCAGTCATTTAAAATGAGAACTTTAAGGGTATTCTGGACAATACCTCTAACATTTTCCTTTTGAAAATCAAAACAATTTTAAAATCTACAATCATGTACATAGATCTTGACTACTTCAAAAAGCATTGTGAAATGATATACAATCTTCAATCTGGATTACTGAATAGATATAGAAGAATTTTAGAATCATGGGATGATTGGGATAGAAAACCTACAGTTATGGAAAATGCTAATACATGTAACAATAAAACAGTTATGTATTCTATATACACAGAAGCTTGATTATTTGGGGGGAGGATATAAACATTGATAGCATATCACACTGATGACTGTCATGACCTGTTGATGGTATCAATACCATTGTCAGTCCCAGTAGCTTGTTACCAAATATCATTAATGAAGAAATGTTATATCTGAGATCATGAAAGGTCTAATGAAGACCAGCTCTAAATATAGCTAAAATAGTTAGTTATAAGTATTGTAACTAAATAAGATCACAGAGCACCCTTTATTCACAAATAAAATAAGTGAAATGAAAGTAAAAATTTCACTATTGAGAAACCTATTACTATTATGTGTTATAGAGTTTTGTTTTTGGTTTCTGGCCTTGTTAAATTGTACACATGTTGTCTATGAGAAATAAAATAATAAGTTTTTCACACATTACTATGGAATATGATGTCAAATTAGCTAATTTTTCTAGAGAAGAGAATGCTTAATAATTTGAGAGGATTGAACACTTACTAAAAAAAAAATGGACAAGAATATAGGATTAACACACACACACACACATACATACCCAGCTCGGGACTTTAGAGAAATTTTTGAAATTATTGTTGTGAACCAGAACAACTTTCAAAGTATATTCAGTATGCTCTGGGGGAGGAAATACCTATGGGAATTATTATATGTTCATTAGTTCAAAAACAAACATGCAAACATCTCGCATTGATGAAGGAGCTTAAAGACGGTCTTCTTTATAGTGCTACCTCAAGGAATTATACCTCACTGCTTCTTCCAGAATTCCCAGGTGTAAATATCACTCCTCAATTATGATCTGTGTTTGATAAAACAACATAAAAGTATTTTTAATGCCATAGAAAGGGACAAACGGTTTGTATTTTAGCCTTTACATATTCGTAACTAAAAACCTTAAAGTACCAGAGAGAACATGGTGGTAATGAGCAGAACTATTCAAATATGGATTTAAACCATAGTTCTGCCATAGACTGGCTATGTTTTTTGGCAGGTAACTTAATTTCTGATCAAGAGACTTAATTTTCTCATCCATAAAATAGGAAAAATTATATCTATATGTTGGGATTGTTGAGATAATATTTATAAATCATTTAAATCACTGTTTGGTAAATTGTAGATAATTAAAATAATTTGTATTAATATTTTAGATTATATTATTATCTTCATTCATTACATTATATTACCTCTCTGTCCATGCTAAAAGCTATCTCAAATCCACGATGAATTTCTGTGATTGTATATAGCACAAATGTAATTCCTATTGATGAATAAGACAAGTAGGTAATTGTTTTAGAATAATTAGGTGCCAGGAACTCTTCTAAGTATCACTGAACAGGCAGAAAAGATCATAGAGCTTTTGAAATAGAAGTGGCAGAGACAAACTACAGCAAAAACAACATCCACACAAATATAAATGGATATAAAAGAAAATATCAGTGATATGAGGAAAACAGGTTGATATGTTAGAAAGTGAGAAGATCACAGTGAAGCTGTTGGGTATATTAATAGCTACAGTGTCATCTGAAGGCTCATTTTGGAGGGGATGGGGGTGATCTTCCTGGCCCCATACCACATGAACCTTCCCACAGGGCTGCCTATGACATGGTAGCTGGCTTCACCAGAGCAAAGGATCTAAGAAATACTGGGAGAAAGATTCCTTGCAAGGTGGAAGACTCAGTGCTCTTAGAAGGTCATTTTAGAAGCAACATCTTACCACTTTTGCCATAATCTATTCATTAGAAGAAAGTCAATAAATGCAGTGGAGATTTCAGAAAGTCATAAATGATATTAGGCAGAGATCTTTGAGTGCCACTAAAGGGCTAGCTATGACAGATATGCATAAGGAACTTCAAATGCAACATGTCCAAAATGGAATTTATCAGTTTGCTGCTGAATCACCTCTACATTCTTTATTCACAATTTCCATCACTTCTGCCAGCATTGATGTATGTTGTGTCTCAGCTAGAAATTTATGGATCTTACTAATGCCTTCCACACTTTCATGTATGTCTAACTGGTTAGCATATGCATTTACTTCAGAAATGTATCCTAATTCTTGGTTCTCATATTCATCTACTCAGTTGTTAAGTCTCTTAATCAACTCTTTGCCTAAGCTATTACAATTATTTCCATTTTGCTCTGTTCATCCACTATCTATTCACTTTAATTAGAATTATTTTTCTCAAACAAAATATATTAATTAATTCTGTTGCTTAAAGGCTTTCATTTTTATACTACTTATATGATTAAATCCATTATCTTTATTTTGGTATGTTAGGCCCTGTACAATATGGTCCACTCGTCATTTCCACAGCATAGAAATACTCTCTCAGCATGGCATGCCCTCAGATGATGCATATGGGCACATCCTGATTTCTTTGTCTCTCTTCTTTTTTGCTCCAAATACTTTTTTTTTTTTTTTTTTTTGAGACAGAGTCTCACTCTGTTGCCCAGGCTAGAGTGCCGTGGCATTAGCCTAGCTCACAGCAACCTCAAACTCATGGGCTCAAGCGATCCTCCTGCCTCAGCCTCCTGAGTAGCTGGGACTACAGGCATGCGCTGCCATGCCTGGCTAATTTTTTTCTCTCTCTATATATATTTTAGTTGGCCCATTATTTACTTTCTATTTTTAGTAAAGACGGGGTCTCACTCTTCCTCAGGCGGGTCTCGAACTCCTGACCTCGAGTGATCCTCCCGCCTCAGCCTCCCAGAGTGGTAGATTTACAGGCATGAGCCACCGTGCCTGGCCCTGTCTCTCTTCTTTCTTAACTGCTGATCACATTCATCATTCAAGCCATGGCTCCACCAGTGTCTCATCAGGGAAGCTGTCCTAAACTCCCACATTCATCATAAGCCATGAACATCTCTAAGTTCCAGTACATTTCTATAACCTTGCACAGCTCATTGAGTTATCAGTTACGTTCATTTTGTTCTCTTCATATACTATCCTTTTAGAATAAAGTCCAAACATTATTAATCTTGAATTTGAAGTTCTGAACACAATGATGTAACAATTAACACTCAATAAATGATTCCTCATTTAAGTTATTGTGTGTAATTGTACTATATCTGAGAAAGGAAAATATTTGAACTATAGAAGTTCCAAAGAAGGCATATGAACAGGATAAATGTTTATGACTCCTATTAGGGAGTCGCATATATAAATCTAATGGAAATTGTACTGATATTTAACAGTTGTTGCTATGATATTATTGGCTAGGTACTGTTTCATGTGCTTTACATTTTTCAATTTACATAATCTTGGCAACAACTCTATTAATAAGATATTTTTATGATTCTTATTTTACTTGTTTAAGAAATTTAAGGCACAAGAATTATAATAATTTTTCCAAAGTCACTGAGCTAGTAAATGGTGAAGTTGCATCTTAGACCTTGGCAATCTAGTTCCAGATATTCTTACTCCAGAAAAAAGTAGTTCCCAAAGATGAACCAAAATCAAGATAACATAGATTGAATAAGGTTAAAAATTAAAGCAAAACAAACACTAAAAGATGAAAAACTGATTATGAAAGACTAATTGATAAATGGATAAAATTTATGAACAAAGAGGATCAGAGTTTATACTATCATAAAAAGTATTTTCAACATTTTTTTCCTCTAAATGCCAGTGGATGAGAACATTGGAAGAACTTTAGCAGCTTAAGAGAGTATAAGGAGGAAAACAACTACTACTATCACAAACAATGGGAAATGCATTTCTGAAAGTCATCAAGACTTTGGGTGATTTAAGGAAAAAGTTTAAGTAGTTTCTGATGTACAGATGAATTCACAGATATTTTACAGAACATTCCAGCATATTCCTAATTGTTGTGAGGTAGGAATAACAGGCCACCATGGCATCTCTACCAAAAGCGTCCTGGATATCTTGGAAAAAGAGAATTCATATTGTATGGAGCCATATAGAACATGTGTCAGGATGGCTATTATT
This sequence comes from Cheirogaleus medius, assembly GCA_008086735.1. Classification (NCBI taxonomy): domain Eukaryota; kingdom Metazoa; phylum Chordata; class Mammalia; order Primates; family Cheirogaleidae; genus Cheirogaleus; species Cheirogaleus medius. Next base: position 37,744,743 of record VBSM01000483.1, read on the forward strand.
ATTAATTTTGGGGGGGGAGTTCTGCCAAAAATACATAATATAGTCCATGATAATGGACTCATCTTTATTAATTAAAGAATATATCAGCATGGATAAATTTTAAAAATATAATGTTAAATGGAAAACATATTTAAAAGACCCAAAAAGTACTATTTATAAGTACGCACAGTGCATTGCTTATCTTATAATTGCTTGTTATATTATTTGTTTCATGTTTGAAAGTTTTCCTAATATAAATATGAAAAAGTAAAGGCATTAATATAGTAAAATGAGAATACCACATGAATTTTTGTCTTTGATTTTTCCCTTGAAATAGGAAAATAAGCATTTTTGTTAAAGAATTAGAAGTTAAATTCCAAGATAGTCTTATATTTTAAAACATAAATTTATTAAGCAAAGTGGAATTTAATACCATGAATTTTAGTAAATATTTTACTAATATTTATCAATTATAATTATCAGCTGGTATAAACAAACTTAGTTGCTATTTGAAAAAGTATTGCCATTTACAATTTTAAAGAGTACCTTTATAAGAAAGAATGTATTTCCCAATCCCATTAAAAATAAGCATTTTACTAGAGCAGTAAAATATCATACAGGATTGTCTCTTCTTTTTGGTTCTTTTCTCTTTTTTAAAATTTTTATTTATTTATTTTTATATTGGCATTACACAGAAAGTCCTTGGTTATTTTCTTCCTTTCATTTTCCAGTCTTATTTTTTATTTTTAAATACACTTGAAAGAGTAGATAACAAATATCCAATGTAAAATTTCAGAATGAAAAAAACAATGGTATAATCCACACTCTTGAGTTTAATCTTTCCTACTCATTTGACCTAGTTTATTAGCATGACCATTTTAATCCAATGCATAGCCAGAAAAAATAAACACTGTATGTTACTACCAGTAAGCACAAGGATTGAATATGCACATATGAGCTTAAAATTCTAAATAAAAATTAAAAAGACAAATACATTTTTATAATACGACCAAATTACTTATCCAGAGTCAATAATTGTTATACTATAAGCAAAACAAATACAATCATTTATTTGTAGCATTATTACCTAGTGTAATGAGTTCTTTTGTTTCTGTGCCAATTTTACTGATGACTACTCAGATCTTCTGAAGACTCCTCAGGTTTTGCGATTAATATCTATCACCACAGGCTATGGTGGCAAAGCATCATTTGATTAAAAAATAGGATACCCAAAAAGATGTTAATATATGGAAATGTTTCTGGGAGTATGGGGAGACAATATGTCAATTTGCAGGTGTAAAAACCACAGAATATTGGAAAATAATTTCTTGTTGTAGAAGTGTGTGTGTGTGTGTATGTGTCTATGTGTGTGTATAAATGAGTAAAATATGAATGTTCTTATTTCATGGTAAATTTCTCCTATATGGTCTAGATGAGTGCTTCCATTTTAGTATAATCATTTTATTAGTAGTCTCTATTAGGTAAGAGAAAATTGAATCTTTAGTCTGTTATATAGATTAAGATGATGATTGCAATCAATTCCTGAGTTCAATTTTAAACATATAAATTTAGTCTTTTATAAACTGGTCTTCCTTTACATATAAAAGCATTTCTAACAGCACATCCAGGAGTCTTTATAAATTCACGTGGAATGATGAAGCGAGCTCCAAATTGTGTGGCTGCCACTAGTTGGCTGGGTGGCATATGGACAGTCACTTAACCTCTGTGACCTTAATTTTCCTATTTGCAATGTTAAGGAGTTTCACTCGATTTCCATATCCTATTCCATGCTCCTATTAATTGTAGACATACCCTTTAAATCTGATATTTTCACTAATAATGTAAAAGCATTGTTTCGTTCTTGTCACTTTACTAGAACAAGAATATCTTTTCTATTTATGCATTTTATTTATTTTTACCTATTTTTCTTACAAAGTAAGCACATCTGCATCTCATGTTATTTATAAAATAAACTCATCTGAGCATCAATTTTTTGTTACTTAATAGATAGAGCCTACACATAGAATATGTGTACAGTATTTAAGAAATGAACTTTCTAGTCCAAAACACATAGGAGAAAGACTTGCCAGAAAATAGGAACATTCACATTTTACTCATTTATTCTTTCTCTGTTTCTTTCTCTTTTTCTTTCTCTCTCTCTTTCTCTCTCTGTCTATACACACACACACACACACACACCCCTCAACAAAAGCAAATTGTTATCATAAATATAATAAAGAAATGCCCAAGTGAAGGTAAAACATTTTATGTGCTATATATATAAAGGATAAGTTTAAATATTCCTTTTAACTCAATGGTAGCATTTATGCTGGCTTTTTTTCCCCCTGAAAGAAGAAACAACATATCTTTTATGGAATGAACAGATGACTTCATCATGTTGCAAAGTCTTCAGGTCCATAGCATTTGTTTTTCTTGCTTTTGAAATAAGACTTTCCTAAACAACAGCTAACAGTTTATACAGATTAACCTGTGCCTTCATAAATTTTCATTTTATAGTGTGGAAATGAAATAATTTTGAGATACTGTGACTTCCATTTTGGAGAATATGGTATCCTTATGTCATGTATGTCTTCAGTTAACATTTCCTTTTGTAGTGAAAAAAAGCTAAAATATCTTAACTCTAGGCATTTTTGATGGAAAATAAGCTCATAGAGATAACGATAACCAAGGCAAAGGGTTAAAAGCAGCATACTTGTGATACTTATAGCATTCTGGTTATTTTGAAAATTGATGGTGATCCTATTCCAAACATCTCTAGGATTCAGTCTTGGGAAATCTCATTCATGTGTTAGTCCCTTTATTTTTCTGGTGAATTTGTTGACAGATAGTAATTGGGTCACTGTATTGAAATGCTCAGTGTAAGCTCAGAATTCTGTGTTGGTTGGCATGACAACCACAGTGGTCGATTAAACATGCTCAGAAATTGAGAACCTGGGCTTAGAAGCTGTTAACTAGATGGGGAATAGAAAGCTGTCTAGATAATGGCGAATTGGGCAGAAATTTCTAAGAATTGCCTTGAAAAGTTGCTATTATATATTTATTTATGTAGTGTTAATAAGCTAAACTGAAAATATGTATAAAAAGCCAGATGCTTAAAAATTTACTTAGCTGATTACAAAATACAGTTTTGATTTTATGTGGATTTTAATTAGAAAATGTTGGGATGGCCTTGAAATATTAAGTACGCCATTAGACATAAAGCTAATATTACTCAGAATAAATATAATTTCTATCAATGGTAACTTCTATTTAGCTCCTTCCCCTTTGAAAGCATTGTGTGAAGCACACGGCAGATGACACCTGCAGATGGCACGCAGAGGCACATTGGCACGCAGGCACGGGATTTGCTGGCCAATATTGCCATAGCCAAATTCAGGGACCAGGAAGATAGTGAAAGGACAGATCATTAAAGAGAGAAACAGAGTTGGAACAAGACTGATGGTAGAGCTCACTAATATCTTTTTTCTTCTGTACTTTAACTCCATTCTTTTGGCTTGTACATAACCGTTAACATAAAGACAAAATTTGGAGGTAGTAAATGAAAACAAATCATTACATCCTAGGACACAATTCGTGTACTTTTTTTGCCATTCATTTTCTTTGATTTCCAGTGTCTCAGACAACATTTAGGTTAGGCAGAGAAGGAATTAACTATTTAGCAAGTATTATTTTTTAAAATTAGCATGCTTTTATCTGGTTCATAAAATAATAAAGACAAGATAAATTGGACATAACACATTTACTGTTTCTGCAGTTCAGTTTAGGTGCCAAGATAATCAATATGTAAGATAAAAATAAGAGGACATATTTTAATTTTGTGTTTTTCGGTTACTATGCCTGTATTAAAATTTAAATACAGAGGTTTTGATTAATCAATAAATAGAATATAAATATCAACTATAAAAGTAAATATTTTTAAATAGACTAGATTCATACCATAAATCTACTGCTGAAATAGATTTAAAAAAATCAATATTCATTATGGCATTTTTGAGAAAAAAAGGTATTACAGATCATCTTTGTTTTACAAAAGGAAATTAGCAGTGTAGGACTAAGGAGCTAATTAATGATAGAACTGGGCCTAAAACCCTATGGCCTCATTCAAATGCAGCCTCTTTTTACAACACATGGTGCCTTCTAATCCCACTACCATTCCCACTGTGGTCAAATATGCTAACTTCGTAGTTCCATGAGATGTTCATTTAGTGAAAATGAAACCAATGCTGTTGGTAAGATGAGTTTTATTTTGACATTCCTCATTTTCTTTCTTTGTCATGGCTTCTTGTCTGGAGCTATGACTCTAATTTATTACTTATGCACTAATTTTTGTTTTAAATTTGGAGATAGCCATTTTAATATTTCATTCTATTTAAATGTCCAGTATGTTCATCCAAAATTACTGAAGGATTCATCCAAAATTAAATGTCTACTCATGATTGGCTTGTGTTTAAAGATTAACTTGTGAAAAACAAAATCAACTTCCAAAATTACCTTCTAACACTATAAATAAATGATTTTGTAAAATTTTCATTTTTTGCTATGCAAATAATTAACACTAATAAAATCATGACTCAGTTTGATTCAGAACTGTCTCTTTCATTAAATTTTTCAGTTTGGGGGTTAAGGGTTTTATCTGTTTTATATTTGTGTTTGAGGATGCTTTGATTAAAGTTTTCTGAGCATTGAGACTCAAGAATGTTAACATTTAAAGAAGATTTTTACATGTTATTTCTGTTAAAGAAAACAAACTGAATATACTTTACCAATCTGACAATATTTATTTGTTTGAGAAACAACTGCTTGTTTTCTTTGCTTTCAGAATTCAAAATACATGTATCTCTTTGTTTTCATTCTCCTTTGTTTCTTCTTTTCAGTCTGTCCTCTGACCTTTCTCCTTTTCCTTTTTTTTTTTTTTTTTTTAAGTCTCATCTCTGTCTTATTCTTCCCTATTCGGATACATCCTCTCTCTTCCTCTTGTACTTGCTCTGACTAGACTAACACATGTTAATGAATATTTGCAAAAGGATGGAGAAAGAGGGAGAAAGGAGTGAAATTGAGAAGAGATGTGCCAGGAAAGGAAAATCTGAAGGGAAAGATGAGAAGGGTGTGGGCAGAAAAAAATGAGGAAGAATTGGACAATGGAAAAGAATGCTAATTTGTAGTATAAACCTTCATATCATACATTTATGTAAAATTTTTTTTCATTCTTTATTAGATTGATTGATTCATTCATTAATTACTTAATAAATATATACTGAACACCTAGCGTGTGCCAGCTCTAATCAAATTGCTGGGGAGATGACGGTTAAAAACAAGCAAACAAACCAGGCCCAGCCTTCACAGAGCCTAGTGCTTTATGCTGCTGTGAGTATCTGTGGTTCAGAAGTTAGAGCAAAAGGACCAGATTTTTCAAAGAAAATGGTGTCTTGAATATATTAAATTTTGTGTGACTATAAAGAGTGATGTCAGTAAAGCCAATGGATACACGGGTTGAGATTTGGGAGAAAAATCTGAGTTAGAATTCTGCGTTTGTAAATTATCAACAAGTATGCATTCATTGATGAGGCTGGTTTTGAAAAAATCAACCTAAAGGTGATTGTAGACCAAAGAGGGATCGCAAATAGAGATTTCAAGAAAATGTTGTAGAAAGAAGCCGAAAATGGGAAAGAGAATGTTATGTTGCCAAAAGATAAGCTGTGTTCTTTAATCAAGGCAGAAGAGGAAGAAGGAACAAGGCACAGGGAGGAAGTGACAAAGAGTATCAGACTTTCATGAAAGACTGGTAAGGTAAGGTCAAGGGTGACTTTGGTGACAGTAATATCAGTTAAACCTTTGATAAATCTTTTCTACTATATTTCTGTGGCCCATACCTCATTAAATATACTAATAAAGCTTTAAGATATATTTTAATATCTTACATTTCACATCCTATGAAAAAGTTTTTTTGTGTGTGTGTTATTTGATCTTTGATAAGGATTTGAACATGCATTTATGTCAAAGGCAAAAAATCAGAATAGAAGGAAAAATGGAAAAACAAAAGGAAAAAATCTACCCAGCTTATAGGCAAAAGAAAAGCTAAGAGAGGGAGGTCAATTGTGGAAGGAAATGCAGTCTAGAGAGTGGCTGGAAAGGTTAATAAATACTTTTAAAGAAGACCATGGATTTTCTTTTTTCCTATCTCTATTTAAAGAATAAAGTTTAGACTTTTTTCTTGAACAAAAAGAAGGGAAGTGAGAGAAATGAATGGCAAGAGAAGGTGCTGGGTAAGGGAAAAATGTCTTATTTTAGATATTTTGAGTTTGAAGTGACAGAGAAAACCATATGGTGATTACAATAAGCAACTGAAAATGAGGCACTGAAATAAGAAGAGGGGGCAAAAGTTCAGCATCTAAACTTTGCAGGTGCCCACACTGAGGTCATTGGAGGAAGGAGAGCCAGTGTAAGGGAGAGAAGGAGGATCTAGATCAAATGCTACCTGCTAACTGCTATTCATTTTGAAAAATCACCTTTCCTGACCTTCAAAAAATATGGTGTTGTGTGTACATGTCTCTACCTGACAATTTTAAGCATTCACAATCATGGTGTTCTTAGTGTCCCAGTAATTTCTTTTCATGGTGTCTCTAAGCGAAAAGAAATACCTAGCACTTTTATCTTAAGTTAACAGATGTCACTGTGTTTTCTGTTGAAAGTTTAAAATATCCAGCAGTATCCTGTGAGTTTGCTGCAGTACTGAGAAATGCTTAGGGTCACAGGTTGGAAACCATAGGTTTGTGCCATGCTTCCTCATATCTTTTTCTTCTTTTTTATACCAGAATGTATTTGACATGCTACCATAATTGCTTGTGTAATTTTCTTTCTCTCCGGACTGAGTTTGCAAACTACATGGGGAGAGGACCATACCTGTCTTGTTCCTCATTGTATCCACTATGCCCAACATGGGGGTTGGCTTGTGGCAGGTGTTCAGAGACCAGTTGGTGAAATAATCCAAATTATGAGTGTGTGCATCTTATGAGTCTTTACTTACAATGCTGATTTATTGGCACCTATTTTTCAAACTCTAAATTAATTTCTGGCATATTTCTTTTAGTGGAGTCATCCTAATGATCTATGTGAAATCTGTTGGCAATGTAGAAATAGTATGAATGCAAATGTTCAAAAAAGAATTGCTTTCTTAGTTCTGCGTAAGAGAGGAAGGGGGCTTGAATAATTGGTTAGGGTAACTGTTAAGGGAGTGTTGTTAGAAATGAGAATAATAAGTATAACAATAGTTAAAATTCATATAATGCGGTTATTCATTTTATTCTCCCAACAGCTGTAGGAGGTATGATGCAGAACGAACTACTCCCAAGGCAATGGTCTAAGACAATGTTTATTTTTTCTCTCTCCCAGTTATGTGGGTCGTCTGATTCATTCTTCTGCTCCATGTGTTATTGGCTGCAAGAAACTGAGACATCTGCAGTCATCTGGGGGCTTGATTGGGCTAGAATGTCTAAGAGGGCTCAGTTGATGCTGGCTGATGGTTGTGAGCTCAGCAGAGACGCTGCGCCAAAACGCCCAGGTGTGGTCTCTGCATGGAACTTGGGCTACGCACAGCATGGCGGCTGGCCTCTGAGAGGGAGTGTCTCCAGAGCAACTGTTCTTAGAGACACAGGCAATTGTGGCAAAGCTTCTTATGATCTGGCCTTAGAAATTGGAAAACTTCACTTCTGTCACATTCTATTTGCAAAAGCGAGTCCCTAAAGCTAGCCCAGATTCAAGGAGAAGGGAATTAAGTTCCATTTTTTGTTACAATAATCATCAAGCATAGACAGGAATGAATCAAGAGTGGTTATCTTTGACTATTGCTAAATGTAGGTACTGTTATTTTTCTTATTTTAGGAATGAGGAGATGGATTTGTGGAGAGGCTAGTAGCTTAATATGATAGCTTATAAGTGCAACAGCCAGTAATCAAACTCAGGGAATTTGCTCCCAGAGGCTGTGTCTTTAATCACAACGAAGTACTGCCACAGCCTCCAGCAATATTGTTCATTCTCATGTATAAATACACACACGTACACACCGACATACACATATTTAGTATATTTAAAATCACGATGGTATTGATGATACTGGCTGTAATCATAATAATCCTTTGTTTTTGAATAGGTTACTAGAGCTCACATTTGTTATTTTATTTAGTTGTGGAATGAATTTCTCCTTCAGTAGTTTAATTTCGAAATAATTTTAAATTTACAAAAGCATTGCACAAATAGTACAGAAACTTCCAATATACACTTCGTCCAGCTTCCCCTAATGCTTACATAACCATAGTACATTTATCAAAACTCATATGTTCCATTTACTAGCTCTGCCTTAATGAATCAAATCAAAATATGCATTCATCTTATCTAATTATATAAAGCATATAAGTTGGCAGAAATAAATAATAGGCTTTAATGTTGTGCTTCAGTAGATTGTGCATTGCTTTAGGCTATATATTAAATTTTTTTGTAGTATTAGATTTTTTACAAATATCAAATTTCCTAAATAATTTAATTTATGGAATATTAAAGTTAGAAGGATTAAAATTTCCAGTAAATGTGGGGAAAAATATGACTTTTACTATGAATAATTTATAATTATGCTGTTTCTTTATCGATTCTTAACAAAAAATTTCATTGGTGAAGTTGATATGACTTAACCTAAAACAAATTCTATTAGAGTTAGGTTTCTTATGTAGATTAAAATGGGGTGATAAGTCAGTGCCTGATTATTTAAAATTTATGTTTATCTTTAGAATCATTACTATCATACCAAAGGAAGAAAATTACTTTGTAAGGAATCCAAATTAATTCAAAGCATTTCTCATTTAACTAAGTAAAACAAGGACACAAATTAAATTAAACTAGAAAAATTTGAAAATAATTTAGTAGTATTACTTTTTATGAGTTTTATTTCATTGTTGCTAAGTTATTACCATATGTTTTTCCAAATGTGTATTAGAGTCATGGATATTGCTAGTTATGCATTGATTTTACTCAGTATATTGACAACAAAATAAGATTAAATGTTTATTTTAGAGTAATCATTGATCCATTCTTTCTATATGTAAATAGCATTTTAGTAGTTCAGATGATAACACCATATTTTAAAGGAAGAAGAAATGAAAATAATTAATAATTATTTTCACTACTTAATCCTGGCACTTATTTATTAATCACCTCTATTCCTTAAGGTATGTGCAATAACTAATGCAATTTATACTATTTGTGGAATGTAAATAGTTTAAATGTGTAACAACTCATCTGTGATTTCCATAATTGCAAATATTCTGAGATAATATTTCTTGTTTGGCTTGTCTTTCTACTGGTTAATCAGATGTCATAAATTTATAAAGACTTTAATATATAATAAATTTGTAATACACTTACATAGACTTTTACAAATTTATATAGGAAAGTATAACTGCATTTGAGTTTTGTTAATTTGTTACATTGTATAACAAAGGACCATCAAGAAGAAAATGATAAACAAAGCAATATTTCTATCTCCAAAGAACGTATGACTTAGTATGGGGGGAAAACATGACTGAGAACTTTTACAGTTCTTACAAGGCTGGGTATGATTTCCTTAGTGTTCTTTTAGTTGGGATTTTAGGGAGATTTCACATAAAGGTGAGTCTTTTGTGTGAACCTTCAAGGTTGATGAAGACTTTGAAGGGTGGAAATGGACCATATCATATTCCATAAAGAAAAACAGTCTTAGCAAAAGCCCAGGTATAAGAGGAAAATGAATTTTTAGAAACACTAAAATGTCCTCTTTGTTTATCTTAGGGTATAGGGAAGAATGGTCTATGAAATAAAATTTGGGCCAGATGTTAGGAAAATTTTAGCCTCAACTTTTCAGACTCTAAATAGCAGAATTTGGTAATAATAATGATAATGTGATGATGATTCACTGAGCCTTTCCATGGTCCAGGCTTGCAACAATCCAATGAGATAGACACCATTATTATTTTCACATTTGATAGTTGAGAAACCTGGGGTTTAGGGATGTTCATGACTTGTCCCTCTGCTTGTGATCATTATGCTATATGAGTCTTGAATCTTATGAAAATGGGAGTGATATTGTAAAACTATGCTTTAAAGAAAGGATTCAGAAATATACACTGGGGCGGATATTTGAGGTCAGTCAGTAAGTGATTGCAATAATCTAGTTATCTTTTTTAGAATTGAAATGTTCATGGAATGGTAGGGATATGATGAGATTGGACAGACATTGGCCTACAGCACTGGCATAACTTGATTGATGGCCAGTTTGACATAGAGAGAATAAGAAAAGGAAGAACCAAAATTACAACATGGTTGATTTTACCTAACCAGATGTTTGCTTCTAGAGATGAGTGGAGTAGATTGCCCCTGATTTGGCTTGGTGATGGTAGATTATATTCTTAAGGGTCCTGAGACCTAGAAGCTGTGTTAGAACAGTACCCCTAAGGCAAAGACACATTCATGTTGCTCCATCCAAAACCCACTAACTACACTGGAAACCACCAGAATGCTATACAGTAGACAATTGGTTCATAATATAGCCTAAGCTCTACTCTGAAATATAATGTGCCTTTGAAAAGAATGAAGTAAATCTGCATAGAGTGATTTGGGAGGATGTCCAGTATATATTATGAAACTGAAACAGAATCACTCTCTATGTTCATGATAGTTTAAAAATATTTTTTATATGTAAGGGAATGTTTATAAGAACTTACACATCAAATGTTTAACAATTATTACATCAAGCTAGGTGAGATTTAAACAGGCAATGTCATGAGAAACAACAGCGTTGGCAGAGATAGGTAACAAACCAGAGTGGGTGGGGCAGAATAAAGATAGCACGCAGCTGCTCTCCTGTCATTTTCACAAACATTTTTGAGAACTTGATAGCTTACTAGCAGCTGTATTTTTTTTTTGCTGAAATATCATTTTGTGTGAGACAGATTTTATCTCAATTACTGACTGTTATATAACAAGAATTACTAAAGAATTAATTATGTAAAGAATTAGTAAGTTGTATTCCAATTGTATAATCAATATAACATTATATAATTATACATAATTATATAGTAATTTATAAGCCATTAATATAAAATAATTATTGATAAAGTTTACATTATAATTATATAAAAATCTGTTTTTATTATATATTATAATTATGCTATATTTTATATGTTTAATTATATATTAATATATTAAAGGGATAAAATTATTAGGTAATTATATTCACCTATGTCATACTCAGTAGAAAAAAATTGAGGAAACTTTAATAAAGAAATCACTAGGGTCTTTGATATCCTTCTACTCTACAAAGCTTTATTTGTCATCATCTCAAATATTTAGTTGGGCAAGCACAGTAGACTGGACTATTGGATAATTGTCAGTGACAGATCCCAAGCTTGAATTTTAAATAATAGCAACTCTTTTAAGATAAGTCTAATATTCATAGCCTAGATTTAAATGCTTCATGCTCCCTTAGAATATTTTTCTCACAGAAACTTTGATCCCATAAGAAAACATGATTCTTGTGGGCTTGCCCTAATAGTCCTGGAGTTATGTGTGCTCTGACATTTTGAATAAACATTGTAGTCAAGTTGGAGTTGGGAAATGGTGAAAGGTAAGCAGATTAGATGCAAATCTATGCCCATTTGTGCTGTAAAATAAATGAGAGATAGATAAAAGAATGAATGCTAAAGAAAGTAGTTTATAGGATTGCTGCTCTATAAATACCAAAAGGGCTAATTAACGACATTCTTTTAAATGTCAAACTGTCCTTTTGTGGGGTAATTCTAGTTGATAGGTAAGGTGTTTAAAGGAAAGATAATTGCTATGGTATAATCTGAGGAACTTATTCATTAAAAATGTTTCATTAGTTATTCTTCACAGTTTCCCTACATCAGAATGAAATCTATTTTTCTCTAAGAAAATTGAATAAACTCCCATGGTCTTTATCACCTATAGATAATATATTGGGTACATTATTGTATTTTAATAGCACTGAAGAGAAGCTTGAAGATTGTAATTTAACAAATTAATTTATGCTAATTTAATATCCTGTTAATAAATTCTGTTTAAGATTTATAATGTTTTGATATTATATAGTAAAAAATTGGTTGTTATTAATTATAAAGTATGGAGGCTAATCCCATAACTTATAAGCAGATATAACACATATATTTGTGGACTCTTGTAGAGAATATTTTTGTTTCCATTTTTTTACCAAGCTAATAAAGAAAAAATGTTCTCTATCTCATAATTCAATGTTACATAGAGAAATATCTGCATGTTTAGGGTAAACTAATTATAAAAAATCTCTTTTATTATTTTCTCAGTGCCTACTAACAGGATAGGGACCAAGATGTGTAATTTTATTATGTATTCAGTATTAGATAATATTAAACCCACTTGCTAAGACTCTGAAGCCTGATTGCTATTTTTTATAAAGACAATAAATTAAACCTATGACCTTCATTACCTCTAGCTAATATATTAGGCCCTTATTGAATCTAGTCCCACAGTAATTGTCAGAATTGGCAGAACTGGGATTCAAACCCAAAACTCTTTTCTCCAAAGCCTAAGTATATTTCCATAATGAAAGTTTACCTCATTATCTTGAATTTGCTTACCTCTTCCCTGCCACAATCTTCCTTCATCCATGTGTCCATTCCTATTTGGATGGTCTAAAATTAAGTTGGGAATTTATACATTTTGTTATTTAAAAAATATACACACACACTTTGCTGCTTTGCTTTTTGAGAAGAATAGATTTTCTTTACATAGGATTGCTGTTGGTCCTTTTTTTTTCTAGAATATTATGGGGGTACAAATGTATTGCTTACATGGATTGCTTTTGTACTGCTTGAGTCAAAGTTATAAGTGTGCCCATCACCCAGATAGTGTACATTGTACCATTAGGTATGATTTCACCTGTCTCCTCCTCCCTCCTCCTACCTGCATGATTTCCATTGAGTTTTACTTCCATCTGTGCACATACGTGCTGATTGGTCAGTTCCAGTATAATAGTGACTACATGTGGTATTTATTTTTTCCATTCTTGCAGTGCTTCACTTAGGAGAATAGTCTCCAGTTCCATCCAGATTGTAGCAAAAGGTATTAATTCATTATTTATGGCGGAGTATACTCCATGGTGTACATATACCATATTTTATTAATCCAGTCATGAATTGATAGACACTTGGGTTGATTCCACATCTTTGTGATTGTGAATTGTGCTGCAGGAAACATTCTAGTGCAAGTGTCTTTTTGATAAAATGACTTTTTTTCCTTTGGGTAAATATGTAGTAGTGGGATAGCTGGATCGAATGGTAGTTCTACCTTTAGTTTTTCGAGGAATCTCCATACAATTTTCCATAGAGATTGCACTAGTTTGCAGTCCCACAACAGTGTATAGGTGCTTCTTTCTCTCTGCATCCATACCAGAATCTATTGTTTTGGGATTTTTTGATAAAACCCATTCTCACTGGAGTTAGTTGATATCTCATTGTGGTTTTGATTTGCATCTCCCTGATAATTAGAGACAGTGAGCATTTTTTCATATGTTTATTGGCCTTTAGTCTATCTTCTTTTGAAAGGCTTGTGGTTATGTTTTTGCCCACTTTTTAATGGGGTTGTTTGATTTTTTTCTTGCTGATTTGCTTGAGTTCTTTGTAAATTCTGGTTATTAATCCTTTATTGGATGTATAGCATGCAAATATTTTCTCCCATTCTGTAGGTTGTCTATTTGCTTTGTTTGTTTCCTTGGCTGTGCAGAAGTTTTTTAGTTTAATCAAGTTCCATTTATTTATTTTTGTTGTTGCTGTGATTACCTTTGGTGTCTTCATAATTTTTTTTGCCTAGGCTAATGTCTATAAGAGTTTATCCAACATTTTTTTTCTAGAATTCTTGTGGTTTCATGTCTTAGATTTAAGTCTTTTATCCATCTTGAAATAATTTTTGTAAGTGGTGAGAGATATGGATACTGTTTCAGCCTTATACATGTGGCTGTCCAATTTTCCCAGCACCATTTATTGAATAGGAATTCTTCTCCCCAGTGTATATTGCTGTCTGCTTTGTCAAAGATCAGATGGCAATATATGGATGGTTTTATAGCTGGGTTCTCTGTTCTGTTCCATTTGTCTGTGTCTCTATTTTTGTGCCGGTATAATGTTGTTTTAGTTTCTGTAGCCTTGTAGTGTAGCTTAAAGTCTGGTAAATTGATGTCTCCATATTTGTTCATTTTGCTTAAGGTTGCTTTGGCTATTCGGGTTCTTTTCTGGTTCGAAACAAAGCATAGAATTATTTTTTCTAGATCTGTGAAAAACAATGTTGGTATTTTGGTGGGGATTGCATTGAATCTGTAAATCACTTTGGGTAATATGGACATTTTAACAATATCAATTCTGCTGATCCATTTAATTTGGATACTTGACCATATGTGATTTGTAGACTTATGTCACTATTTGGTTTCACCATGTCAGTGGATATGCATTTATCTTCCCTTTGTTCCTAGGATCTCCACTTATTTTATATATTTATCCCTTCGTATGTATTAAAATGTATTAGAGTATTTTAAAAATCATGGTGGGCTCGGATAAATAAATGTGAAAATGTGAAATGGAATAGTAACCTTCAAAGGTGGCATAAAACTTTGCTATGAAAAAAAGTATATTATGAAACTAAATACTATTTAAGGGGAGATTCTTACTTTGCCTGTTTATAAAATTGATTTCCCAGGGCAGCTTCTTAGTCGTTGCTAACCCTTGTCATGTTTCCAAGATCAATGTTTGAATACATTAGACACTGAACAAGGCAGAATATGCTCAGAGATCCCTTGCACACCTGATTTTTTTGGCAGCAGCTCAAGTTTTGACATCATGAATCAGCACAGTTTGCTCTTTCAGAGCCTGAGCTTCTGTTCCTCCTTCTTCATTCCTTTCCTCATGGTAAGGTTGTGGCTAGGCCTTTGTTTGGAAGCCAAGTGGCAAGATACATTTGCTCTTACTGTCAGTTACATGAAAAAGGCACATTAACCTAATTTTCCATAGAATTTACATATAAATTGACTTAAACAGGGGGTAAGTCAGTTCAAAATGGGACACTTTTCAGATAGTCTCTTAGTATAATATTGAATTGAAATTTTTATCTAAGAAAGTTTTATTAAGAGTCTTGCCGTTAAGGGTCTTTTGAAAAAGCCCTTTCTCACCAATGTGTTATCTCTTTTATTGTCCCTCTAAAAACATCTCTGGTTTCAACTTCTTGCAGTGTTTATGGTACTTCTCACACCACAAATTAATAGTGGTGTCAGGTATATTGTGTCCTTGGCTTTTTATAATCCGAAAGTTTCCTGGAATTTAGTGTGAATTGATTAGTGTCTTTTGACATTTTTACTTTTTTCTCAAGGTTTCCTGTTTAGTATTCTAGTTCAGTGGCAGCCTATACAGGATAAAATATCACCTCTCTTTTTATGCTTTCATCTCAGCGGGCTGATATATAGATTTATAACTTAGCTTTCCCCAGCTTGTTGATTCAAAGTGGCGGGAAAAAAATGGCTATTTCAATAAACATTTAATTGGCTTATCTGAAAAGAGTAGACTATTTTGGGGAAGTGTATTTTACACATGATGTGTTTTTTATTAATTTGTGTACTTTTTTATATTTTCAGAAATTTTTCTGATTCTCCATTTTAGTAGTTTTGAAATTTAGTAGATAGTCCTTGAAGGGAATATGCAAGCAAGACATTTGGGAAGGAAGCTACCATTTTTTTTCTCCTCTGCTCTGTCAAATTTGCTATTTTTTCCATTTGATTTTGAAACCCAAAATGTTTGGTGTAGTGGATAGTAGAGGATTAAAAATTATTAGCAGGATGAAACAACATTTGGGTTAATGGAACAATCTAGAGATTTTAGTGAAATTCTGAATATCTATGCTAAACAACAGAGTTCTCACTTTCCTTTTGTCAGACAGGACTTTGGAGAAGCAGCATTATAGAAATGTTGGCTGTTTTATGATGACTTTTATTTGGAAATATCTTCAAAACAGAGAAAACACTTTGTCTTTTCCCATTTGTGTTCTTTGGTGGCTATAAAATATCTAAAGTCCTCATCAAATCCGTGTTTTATGCCTGATTGGATCTAGATTCCTCAACCTTTTGAAATTTTATGAGGTTAACATTGTTTGTTTAACACAGAGATTTTGCTCTCAACTGCAGATATTTTGGAGATACCACTTTATATGGCCTTGCAGAGTTCTAGAACAGCTGTAAATAATTACAGATGTTTCAGCCTAACATTAAACTTTTGTGGATGTGAACCTTCTCAGACCTGGTACATTTTACACACTCACAACACAGACAATAGGAATGTTAGTACCACATACAACTGCTCACCTTATATCCTAATATTATTTTATATTTATATTGACAAACAGTTGGGTCAAATTTTGGGGGTCATCTGGTTTATTTAAAAACAAAAGCTATATTTTGGACATTCTTAATTGAAAACAAATTAACAAAATTCAACCTGTTATCAGATGTTTGAGAATTTTTTTTAATATAGCATCAGTTTCATGAACTGAGATAGAAAATAACTGTTTTATAAAACCTTTTTTTAATGACTTGTGTTTTCTATTAAAACACCCTTTATTAGACAGTCATAACAGAGGTTTTTATTGATTAATTGTAGTTTAATGATCTGATGTTGACATTGACATATGTTCTTTGCTCTACTCAATTGTTACGAGGATCTTACCATTATACAGAATACCCTTCATTGTATAGAATATTTGTGAAATTTACTCAGGACAAATTATTTTATCTAAAAAGCCCAATGGCTGAATGTTTTTAGCTTTCCTTTGCATTAATGTATTGCTGGATTCTATGCCAAAATAAAATATTGGAAATCTTTTGTAAAATAGAAGTCAGATTGGCTTTATTATTTGACTATGTTAATGTTCCCATTTTTGAACATATATTTCAAATACTTCAGTGTTAAGTCTTATGGATAGGGAAGGGAAAGTAATTTAATGCCATACTATTTGAAGGCTTTAGATTTTATACAAATAAGATTAATAAAATTATTATTGTTTTAAAATAATTAGCAGGGTGAATTATATTTAATACTGTGTTATTAATCCAGTAGTTGATTACTGACCTTTTTATGGACCTTTGGTACAGAAGAAAGAAACAAAAACTTATACACTCAAATATAAATTAAAAACAATGACATATAACAGAACTGTGGTCTATAAAACTCGATTGTCCTTAGTGGAATTTAGACAATGGGGATTTTCAATTATGCTGATGGAATTCAAGCTGTGTTAGGCAACAACCTTTATAGTACTGGGTTTCATTAATTTGACATGTGGATTAATGAAATAATTAAGGGCATTTTATTTATTCTTCCAGTTAATTTGTTTTGAAGGTATTTCTGAAATATATTTGTGAAATGGTGTATCATTTTGTTTTGACATTTAGTAAATTAAAAATTTTGCTTTCTATTTTTAAAGATAGTCTTTGTTCTTCAGATTTTGTGTTGCTGAAATGAAAGCTCAGGCAAGCCTTTTGTCTGGAGATAACTATAGCTTTTACACTAGCTATTGCTGTGTTTCTATGGAAACTGTGCAGGACTGTGAGGTATACAGGTTTTAGTCCAACAATGCGCAATGATAGCCAATCAGAGTTTCTTTCCCCATGCAATTCTTTAACATATTCTTGTGGTTTCAGGTGTTCATTAGAGAATCAAAATAAAATTCCATTAAATTTTCCCACAGCATCACAATATGTATATGGCATTTTGTATCAAATTAGATTTATTTAGCATTACTGTTACTATTATTTTTAGAGATAATTTGGTGAATACAGAATCAACATTTACCTTGAGAATTGTCTTTTTTTATATCAGATAAAATATTTCCTTAAATTTGAATGCTGAGATTTTATTTATTTTCTAATTTTAATCAGTCCATGCCAAATAGGCCCTTCTGTTTTCTATATTTACTGTAAAGATGCAATACTGAATCTTGAAAGAGATTGGTTAATTAAATAATTTGAAATGTTTCTACTATACTGATATATTCTAATGTCTCTGGTCAAGACCTCTCATGAATTGTTGACTGGGGGGGACTCAGAGGAAATTCAAGATGCTTCGATCCAAAAGCATGTTACTTTATATTCATTGGACTTGCCCTACTTCCATTTGATTTCTGAATACTAGATAATTATGTTTTCTCCTATGTGATGAATATCTTTCTCTTTCTGTCTGTCTTTCTTTGTCAGTGTATAAAAAGTAGGTAGAGAAAAGTATGAAAATTTATGGATGATTGTAATAAACAGAGAAAAGGAAGGTGGGTGCTGAATCCAAGAGAATGTGAAAAGTGAGACAAGAGTCTGTCCTGTGTGATTTATCTCCCTTTTATCTTTACTTTTGTTTCCCTTTTTTCCTCTTTCCCCCAGAGGGACTGCCTGGAAGCCAGGTAGGAAGAGCTGAGGCTCAGAACTCAGCACAATGATAGGAAAGAAGGTTGGCCAGTCTAAACAGGAATGATTTGGATCGGGACAGGCCCAAGTTCCTTCCTCTGGATCTATTTGTGGCATTTCTGGATGAAACATTGGTGACAAGGACACGACAGAGCTCTGTGTCAGTGATAGACTTTTGTAAGCAGGTGACATTCTTCTCCCATGTTGCTCTTCATCCTCTAAACCCCCTTAGGACTTCAGCATTTCCTCATGCCTTTAAGTCTCTTTTAAAGTGGCTTTTTGCTCAGGATTCATCTCTCTCTTTCCAATTAAAAACTGGCATTTACTGAGGATAAGGACAGGAGCAGTATCCTATTTGATGTCACTGATAATAAGTTGGGAGTGACAGAAATGCTGATCTCATATTAATGGGTTCATGGGACAGAATAAATCTATCTATAGCAAGAAGGTGTGTGGGAAACGTTCCTGAGATATCCTTTTCTTTCCCTTTGTGATTGACCTGGAAAGATCCACAAATGTGTACAGAACAGAAGGACGATATAGAAGGGGGCAACTGTTAAAAATGCACGGGAGAAAATGACAGAAGCAAGGGTCTGAAATAAGTCTGGTAGCCTCCTCTCACATCAAGAACAATTAATTCAGATTAATGATAAACAAAATTGAATTCTAAAGCAAGGAAGGTGAGGTTCTCACAGGGATTGAGTCAGTGGACTTGACTATACTATGGCAAGGCAAATCCATTCCATCTATTCCAAAGAATAAGGACAGGGAGCGTGTCTGCCTTGTTCACTGTTGGGCATCCATTTTCATGCCCCATGCCTAGTGCACAGGGACAGCAAAAAACATTTTTGGATTCATGAATAAGTAAATGATCTGTGTGTCTGGCTAGTTGTGATGCAGTCACATTGCATTTTCTTTTTATCTGAATTTTATTTGTATTTTAGTTTGATTTTTTTCCATGCTGTCATTCTGTTTTATAAACATCAGGTATAGTGTTCATTAAACTGAAAGTGAAAGCATTGAAGGTACTGAAAGACCTGAAGCAAGGGGAGTTACAAAATCCAATTTGAATTTGTCAGAGATTACGTGTCCTGGTTGCAGGGTTGGGGATGAGCAAGAGTGAAAGAAGCAGGAGCTAGGAGACTGTAGCTATAACCAAGGTGAGATCGATTAGGATAGATCAAATATTTCATAACCTGCAACATACACAACAGCCAACAAAGGAGAATTTCATATTTGTGACAGGTAACAAAAAATCTAGATATTTTCAATAAGTACTTTTCTTGCCACCTGTTTCATTCCTCAGAAGGTATAGGAAGCTGTACTCAAATTAATTTTGGTGAATAAGGGATGTGCTGTGGACGAAGGAATGTTGGGAGCAATCGGCTAGGTTATTATGAAGGATAACTTTGGGGAAAGCTGTGTGAAACTATTAAAAGAGCCCACATAGGTAATAGCTAAACATGTATGGATATGGCTGATAAACTAGTACAAAGAGAGATATTAATGATACAACAGGGGGAATGCCAGGGGGAGGTCTTCAGTGAGGCAGAGGGTCAGGACTTGGCAAAAATGTGAGAACTCAGTCTACAGGGACTGGACCCACATAAGAAATTTTGAAGGAGAAGGTTGTCCTAGCACAAATACAGCCCATGTACAATGCTGAAGAAAGAGAACTTAAAGTAATTTAATATCACAAGAACATAGAGCACAAAGAAAGAAGTGTGAGAGATGAGTAAAATTCATTCTGAGGCATGGAAAGCCTCTTTGAAAATAGATGAATAACATGAATGATATGCTTAAGTTAGCATTTTGGAAATGTCACTCTGGCTACAGAGAGAAGTAATTAAGTGCTAAGAGATTAAAGGTGAACAGATACTGGCGGCCACAGGGCTGTTAAAAGGATCTAGGTATATCTTTCACAATACTGTACCTAAAAGTCAATATAATAGGCCAAAGGTGCTAAAATAATTAAAATTTCACCTTGCTATTCTTCTGTCTGAATATTCCAGCAGAATGTCACATGGAAATAAATAGAGTTCAGCCAGTTGATTGATTAACCTATCGAGACAATCTATGATTAGCCTTAACTTTAACATATGTTTTAATCTTTTCCAGACATTAATTTTTCCACCGAAAGAAAAGCTAAGAGTATATAATAGAATGAAAATAGTTAGCAGGCAAGTTTAGCATTTACTGGAACTGTGGTGGTCCATTCCCAGACCTTCTTGGGGCCCAATGACCAATTGAGAAATGGAATGTGGGAATATATAATTTATTTGGCAGATAGTAGACCCTTGAATGCTGTCTTGGCCCCTCTCCCAAACTACTGATCTAAGAGTTGGCCGGCATGCAGCCCTGAGGTCCTCAAACCTGGCAGAGATCTCACTCCAGGCAGCTTGGGTCACTGACCATGGAGTGCACTATGAGGTGACATAGGGAGGCACTGGGGAGAAGTTTCATTGACTAATATCTGTGAACACATCTTTATCATTCACACGAAGTATTTGCTAGTCTGATTCATCATTCTCTCCCAACTTCAAACATAGACTTGCCTTTGTGTTCAATTCAATTATACACTTCTAGAAGTGCTGTTGTGCATATTATCTCATTTAACACTGTAAGGTAAAGAAAATTATCCCTGTTTTTTGGATGAGGCTCAGAAAGATTACGTGGTTTATCCAGATTCACATTGCTACTCATTAGAAAACTGTCATTGGAAACTCAAGATTAAAATCCAACATTGTTTGGAAATAATTTGATATACAACCCCAGTTAATAAACTGCCTTTCAATTGACATTGTATTATTTGGGTATATAATGGATATTCCTAAAAGGTACCTTTCAGATAATACCTAATTTTATTATTTTGCACCACACATAAATGTCTATATTGACTTTTAAATATTTATGTTCAAAATAATAAATAGTGCCAGATAACTTAGATTCAACTTTTGTGATAAATGTGAGGAATAGCCTATTATATAGTAAAAAATAAAAATTTATAAACTACCTTTATTAAATAGGCAATGCATCATTTTTTTTCTTTGTTTGACTTTACCCTCACTATTTCTCCTTCATCTTGCTTGAGTTTATTCACTGTACAGAACTGATTTCTTAGTTTCTGTTCTCTTTCCTACTTGCTCTTGTAATCCTTAAACCCCCAAGAAACACAGTAGTTCCTGGACTCTTCTCAACAACCTACCTCATTTTCCTATATTTGTAATATATGTCATCTAAGACATCTTCTACAGAAAGAGTTTATATATTCTTCCGATAGAAGAAACCTGGAAGGCACAATCTGTCTAATCAGTGCTACAAAACTGATATACTTCCTTCCTAGAATGCTTTGTACTTTTTTATAGAACATTCACAGCCTAAAAATAGTCTCTTTTTAAAAACCACTTTTGAACATTTCATATGGCTTCTCTATCTTAATCAGAATAAAGCTTTTTCTTAGAATTATACTTGTCAAATTGAGCACCATCCTGTTGTAATTAAGTAGTAATTCAAAATTAGATGCTAATCATAACAGAAATTCTTCCACTTTGTAGATAAACATGAAGCATATTGTTTTTAATGGAACTTCCAATTTAGTTATGTTTATAGGGTTGAATTCAAAATACTGTCCATCTTGGAAAATGCTAAAGGAGATGCTGCAACCCTTAAACCCTGAAAAATATAATATCCACTTGAATCTCCCAAACAGGCTTGGATTTCTGCTTTTCCTGTATCTGTATCTGTTATATGTGGAATCTAAGGCATCTTCTACTTAAAGAGATTATAGTTTCTCCCAGTGGCAGAAACTTGGAGGCCTAGAAATGTTCTAGAGTGAACCTTCCACTCTACATTGGCATTAAGACCCTGAATCCATGGGTGACCAGCATGTGTCTGCTGAACATTTTTAAACAAATTCTAACTTTCTAGGTAGTCCATGTAATGTACAAGGTAGAAAAAAAATCTATAAAACTCCTCAAATGCATTATTGCCCAATGGCTGAAGCCATGACTACAGCCACATATTTGATTGAGTGATGCACAGTGGGTATGTAGTTGATTTTTTGAAAAATACCCTATAAAAATAAAATGTGAAAAATATTTCCTTTGAGAAAATACATTTTCTAAATGATGTTTGATATCTGGCTTGTAAGACTGGACAGTGATGTGTAAAGGGTCTCTTGAGGTTTTAATAATGAAGCAGCCCAGTCAGGGGGTTCTGGTTTGGCAAAGGTTTATTGTATGTAGTGCAAGCACATTTTCTTTGGCCAGGTTACAAGCTGTTTTCATGTATAGAGAAATCATCTTCCTGTCCCCCACATGAGTGTCACCACCCTATAACATATGTAGCTCTATTCTGCCAAAAAGGGGGCAGATTTTGAATCTTGGCTTTCAAGAGCTGTTCCATCTGTAGCTCATGATCTTTTCTATAAATTCTCTAACTTCTTTTAAAAGAATAATATGTATCTTCACGAGAACTGATGTGCCCACTGAATATTTAAATGGTTCTGATAGATTTTATTTCAAGAAACTGTGTTAGACTCATTAATTATAAAAATAAAGAAAAGAAAGAGTAGCAGTCTTTACCTTTTACTGCATATCTGTTTCTTGTCCTGAAAGGCACTGGCTGAAAGCCAAGTAGATTTGGCTCATTAACTACTGAAAAAGGTTATGGTCAGAGGGACAAACTCAGAATTAAAGAGTAAGTGGAAGCAATGGTATTCTAACACACCAGTAAAAAACATAATCTGCAGATAGCACTGCATCAACGATAGGTATATTAGAGCACTCTAAATCTATTCAATTTGTAAATTTATATATTAAAGGCAAT
>VBSM01000483.1:37768101-37790876 GCA_008086735.1 Cheirogaleus medius
AAAAAAAAAAAAAAAAGAAAAATGAAGCTAGTGACCAAAACTCAACTGATTAGTATAAGTTGAATTGCTTTAATTGTAATCACTCATGTAATTTGGATTGATACTCTTTCAGATATTTTTTCCCCAGGTAGTGGCTTATTTTACTAAGCATTGTTTTCCTAATAAGATTAGACCACTGCTCTTCAGAATCAGTGGCAAGCCTTTTATTTTCTTCATCTATAAAACTTAAGGGATAAAATTAATGAAATCACTATCCCTAGTTTCTAACATTTTATGGAAATCTTAATTAAATGTGCTATTGTAGAGACCAAAGAATAACATTGACTCAAGTGATATATGATTGTTTGATTTAAAAGAAGGATATTTGTTTCTTACTGTGAAAACCCCCAATGAGCTTAAGTCTACTGTGGGAGTGAGTGATTATACAAATAGACAGCTAAAAACATGCAGAGTAATAAACTACATTAAGTGCTAAGAACAGAATGAATTCAGTTCATTTCAAAGGAAAAGTGTTGGGACACCCTGATGGAGGAGTTGGGAAAGGGTTTGGAGAACACACCTTATGGACAGAGGCCTAAAAGGTGAGCAGGAAGTTGCTAAGTAAATTATTAGGTGATGTTGGGGAATTAAGACAGCATTTGGGAAGGTTCTAGAACAGCATGGTGCAGAGATGCTGACAAAAGGCTGATGTTGCTGGGGCCAAAGGAGAGAGAGAGCTGTTAGATGAATTTGGTGAGTAAGTCAGAGAGCAGGTCAAGACACTAGTAGGTCATTTTGAGGATTGGGATTTTACTTTAAGAGGAGCAGAACGTCTCCAGAGGCTTACGTGAATGAGGTAACATAATGGGTACAAAAACACGGTTAGAAGTAAGTTCTAGTGTGTGATAGTACAGTAGGGAAATAAGAGTAAACAACAATTTATTGTGTATTTCAAAATAGCTAGAAGAGAAGAATTGTATTGTTCCCAACATGAAGAAAAAATAAATGTTTGAGGTGATGGATATCCCAGTTACCCTGATTTGATCGTTATTCATTGCATACATGTATCAAAACATCTCATGTACCCTAAAGTAGGTACAACTATGAAATAAAAATAAATGCTTAAGAGACCCCTTTTTGGTGGAGAATAAATTTGAAATGGTGAAAACAAGAAGGTAAAACACGATGGTGATTTGGTCTAGAGGATTGCCATTGGAAAAAAGAAAAGTGGAAGAGTTCAAGCTATTTGCATATCAAATGCACAGGATTTGAAGATGAATTTTACATTGGTAATAAGGGAAAGAGTGTGTTAAGAGTATCTGCCAGGCTTTGGGGTGGAGTCACTAGAATAATGCAGTTAATGGAGAAAGCCAAAAGAAAATTTGATATGGATGTGGAGATAATTCAGTTTTGGAAATATTAAATTTGAAGTGTGTACAAGATATCCAACTTGATATGTCAGGTGGGTTCTTGGCTATCAACCTTGTATTTTATCGTGTCTTTGAAACTCAGTGAGTTTCATGCTTCATTGAGAATATGGATTTCATTTTTGGTATGTGAAGG
The DNA here is from genome assembly GCA_008086735.1 of Cheirogaleus medius. Classification (NCBI taxonomy): domain Eukaryota; kingdom Metazoa; phylum Chordata; class Mammalia; order Primates; family Cheirogaleidae; genus Cheirogaleus; species Cheirogaleus medius. The sequence goes on from VBSM01000483.1 coordinate 37,769,644, forward strand.
ATGCATCACATCCTGGAAAGATAAAATATTTTTAGTATTTAAAATGAAAATAGTTTCCCCCAAATCTTATATTCTTATTTTCTTAATTTTTGTTTGGGACAGAAACATACTGATGTCTATGTTATCCATAAAAGGAAGCAAAATGTACTGCTAAAATAATAGCCAAAAAGTGGAAACAACCCAAATATTCATCAACTAATGAATGTGGTATATCCATACGATGGAATATAATTTGTCATAAAAAAGAATGAAGTACTGGCACATGCTATCACATAGATAAATCTTGAAAACATTATGCTAAGTGAAAGAAGCCAGATGTAAAAGTGCACATTTAGCAGGATTCCATTTATGTGAAATATCCAGAATAGGCAAATCCAGAAACCAGATGATCCATTTGCAGGTGATCTGAGGATGTGGGAATTGAGAAGGGACTGCTTAATGGGTATACAGTTTCCTTTTGGAGTGATGAAAACGTTCTGAAACTAGTGGTAATGGTTACACAAAATTACGAATGTACTAAATACATTGAATTGTACACTTTAAAATGGTGAATTTTATGTTTGTATATTTTACCTCAATAAATAAGGGACCAAATAGTATTTTATTTGATCGCATTGTTTATTGACTAAAACAGCATTTTCCAAATCGTGTTGCACAAGGCTACCTGAAGAGTGTTTGTTGAAGAATATTACAGATTTTCACAAAGACATTGTTATATTCTGTTAAAATCAATAGCAGCTTAGGATTTTTGAAATTGAAAACTTTCTGTTGGAGAATAAAAACAAATTCAAAGTAAGTTGTTTTCTTTGGCTATATAGAAGATTGTTCAGAAAAAAATTAGAAAAAAACTGTTTTCTATTATGAAAATCTAACTCCAGAAGAAGTCAGTGTTATTACTCAAAGTTTATCATTGAACACATTGAATATTCTATTTCACATTATTAAATAAAGTCTATCATTAAATAATTTGGGGTTATTCTACATCAGTGCATTTTATTTCCTAGATAAACTGCATTTAATGAAGCCATGTTGCAAATAAAAATTTGGCTTATCTGGAAAATGAAATTAATTTTCATTGATCTTTAAGTGAGTTCATGCTGTATTTAAAACCTAAAAATTCTGGTAAATTAGACAAAATGTGATTATTAAAAATAGCCTTTAATACAAGATTTGGTATAAAATAAGGTCTCAATAATTGTTAGCTATTATTCGTATGTTATAGTCACTCTGAAGTAGTCAGGATGTCTTTTAATATTCTGTCATTACTGTTTACACTTCAGACACACCCAGATGAGCATTTCTCATTTTAAAAGTCCTATTTTTCTCTGTTTTTTATCCCCAAGCAGAAAGAAGATCTTGATGTGTATCTCTATACCTATTCTTATCTATCTATCTATCTATCTCCCTCGTTTGTTTAATGACTAATTCACTATTCCTGGAGTTCTTGTTTTAGAAATATTCCCTATAGTTTTCAATTCATATGAAGAATATTTATTCTTTTCCCATAATTTTTATGTAGTTTGTAATCTGCATTGGAATCTCAAATTTATCTCTATAATCTTCATTTGAATATCCATTTAATTTTAAAACTTTAAACATATTTCATCAACCTAAGTCTCATGAGTGTATTTTTATAAAATTCCCTAGAGTTCTATGATGTGAAGAGATACAAGAGATAAAAATACTTCCCCAAGGCATGTTGTGTTACTTTTCTCCCCATCTTTTCTCAGATGCCTTCTTATAAAATCTGCACATCCTTCTTCATTTTGAGTATTGCAGCTGTGTCATTCAATAATCAATAACTCACTGGAGATCAGTTGGGGACTGTCAAAAATTCAAAAATATACACATGGGTCAATTTGATTTGAGGAGAAAGTGTTTTAGATTTATAATAAAACAGAGCATTCTTGTACTCTTTCTGATAATATTCCAAAAATAAAATCTGATGGGGAAAATTACTGTCTCCCCTCATTCAAGTCTAATTTCTTATATTTCAGAGCTACAAAATGTTTCACTATAAAGTGAGATATAATCATAGTAAAGCATCAAAAGCTATAGGATGTTATAAAACAAAAATTAACAGCCCCCATTTAGCCCTCCACAAGCCCTAGGATTCATTTATGGGATTACTATCATTAATATATTTTTGTCTTTCTATGGATTTTCAACTCAAATATAAGACATCAGTTTAAACTCTTAATCTATCATTAAGTAAACTGAGTTGCTTTTTTTAGTTGCATAGATAGATTGTCAAGATAGTTTTGGAAGTCTTTTACAAGAAAGAGGATAAGACCCTCAAAATTCACAGCAAAAATTATTGAGCAAGCTATGGTCAAAAGGAAGAAAACAGAGAGTATTTTACACCTTTTATAAAAGATTCAATTTCTTTTCATCTTGATTTTGATCTTTAATGCTATGTTTTTTTGAAGAATTCCTACATATAAATGAAATCATTATTTTATCTTCTTGTCATCTTGTATTCCTTTAACTTCTGTTTAGTTTGGTTGCCATTTATCAAAGTCACATAAATCACTTCCTTTTCTGAAGGAAACATTCATCATAAAGCAGATCACCACTTATGAATAATCCATGCAGCCACAACCATCAAATAACTGGACATTTTCTTCACTGACAGAGAGACTTTTAGGGTTGGAAGGGCTTTCTGGATCATCTATACCCTGACACACTGGCACACAATGGGTACATGATAGTTTTTGAATGACTGAATGTATGAACTGGGTATTTAATTTTGTACAATATTGTTTTTATAGTGTAACTGTTTGTTGTATACTAGACATTGCAAACAAGGCCCAGGTCCTTACCCTTTAGAAACATAGATTCCATGGATTTTTGTCTCTTGATTTGCTACAAAACGGAAGAGATGATGTGCCTCACATATATTAGCATGGATTTGGAAATAAAACTTGATGTCCTGGGCTCTTGTAAGAACTAAATAGAAAGCCAGCTGCCTCCTGGGCATTGGAGGGAAACCGCCTGTGTGGTGTGTGGAGATTTTATACTCCCTGCTGAGCCCCAGTAGAGGACAGGGGATGTGCTTATCATCTTCTGTTTTTTTTATGCACCAGGACTTTCCTACTGTTACAACCCCAGGAACAATCTTGAAAAAACATTCTTTGCTTTTGTAAATCTAAAGAAGTTTTCTCAATGTTCTTTCTAGCATCCTTAAAAAAATAGCTATCTTTAGATTTAATTTGCTGTCTACTCACTGGTGGATCAATTGATACCCTCTGCCAGTAGTTCCTAAACAACACTCCACATTTACGCAGTGATTTACAGTTAGATATTTTGCCTATATTTTGCATATATAATCACATGCTTGGAATTGCTGAAACCAACAGATTTGATTGAGTCTAGCCAAATGTAAGACTTTTATCATATCACTGCTATTCCACATTGATGTCTCAAAAGTTGTTATTCATTTTCTTAAAAATGTTACTGAGGAGAAAGCAAAATGCCCCTGTTTTCTTAAGTCATTTCTTATTTTTTTTTCCAATTTTTAAAAAGGAAATGGAGTAAACAAGAGAAAATATTACTTACTAAGCACTTTGCTTTTGTGTCCCAGCTGTGTGCTAGATGTTTTAAAATAAGTAATGCATATATTTATTCTCACTTTAGCTCTGAGAAATGATTCTGGTTAACACTTTAGGAAAGAGAGGTTTAGAGAGGTTAAATGTGTTACTTGAATCACTCCACTGGGAATTGTGAGGCCACAGTTGCCAGAGCCCATCCTTCCCCAAGGAATGCACTCCTTCCATTGCCTGATGGTACTTTTCATTTCTCCATTCCTTGGCTGTGGTTGGAAATGGAAGATTATATAATATATTTGCAATTATATAATTGTAATTTTATTTTATAATGATATTAGGCTTTTAATTTCCTTTTTCTATTCTTGGCTAATCTGTTCAAACATCTATCATCTGCAGACTTTTGTATTTATTTTGGTTTTATGAATCGTTCTTTGTTCAGTCAACTAGGCATTACTTTTCTTTGTTTTTACACAAAGGGCTGCTCCCTCTTCTTGTTCCTATAATGGTTCTTATGAGTGATCTTCTCATTATATATCTTTTCCCATGAACTTTAAAATTAAGGCTTATAAACCAATTTACTCTCTGATTGTATCAATGATAGGTTGTTGCATTCTTTGCTCAGAAAGAAATATATTTTATCTTGAGAATTTGGTATGTATAATGAACATTCATTTTGGACCTTATCCTTGTTAGAAGCACTAGAAGAACTATGTATATTTCCCACTTTCATAACTAATAATATTTTACATCTCATCCATTGTCCCACTTTTGCCTTTATTGCTTTGCTACTCTTTCTTCATAAGATAAATAATATTCTCTTAACTCTTAGGTTGTCTCATATGCTTATAATCTCAATTTACTTTGAGAGGCCAGTATCTTATCAAAGGAGCAATGGATTTTACTTGTCCTTTTGTTTCTTATCATCCAGGGTATTTTTCAATACAAATCAATGGTGCATGACTGTTAACAATTGCATGTGTCATTTGGTATGTTTCTTTTACCGTAAGCAGATGTTCCATAAATTTATATATTCAGCTCCGAATTTTTTTTCTAGATTACACATTCTTCTGCCTATTACATATCTCTCTTTTTATATCTCAGTGACAACTCAAATTCATGCCTATCTATGTTTTTCCTTCTGCCTCCATGTCCTATCCTGTCAAACTCAGTGAATGGTTTCTCTATATCTTAGTTTCACAAGCCAAACACTGTCAACTATTTGAGATTCTTTTCTCTCCCTCACACACAACAGGAAACCAGCAACATTGCTTTATGGAATCTAACTTTTAATACCTTTCAAGATTGCCGTATATTCTGCATCTCCATTGATATAGCCACAACTCAAATCTTGTCATTTCTTTACTGGACTGTGTCACTACTCTCCAGTGGTCACCATTCTTTCCATCTCTCCATCCCTTCAGAGTTCTTCCAGAGCATTCTTCCAAAAATGTAAATGTGAGCATATCCCTCCTATGCTTAGGATCCTTCAATGGCTTTTTATTACCTTGAAATATAACCTTACTCTGTTCTTTCCTTAACTCTTGCCGCTTTCTTCACCACTATGTCTAACTCCTATACCTTCCAGAACATGCTAGACCCTAATCACCTGAATAACCTGAAATTCCTAGCATATCTGGCCTTAGCTTTTGTGGTGCTGCGATCAATTTTAAAACCTTCTCTCCTTTTCTTCTTTCTCACTTGCTGAACATCAGTTAATTTTCCAAGGTTCAATGCAAAGGTTACCACTGCCACAATGTTTTCTTTACTCACCTTATTACTGACACCTCCCTGTATTCAGTTTTCACTCCCAATAGACTAGAAACCCTTAGATATCAAGAATTATGACTTGTTCTTTCCAAATGTCCAGAGCTTGTTGTAGAGATTGACACACAGAAGCCAGTAAGTAAAGTGCTAATGAATAGAAACAGAATTTCATTCATTTGACCTAAGTAGGTAGATTACCAGAATATTTGACTCATTCAGGAGCACTGCATAATTACCTACAACGAATGGGTTGTATGTGGATGGTATTCCCGAGAAAGTGTTTATTGGTCTTCAGAGAAGTAAGTGCTACTAACGTTTGATTAAAAGACTTTTTATACAATTTTGTAATAGAAGGAAAGTCATAGTTTGTTTGTTTTGTTTTTTACCACTAGAGTAAACTTTTAATCTTAAGGAAAACTTGATTTAGTTTTGATTATTTCATATTGAAGTGTTAGACATAAATAAGCATTTTTAATTACCCTGAAATTTGGTCCTTGAAAATGCTGTGGTAGATTGCATCATTGCATAATTTCATTTAGAACTGAAAAATCTCTCACGCTTCTTGAGATCTATAAGATAAATTTTGTGTTTAGTCTTCAAGACTGCATTTGAAACCCTAAAATGTTTATTATGTGACATTCATGTAATTACAGAGAAGAAAATAAGAATTTATTTTAGGTATGGGTAAGAATGTCATTTTTTTTTTCATTTGAAACATCTTTCAGTACATTTATCACATTGCCAAGCAGAAATGCCACATTATTTCTACATTATCATTATTCTCTGTTTTCTCCCATAACAAATTATATTTCTCTGGGCCTTATGTTGTTATAAGAATAAGAGCATTTGAGTGAGAGCATTTGAATTAAAAATTTTAAATGTTTTATTTCATCCTTACAATATTATAATGTTCAGCTTAAAAAAATTTAAAAAGATTTTCTATTTCTTGAGACCTAAAATAAAAATATATAATTGTATATGTCTGTTTGTGTGTATATATATATGTGTGGGGAGGAGAAGAGAAAAAGAAAGAGGAAGGGAATATGAGAGAAAGAGAGATTTCTTTGGTTTAAAGCAACAGGAATATACAGAATCAATGAATATTTTACTTTGTTACTGGAATAAAATTGTTGAGCACTGACATCGGATAAATAACTGAGAAGATGAAGACAGAATAATGAACTGTATACTCTCTTTATTTTAATTAAATAAATAATTTACACTTTTATTCTTCCCTTGTCTTTGTGACTGGATTATACATTCTAGTTGTTTGTAAAACAAAAGTGAATGTATTTCCATATACTGACATATAATTTCATTTTCAGTTTGAATGCTGTTACTGTGCTTTGAAGTAAATAACCATCATCCTTGAAAGAAAGTATATAAAAACATGTAGTTATTTAAGAATCTGAGCCCTAAAGTTTAACATTGAGCATTTTGGGATTGTTATTCCTACCTAGGTTAGAACTTTGTGATTGAACAAAACATGTTTAAATTGTGTAAATTGAAATAATGACTTAAGATTAACCCACTCTCAGAAGTTTGGGATGTTTGTTATCCTTAGATGGTCTTTTATCTTTTTTTGCTTAGTAATCACTTTTGTAATTGAAAGAATTGTACTTTCCATGGGGCTAACCTTTACCTTTCAATACCTTAATCCCTATTTCTTAGACAAAGGATCATGTTATTGCTGTTGTTATTGTTGTCATTTTAGCCAACTAACTTGAGCACCTCAAGGAAATTCTTGGTGCAGCCAGCCGGGCACATATCCATGCATCTAGTCATTATACATTATTATTCAACTATAGTTCACCTGGTGCTGTAGTGGGAATTAGTGGTGGGTGGGATAAGGGATTAGGATTAAAACAAGTTGTTGAAATATTTTCTTATTAAAATATATTGAGAAATAATGTTTTGCTAATACTTTTAATAGAGGTATTGGAAACATGTGAATTGAAAGAGTGGCTCATAGATCCTTCTCGGTGGAGTAATCAGTATAAGCAAAACACTGAGGAGAAAACACACTTCTCCCTTTTGAAGATTGGATTTACCTGGTACTTCGATATGTGTTGGGGCACAGTCACTAAGTGAGTAGCAGATGATGGACACGTAAAAGCTGGTGGTGATACTTGATGCAGAAGGCACGAGGAGATCAGATTTTTGGACAAAGCATAGGTTTTTGCAAAGTAATACGTATTTCAGTTGAATCATACACTAAAAATGGAAATAGAATTTTTAGATATATATGTCTCAAATTTTTATGCATGTTGGGTTGGAAAGTAAAGGAGCAGAATTTAAAAGACCATTAAGGAGACTGTTAGTTTAAAATGAAGAAGCAAAGAGTTTGCTATAATATAATGAAGAATCAGGATTTAAATGCCAAAGAGTAAAATTTCTCAGTTAGCAATGTGAGTGAGATAATTAGGGCCTTGAATATGGTAGTTTATGAAGGTAAAAACAAATTGTTTCAGAGTTTATCAATTCAGTTAAAACTTTAGTAGTTAGATTTCCTTTTTAAATGACATATATATTTTCATCAATAAAACATAATTATCTCCAGTCCATTTCACTTTGATATTTTTATTTGATATTGAGGTAAAAATATACCTATGGTTTCTCTGTTTATATATGAATTTTAGTAACTTGACTGTTAGTATCTTTATAATTGCTTTCTAATCATTTTGACCAGCCTCCTCATAATAAATAAACAACAGTGAGTGTTATTTTTAATATTCTTTTTCTGGTTAAAAATAACTGAAGGATGCTGAACATGGAACATAAAATATTAATGATGTTACAAATCTCTAGGATTGCTTCATGTCACGTAAGAGAGGAATATGGTTGCAGATCTAAGTAGGGAAATGAATTCATTTCTGTGGGTTTTAACTCTGGGTCCCATATGGGAAATGTAGACACTGTGTTTTAGTTTATGGGAATTCTAATGGAATTGATTAAGTACTTTCTAAAACTAGAGAACATTTTGTCTTTAGTTGTTAGCACATTGACAAACATGATGCTTTCCTTTCTAACTGTTGGACTGATAGGCACCTCTCACTCTCTAGACAGATGGAACCTTAACTCAGCTTTATGAAGTAAGTTGTTTCCTTGCCTCACTGTCCAGACTATGTCCCCAGATCCCTTTAGTTTACTCCATAGTTTTTAGCAACTGGGTACTTTCTGGTGCCATTAAACAAGATTGGAGGCCAGAGTAAAAAATGCTAGGGAAGAGGGGGCTAACATCAAATTGACTCCTGTATCTTTTTACAATGCCCTTTAAACTCAAGAGCAAAATCTGGCAGCCACTATTTCTAAGCCTAGTATGTACTCACGCATCTTACTTCTTACTTCTCACTCAATCTAGGGCCTTATTCCCTCAATTAATACTATCTCTAGAGTTTTTAAATTTTCCTTCCTCTGATAAAATATAAGTTCATTTTCTATGAACTGTAAAAAATAAACATGTTGTCTCGTGTGACTCTGAGTCACCCTGTATTTATTGTCCATGGTATAACCACACGTAAAACCATGTCATTTCTCATTTCTCCACAATGATCTGTCCTAGTTTGTACAAAATAGATTTGGTTATTTGTACCAAATTGGCTGGAAAAAACTCTTACCTCACTCCTCAAACACCACATTCACACAAATGTTCTTCCTGCAGACAGCATCACTTAACTCTGTAGTGTTAAGAAATTTACTGAATATAAACATGTCCAGTATATACAGTAAAATATGGTTGGCTTATATAATTAGATTATAGTAATATTAGTGACTGGAAAGAAATAGAAGGGTATTTTTTCTACAGTAAGCTTGGGACAATAAGTTGCTATTCTAGGATGGAATTCATCTCTATAACTTAGGTGAACCAGCAAGTGCTGATGCAGAAGCTATAGTAAGTTATCCTGAACATCTAGCTAAGATCACTGATGAAAGTGGCTACACTAAACAGCAGATTTTCAATTAAGATGAAACAGCCTTCTTTTGGAAGAAGATGTCATCTAAGACTTTCATAGCTAGAGAGGAGACATCAAGGCCTGGCTTCAAAGCTTGAAAGGACAGGCTGACTCTCATGTTAGAGGCTAATGCATCTGGTGACTTTAAGTTGAAGCCAGTGATCATTTCCCATTCTAAAAATCCTATGACCTTTAAGAATGATGCTAAATCTACTCTGCCTGTGCTCTATAAATGGAACAACAAAGCCTAGATGACAACACATCTGTTTACAGCATAATTTATTGAATATTTCAAACCCACTGTTGAGACCTACTGCTCAAAAAAAAAAAAAAAAAAAGATTCCTTTCAAAATATTACTGCGTGTTGACAATGTACCTGGTAACCCAAGAACTCGGATGGAAATGTGCAGGAAGATTGATGTTGTTTTCATACCTGTTAACACAACATCCATTCTGCAGCCTGTGAGACCAAAGAGTAATTTTGACTTTACAGTCTTATTAATTAAGAAATACATTTTCTAAGGCTATGGCTGCCATAGATAGCAATTCCTCTGATGGATCTGGGCAAAGAAAATTGAAAACATTCTGGAAAAGATTCACCATCTGGTTGCCATTAAGAAAATTTATGATTCATGGGAGGAGGTCAAAATAATCAACATGAATAGGAGGTTAGAAAAAATTGACTTCCAGTCCTCATGGATGACTTTAAGAGGGTCAAGATTTCAGTGGAGGAACTAACTGCAGATGTGGTGGAAATAACAAGAGAACGCTAATTAGAAGTGGAGCCTGAAGATGTGTCTAAATTGCTGCAGTCTCATGATAAAACTCGAATGGATGAGGAGTTGCTTTTTATGGAGGAACAGAGAAAGTGGCTTATTGAGATGGAATCTACTCCTGGTTAAGATGCTTTGAACATTGTTAAAATGACAACAAAGGACTTAGAATATTACATAAACTTACTTGATAAAGCAGCAGGGTCCGAGAGGATTGACTCGAATTTTGAAAGAAGTTATACTGGGGGTAAAATGCTATCAAACAGCATTGCATGCTCCAGAGAAATCTTTTGTGAAAGGAAGAGTCAATCTATGTGGCAAATATCATTATTGTCTTAAGAAACTGCCACAGCCCTACCCCAGCTTTCAGCAACCACCACACTGCTCAGTCAACAGCCATTAACATCTAGGCAGGACCTTCCATTATCAAAAAGGTTACAACTCACTGAAGGCTCAGATGATTGTTAGTTGTTTTTTTTTTATTTTTAGCACCAAAATATTTTTAAACTAAGGTAAGGTAGTCACAGTGCTATTGGACACTATAATAGATTACAATATAGTATAAACTTAACTTTCATATGTACTGGGAAACCAAAAAATTTGCTTTATTTAGATACTAGCATCATTGTAGTGGTCTGGAAGGGAACCCACAATATCTCTGAGTGTGTCTTAAAGCTATTAGGGGTTATTTACCATGTAGTACTTACTAGTATTTGTACAGTCCACCTGGGCGTCATACTCTCTCATTTAATGATTTATTATAATATTGAATTCAGGCATATACTACTTATGACAGGAATGGAAAATTACTGTGTTGTAGGTTTCTTTTTAAAAAAATATACATTTGAATCTTGCAGTGTTTGCATAAGAGATTATTCAGACTATTTTAGACTATCGTGATAGGTTACAATGTGTCAAATTACAGTGTTTGTTCATCATCACACAAAGCAACAAGGTTGACTTCCTGATTTTTATTTCAGTTAGCATACTGATAATCAGTAGATATAGACTTGTATCAATTTGTAAAGACTAAACTCTCCTGATGTCTAATGTTTAAGGCTTTCAAAAGATAGGCTTGATCATCATCTAATTTGTCTTGGAAACTCCTGTTCTCTTAGATCCATTCAGATTTGGCACAAGTTTAAGAATATAAAAACAAAGTCCTGGGCAAAATGAGTATATGAAGGGTCCATTCTCTAAAGGGTGCTATATTTCTAATCTATTTGGGGTATCAGTTGCTTGATTCTAATTATGGTGGGTTGCACATTTCAGAAACTTACCTATAAAAATACTAAATATTATTTCTGCTTCAGATTTTGATCATTAAATCATTTAAAATCTAGTCTTTTAAGAAATCAGAAAAGAAATTGGTTGAAAATAATTTATGATATTGTATGATTTATGCACAGAATAATGTCTAGGCCATTTAAGATATGCATAATGAAATTAACATCATTACTTTTAATCCTTTCTTACTAAGGAATTAATAGACCCCCTAGTCAAGAGGAGCCGTGGAAAGTATTTCTATAATAGTCCTGTTTAGATACTGTTCTTTGTTTTTCATAATGGTTCTCTCATCTTTTACTAATGCACAGTATTTTGAGGGGCAAGCTGATGTTTATATGAATTACATGAAAATTTTAGCCTCACTGTCTGAAATATCTCAAAATGTCCACTTTCAGTTCAGCAGATGATGAATTCATTCCCTTTTCTTTATTACCAGTACTGGTTCTACTGTCCTAACACGAACTCTAGTCATCTCTCATTTGGGTTATTAAAGGTGACACCTGATTTCTTTCCCTCTGGTCTTGTCCCAGCTTAAATCCATCATCCACGCAATAAGCAGTACTGTCTCTCTAAAATTTAAATCTCACCATGTCACTCTAAATAAATAAAACTCAAACTTGTTTGCATGTAGAAGCCCTCCCAACTTGTCTCCATCTCCTGCAGCCTCATGCAGCACCTTGCCTCATTCTGCAATGTACACCCTCATAATGTCAGTGGTGAAGGTATTTCTCTCCACACACCATGTTTCATGTGTTATTTTGTGTATTAAGTTATTCTGTATTCTCTATCAATCTCATTCTCCTGTACTTGGGTAATTCCTATGTATCCTAGAAATAACAATAATGTAAATGCCACCTCTTTAAGAGGATTTACGTGAATTACACATTTATATCATCTTGTATGAAAGGCTCTGCAGCCTCCCTGCCAAGTACACTTGGTCTCTTGAGGCAGAGACTTGCTCTTGTTCTTCTTGGCATTTCTAGCACCCAGCTCAGTGCTTGGCACATAGTGGGGAACAAATTCTTGTTTAACTGAACCAAACAAATCTCATGATTTTGATCTTCCTCATTTGCTAATTTGCAAATTAAACATTCAAAGTATGTACAATGGCAGCTGCAGCCGACTCACATATGGAGGAACCGGCCCAGGAAAACAACTTTCATCTGCTTAATTTTTCCCTGAAATTTGTTAGGCTCCTGATGAATAATAGCCTTGGGTTCCATAATGAACCCGTTGCTTATAATCTCAGGCCCTGTTTAAAGACAGACCATGTATACCAGAATAACAGATTTAGATTTAGGCCATGAATACTTTGTGTATCTTGTAAAGAATTTGCCATTTCATGTTTTTTCCTGATTTTTGATCATAATACTCTGACAGGAGATTTCTTTCTTACTTCCATCTCTATAGCTTCTGCAGTAGGTGAGACAGTGGTACAGAAAGGGAAACCATTTGGGGCTTTCCTTTCAGAGAAAAGGTCAGCTGAAGTCCTAGAAAATTGCTTGTTTTCCTGTCTTTTTTCTCTTCATTATGCTGAACAATTTTGAGTTCCCTGCTATAAAAATGCACAGTTTCTGCTCACTCCTCCCTACTCTCCCCACGCCCAGCACAAATTTAAAAATATGACCAGGACATGGGGCTCAGAGCAGAATATATTAAATATATTGCAATTTTAAGAAAAAAGAAGCTTTCTCCTAGAATGTTTTGTATTGATAGACAGCTTACAATTAGAGGTTTCCATGTTTACCCTCTACAGAAAAGTGAATGGGAGAGAAACTAACATTTTTCACTACATGTTTTATGCCAGGTACTGTTGAAGGCTTTTGTATGTGTTCTTTTTTATTTCCTTCCCAAACTATAGCAAGTTAAGTGGTATTGCACTATTTTCTAAGAAAGAAAAAGCTCAAAGAGCTAATCTAATATCAAGGGTTTTAAAAATAGTTTAGATTTTTTTAATTTTGAATTTTTTGACATTTCTATTATATTTATTGTGCTTATTTTAACTATATTTTTCTAATTTCTTGAGGCTTAATTGTACTTTTTTAAAGCTTCTTATGATGAACGCTTATATCATTGACTTGCACTCTTTCTTATTTTAAAATGTATCCATTTATGAACATAATTTCCCCATAACACAGATTTAGTAAAGATCTAGAGGTTTTGAGATATTCATTTTATTTAATTTGCAATATATGCTCATTTTCTTTTACTTCTCCATTGACACATGAGTGATTTGGAAATATATTGTTTAAATTTGACATATTTGGATTTTTGCCTCTAGTTTAAAAAAATTCATTCATAACTTAATTCCACTTTGGCAAAAAACATTGTATCTTTCAAACATTTTTACATTTGTTGAGACTTACTTTATTGTCTACTCTGTGGTCTATTTTGGTAAATGTTCTGTGTGCATTTGATAAGAATGTTTATTGTGTAGCTTGCGGTTGTATTGTTAAATATATGTCAATTTGCTTGATTTATTATTCATTTTGTTTATCTTTTCTATAATCTTCTTGACTTTATGCCTTTTTGTTCTATCAGTTGTTGATATAAGTCAGCTAAACTCTCCAGCTGTGATTTCATATTGTTCATTTCTCCTTTCAATTTTGTTAGTTATTACTTTACATATTTGGTGCTATTTAATTAGTGCATAGAAATGTAGAATTTTTTATATTCCTTTTGAATTCAGCCTTTTATCAGATGAAATATTCTTCTTTATCTTTAACAATTACTGTTGCCTTAAAGTTTACTTTGTCTGATATCATAGTCACAGAACTTTCTTTTGTTTAGCATTTGTATACTATACCTTTTTCTGCCTTTTATTTTTTATCTTTTTGTATCCTTATATTTAAAGTTTTTTATTGTAAAAGTTATTTTATTATCATTTTCATTTCAGAAGCATTTGTCTTTTAATTGAAGAATTTATTCTATTTACATTTAGTTTAATTAGCAATAATTAAGATCCAGTTCCACCTTTTTACTTTTTACTTCTATTTGAATTATGTGGTTTTTGTTCATTTTTTCTCATTTTAGCTTATTTTAGAGTAATTATATTTTTATATGTTCTCTTTATTAGTTTGTTGGTATTAATTCCTTTTTAAAATTATGTTAGTGGTTCCCCAAGAGATCACAATGTGCATTGTTATGTTACTTGAATCCACCATTAATTAAAATACATACCAATTTCCAGACTTTGCACTGGAATTTATACTTTAATTCTACCTGTCTACCTCTTTATGAACTATTAGTGACATTTATTTTGATCATGCTTATATGTTGAACCATATAAGTTTTTTTTTTTTTTTAATCAGTGTTCATGTAGATTTACCTACAAATTTAGTCTTTTTAGGCTCTTCCTTTTGTCCTGCTTTATCCTACTTCCTCTGGCATTATTTTTCTTCTATGTTTTTGTTTGTCTGGAAAAAAAAAGAGAAATCTTTATTTTGTTTTCTTTGTTCTGTTTGTGCAAAATATTTTCTTTTAATACTTTAAATAGTTAATTCTTTAAGGAGATCATATCTTTGGCTTCCACTGTTCTTGTTCTCAGTGAATTTAGCACTCTTCTGATTCCTTCTTTTCAGAACCTTGGCCCCTCAAGTCATGTCTGCTTTGGTTACTCTTAGAAGCTTTCACACATCTGCTTTTGTGTACATTTTGGTGTATACCTAGCTTTGATATTTCTGAAATTAATTTCTGCAAAAGATTATTCTAAGAAATAGTTTTTGTACTGGAAGTGAACATCCAACAACAAAGCCTTGAATGTAGATGATTTTAAATGCCCATTTTCTAATGTCTGCTTCTGTATTCTTTCCTGAATAATAGATTTTGTGAATATAGCAAAATTAAATGCAAAGAGGATGAAATAAAGTAATGAAAAGTAGGCAGCAGGCTGGGCGCGGTGGCTCACGCCTGTAATCCTAGCTCTCTGGGAGGCCGAGGTGGGCGGATCATTTGAGCTCAGGAGTTCGAAACCAGCCTGAGCAAGAGCGAGACCCCATCTCTACTAAAAAATAGAAAGAAATTAATTGGCCAACTAAAATATAGAAAAAATTAGCCGGGCATGGTGGCGCATGCCTGTAGTCCCAGCTACTCGGGAGGCTGAGGCAGAAGGATCGCCTGAGCCCAGGAGTTTGAGGTTGCTGTGAGCGAGGCTGATGCCACGGCACTCTAGCCTGGGCAACAGAGTGAGACTCTGTCTCAAAAAAAAAACAAGAAAAGTAGGCAGCATAATCCATTTGTTGGAAATACACAGTTGAAAAGTCACCGATAAATGAATATATTATTGATCTATTGTCTAATATGGCATCTTAGTCTCATAAATGCTTCTGGGTATTTATTTTACATTTTAAGCAAGCAAGCTATTTTGCAAACTTATCTAACCCATGATGCAACAGAACTCACTGCCAGTCTGGAGCAGAACAACTCACCCTGAAGGAATAGCAAGAACTATTTTATATTGTGGATGCATATGGCTCAGGAATCAGAACAGACTTCCTATCCCACATCTTAAAGTGAGTGAATAACAATCCAAAGATAATATGAGTATTTGAGTACCAATTTGGGTAAACGATTACTCTTTCAATTTTAGCCCAATTCAGAGGAAAAGTGTTAAACATTTTTCCTCAAATATTTTATCTTTGAAAACTTTCCAGATTATTTTTAAAATATCTCAAATATTCCAGATTTATTTAAAATAATAAATGTAAAATATTTTTTTATTAGTAGGTTCCGTGACATATGATGATTTCAATTAGAATAATTTACTTCTTGTCTTTAACTCTCATTTTTCTCTTCCTTCCATAAATGTGTAAGCTTAATTCTAAATTAACATTGATTGCAAGATCCATCATTTACTAACAACTTTTCAAGAAAAGAATGAAGACTTTTTCTTTGAATTATACAATAAATATACAACAAATCCCAGAAATATTAAATTGTGAAGCAAATCCCACATTATGAAATTGAGAAATTATGGAATATAATAGTGGCAACTAAATGCTGATTACCATGCTAAGTGTGGAAGTTAAGTAGAGAAGTGGGACATACATCTAGCTTGAAAAAGCCCATAACTTAGTTTAGACATTAGCACTGCAAACCCATAATTATAACAGCATGGTAAATTCATTGATCAAAATACAAAGTAGTGTGTAAAAGTGACTTGTTCGCTATATTTTAACTAGCTTGGTATGTCTGAATCTTCCAGGGGAATCAGGCAGAAGATTAGGCAGTTAGTCACATCCTGATAATGAAGGGTCATGCATTCTATGTGGAGAAATTTGGAAATGTCTTCGATTAGCAATTATATCCTCAGGTACATATTTCAACACTAAGAATGTTGGCAGTATGGAAAATGAATTAGAAAAGATAAATCAGTTTTGTGCTTCAGAGAAATGCAGAAGATTCTTAATAGTCTGAACTAAAATGGTAGAAGCAAAATAGACAATGGTTTTAAAGGTGACTTAGGAAATTCACATAAACAGAGCTTGGTAACTAGGGGTAGGAGAGACATAGGGAGGAAAGGGAAATTTTGCATGTTTCTAATTGGTAGTTTTGTGTTTCTAAATAGAGTGGTTTTAAGCCCTATCAGCTTTTACATGGTAATGCAAAAATAACTGATTTTTGTTTTTGCTGAGTTTGAAGTGTCTGTGGATATGTTGGAGAAGCAATTAGACAATTCTTCTCCTAAGGAGGCAACCTATACTATAGAAGAATTTGAGAAATATAAGCAGGCAATTTTCAAAATCATGATAATGGGTAAGATCACATAGAAAAAGGATGCAACATGTATTCCTGAGCACTGGAACTAAGATGAAATTAACAGCTGAGTCTTTCTGCACTTATCTACCCAAACTTTCATAGAATATATTTGCTTGTGACATTCAAAGGCCTGCTTTAAAAATGCCTTTCATTGGTTTCTTTAGTGTTACTTAAAATGTTACCTTTTCAGCTTATTTTAGAAGCTCTTTACATTTTGCTACCTTTTGTGAGAAACATGAGAGTGAAATAAACTGTTCGAAAAACTAAAAGAGGTAAAATCAATTATAATATCATAAAATTAAAATGAAACAAAAATTCTTTTTTAATCTAGTAGCCATTCATCTCTCTGCATCAATATGTATATGAAGCAAAATTTATTCCTCGGATATGTTTCCAGAGTTCAAAATATATCACTAATTGAGGAATATGAAATTAATTTTTCTTTCTATTGAGAGAGATTCATGGGAAAAATTGGAAGAAAACAGAACCACTGAAAAAGTTCACAATGACACTGGTTTTTAATACTAGGTTTCATGAAGGACTTCCTTTTGATGGTTGTAACTAGTAATGTTAATTTATTTAAATTCTATCCATAGTTTGCAAGTAAATGCTGATTCTTCCGAAATTTAAATAGATGCAAGATATTATCCAAAAATGTGTAGTGGCAGAGAATATCTTAAGACTCAGATCCCCATGTATATTCATTTTTATCATACAGCTGGTAATGTTTATATAGTTTCTACCTTGAATTTAATATATTTTCCATCAGAATATGATTCCACTACTCATTTTGTGATATTTGAGTGTGTGATTATATCAGGTAGGACAAAATGTGGATGATATGATAACCTAAATTTATTGTCTGTCCCTCTCTAACTCATTAATATTTAACTAAGTTAACTGAAAAAAAATGTATTTAGAAAACAATGTTTTCTAAATTCTTGGCTTAACAAACTATTGGTCAAATACTATTTGCTATTTTTAAGTCATTTTTGAAGTTCTTTTTTAATGTCTTCTGTTTTCTGGCATATTTTTATACAAATTTTAGATTTGTCTGAAGAATAAAATTATCAGTAACAAAACTCTTATTTTTCTGACAGGAAAAGATGAATAATTTGATAATTTCTAAAAGTTCACTTCTTCATCTATAGAGCTGAATTAGCATGTTTCAAGGAAAGTCTTCAGAAATTACTGTGCCTTAACACACTGAGAAAAGACAAATGACTCAGACCTCCAAAGCTTAATCTAAGTATTTTCAAAATGTTGTTTTTGTTTCCAACTTCAAGAATTAGAAGTGTGATATTGTAGGGTTATTTTCTTATAAAAAACGTAACTCCTGGGGCTGGATGCAGCAGCTCATGCCTTAATCCCAGCACTTGGAGAGGCTAAGGTGGGAGGACTGCTTGAGGTCAGGAGTTCCAGATCAGCCTGGGCAACATAGCAAGACCCCATCTCTACAAAAAATAAGAGTAAATTAGCTAGATGTGGTGGCATGCACCTGTAGTCCCACCTACTTGGGAGGCTGAGGCAGGAGGATCCCTTGAACCCAGGAGCTTGAGGCTGCAGTGAGCTATGATCCTGTCACTGCACTGCAGCCTGGGTGACAGAGCAAGACCAAGACTGTGTCTCTGAGAAAGGAAACACAAACACAAAAATGTGACTCATGAATGAAATTAATTAAGGAAAAGATTTCTGTACGTTTTCAAAACAGCTTGGCCATTCTACCAATCATTGCACTTCGTACATAGAGAATTTCCCCAATGCATATAGCTGGTAGCTCTCAATAACACTTGATTCTTGATTATTATTGTTCTCAAATTGGAAATTACCCATATTCAACTATAGGCATTAGTGATTTGGTGGCTTAGAAGAAAACATTTGTTTCTGGAAATATACCATAATTTTTATTTTGTTTTTGGTGGAAAATATGGCAGATTTCCTGCCTGAGACCTTGTGGAAGAAACTTACATCCATACATATTTGACAAAATGCATCTAATTTATTATTATTTATGACAAAATTTATATTCTTTGGCAAAAATACACACCCAGATGACTACTAAATGACATAACATGAAATTTTGGAGAAGATTGAGGTAAATAGAATAACAAATATACTGATTTTTAAATTCAGGCAAAGAACTTAGAATAATTAGGAACTTACGCTGTCAGATGAAAACTAAAATAAAATATCTTCTATTCAACACCTTGTCAACCACAGTTGTAGTTTTCTTTAATATTGCTTTAGACTTATACCAAATGCTCTCTAGTTTCTTAGTACAAGATATGACCACCTCCACAAATTATGTCAGTTTTATAGTTAAATGCTTTTTCCATGAAAGTAAAGACTACTGGGCTTCAAAAATAAGCTGTGAGATTTTAAAATTAAGGTTTTAAAAATCAATCTGATATCCACTCCACCTATAACTTTGTATATCTCAAACAAATAGCAGATGGTGTGTGGGGAGGGAGGACTGCAGCATGCATCTAAAATGAAAATTAGGGATTTCTTCGACTTAATCAAATTATCTGCACATTAAATTATTTATCATATAAACACATTGCTCCTTTTGTAATTTAGAATTGCATTTTGAAAAATTACCTTTGCATTTTGTTTATCAAAGGCTAGTTGTCTAGTGTAGGAAAAAATTTAAAATTCTCAGATTAATGGACATTCTGTCCCTCAGGCCCTCTAATTTTTCCCATTTATTTTGGTCCCCATTTTGTCCCAGTCTCCTTACCTAACACACTCAGAGACACTATGAAGAATGCAGAACTGAGTCCTTTGCTTGCTGATCTGGTGTCTGTATTTAGTCTGTTTGAGATGATGTGCAGAAGAGATACTGGGAATATTTGCTCAAGGTAGTGCCACCAAAGAAAGCAAGATGGTAGTATTGCCTCTAAGACAATGGACATTTTCCGAAAAGTTCTCTGTGATTGGCTATAATGAGCAGTGAACAAAGTAGCTTTATTTTGAAGTTGGGTGGCCAACAGGTGCTTTAGGTGCAAAGAGTGCCTTCTACTGTACACCATGTTCCATAAATGATGGGTGCCCTAGTGAGTTCTATCACTGGCACTACCAGCCTGGAGTTTTTGAAAATCAGAAGGATGATTTCAGAGCATTTTGTTTAATGAGCTGCTGTCTCCTTTTAAACAGGAGTGGAAATGCAAAATTTCTCTTCTGTCAGCCATCCCTGAGAGGTCAGCACCATCAAATCAGATACTTGCTCTTTGATTAAGATACTTATATTCAGTTGGCTTTAAAATGTTTCTGATATAGAAGTGAAAATACCTTGCATTAAATGTCTCCTTTCAAATTCTCTGTAGTTGACTTCTTAAACATATTTGAAACCAATTTTTCTGTTATAGAGAAGGATTATCACAAAACAAGAAAACCTGGCACTAAAAAAATGCACATTAGCTATTAAGATTTTTAAACATGTTTGAAAGTTTGCAATCATCAGCTATTAAAATATTCTCCTTAAAACCATAATTCCTGTCATTTCACATTCATAAAAAGAAAATACAAAAGAAATTAACATGCCTTCATATAAATACAAATAGCAGTAAAAATGTTAATTTCTTGAAGTCAGTCTCTGGATAGTGTCATTTTGATTAACATTTGTAACTATTTTTTCAGAGAGCCATTCGCTTGACAATTATTTTATTTTAAGGTAAAAGCATTTTCATTATATGGAAATTCTACCTATACCTTTTTTGACTCTAAAACCCATGAACGTCAG
This sequence comes from Cheirogaleus medius, assembly GCA_008086735.1. Classification (NCBI taxonomy): domain Eukaryota; kingdom Metazoa; phylum Chordata; class Mammalia; order Primates; family Cheirogaleidae; genus Cheirogaleus; species Cheirogaleus medius. Next base: position 37,790,468 of record VBSM01000483.1, read on the forward strand.
AACTTTCTCCTAACAAAAACAATGCAAATTTATCTTGGAATTACAGTCATGCATCCTTTAATGACAGGGATACATTCTGAGAAATATGTACTTAGGCATTTTTGTCATTGTGCAACATCATAGAGTATACTCACACAATCCCTAGAAGGGATAGCCCACTGTGCACCTAGGCTATATGAGATAGTCTGTTGCTTCTAGGCCACAAGCCTGCACAGCATGTGACTATACTCAATACTGTAGGAAGTTGTAACACAATGATAAATATTTGTGTATCTAAACATGGAAAAGGTACAGTAAAAATATAGTTAAAAAGATAAAAAATGGCATTTATCGTGAATGGAACTTACAGGACTGGAAGTTGCTCTGGGTGAGTCAGTGAGTGAGTGGTGAGTGATTGTGAAGGCCTAGG
>VBSM01000483.1:37790976-37815271 GCA_008086735.1 Cheirogaleus medius
ATATCACTGTCTTCCACCTCCACATCTTGTCCCACTGGAAGGTCTCAGGGGCAACAATATGCATAGAGCTGTCATTTCCTATGATAACAATGCCTTCTTCTGGAATAACTCCTGAAGGGCCCGCCTGAGACTGTTTTACAGTTAACCCCTTTTTCTTTATTTGTAGAAGGAGAACACTCTAAAATAACCATAAAATATATCGTATAGTAAATACATAAACCAGCACCGTAGTCATTTATTGTCATTATCAAGTATTACGTACTGTACGTAATTGAATATGCTATACTTTTATACAGGTGGGCAGTGCTGTAGGTTTGTTTACATCAGCATTGCCACAAACACATGAGAAATACATTGTTCTACAACTTACTTTATGACAGCTATGACGATATCGCTAGGCAATAGGAATTTTTCAGCTCCGTTATAATCTTTGGGACCACTGTCATACATGTGGTCTATTCTTGACCAAAACTTTATTATGCAGCACATAACTGTAATATAATTTGCAAGTTTATACTTGTTTTTATTTTATTACTACTAACCAATAACTATCTTTTTAAAAGTACTTTTATACAAGTATGCCAGTAAGCATCCTTGTTAAAATAAATCTGAAAGCTATGTTTTGCTAGAAGTTTTTACTTGGTAAATTTAACCATTTGGGGATATTATTTAAGATTTATTTTTGTTTCGACAACATAAAGCTGATTTTATTGAGAACAAAAATTATTCTCTTCTCTATAAACAATTGTAATTATTTTCAAAAAGATTTTTTTAAAAGCTCGATATTATTTTTAATAGTTTGTGCCCGATGAGACAATCACTTGGTAACAAGATTGTTTTTCTGAAAACATAGATGGGATGGATCCTCATAGGTTAGGACTCTAAATTGGTTTATTCACATTTTTATAGATGCTTTCTTCTATTAATAAGAGTCCTTTATGTAAGAAAACGTTCTTTTAGTTCAGGGGACTTGTGAGTGAAATTCATCAGACTGAGTTTAGAAAGGGGTATGACTGCCTTTCTATTTTTATTTGAGTCTATTTTTAAATGACTATATGCACACGATGTTTATCATCCACATTCATTTATATCCTCAGACTCATAAATAATTCTGATGGTATTTGTAATAGAAGCTCATAATTTGTATTCTACTTTTGATTAATAATTTTCATTTGTGAGAAACTTACAGTGATATCATCTATGCATTCACCATATTCACAGCTTGATTGATGTATTCATCCTTCTCAGGGACTAAGAATGGACCACTTAATACCAATAATTAGCAATAACAACTCCTTCTTGCTTCCCAAATTAGGCAGAATTTAGGATCAGATCTGAATATAACTACAGTCAGTTTTCTCTTCATATGACCTCTAAGATTTTAAACTCCTAAAAATGTAGGGCCCAATTGTTTCTAGTTTTTCTGTTTAACTCCTACATTCACTCTAGTCTCTGTTAGAGTTTGTAAGACATTTTTTCCCAGAAAAAAAAAGTATTATTATTAATTCTAGATTTTAGAAAGCCAAAATAGGCAAAAGTAATGAAAAACTCCAGAAGAATGTACTTTGAAAACAATTTATTATAAATTGTACCAATGCCACATATATTATAAAATATAGAGACAGCATTGTCCTGAGCAAAGATAAATATTGTTTCATGACATTTATAAAGTAAACATTCAGTAATTGTTTATTGGATTGTTGGAGAGTATATGTAGTATGAAATGTTTTTATAAACAAGTTATTTTCTCAGAGGTATAATCTGATTCCAGAAAGAAAAATTTTGGATGTCAAAAAGTAGAATTCTAAATACAAAAGCAGAATAAAGAATAGTTTACCTAAAGTAAATATTATAGCATTTTTTTTAAGTAAAGGACTGACTACATTTGAAATAATTTAAAATAAGTTGAGAAACCTTGAAAACCAGCTAAGAAAATTGACAATAATATATAAAAAAGAGGTCCACAGCACATTTTTATTTAGGGAAATGATCAAGGTGAAGCATTTTAATTGATGGCGATTTGAGTCTGAATTAGAAAATAGAGCTAGAGGTAAGTGAACAGAGTGTGATTCTGAACCATAAATCCAAGTGCCAATTAAAGAGTAGCAAGTTAGAATGGCAGCCCTGGCAATGGCAAGAAAAGGTTGAAGTTAAAAAAAAATTGGTAGAAAATAATAAAATAAACCTGGCTTTAGATTGAATACAGGCAGTAAGAGAAAGGGAGTGAGTCAGAATACATGATAAGTTTTCAAGCTTGAAATAATGGAAGCCAATTTGAAGGAGATTATTAAAGTTCAGGTTTGGAAATTTTGAGGTTGACGAAACTTTAAATTGGGCATGCTCCATAGGAATTTAGATGTTTGGAATAAAAGTTTAAATAAGAGTACCATACATATGGTAATTCATGATGACATTTTAATATTCTAAGGTAAGCTAATTCTAAAATTGGCATTAAAATACAATTTTAAAGATAATTAAGATTATTTTAAAGGCATAATAGAGTGCCGATGTTATGTACCCACTACTAATAGACACAAGATCAAGCTTAAAAACATGACTCTTAGTCTTTAATCTGGATCTCTGTATTTTGTTCTCTTCACAGTATCTCAGAGATAGAATGAGCAAGTTAGGTCTCAGGTGAGTAAAATAAAGAGCCCACGCTGACTTGGAAGAAACATTTCTTTAGTGCCAAACAGTTATAAAGACAGTCAGATCTCCAACAGGGAAATATCTCTTCCTACCTTGGTAAAACAGCAACAACAAAGGATAATTGAGTAGTCTAAAAGGAAGGGGTGGCAGAACAGACTGCTAGAAGCCTGACAGAACAAGACAGAGGCAAGGGAGTCGAGGAAGAGATGCTGGGGTCACAGAGATATCAAGAAAACAGAAAATATTGGGTCTTTTGGCTCAAGTAAAAGCAGCATCAAAGCAGGGGAGGTCATTGTAGTCTTAGATGAGAAGTGAATCATACATTGGTGAACATAGGAACTCATAGGAAAGTTTCAGTGCAGTGTTTGATCAGGAAGTCGAACTGGAAGAGTGGTTTGTAGAGTGAGATGGAAATGACAAAAAGTGACAAAAATATATAAGCTGCAATTAGAAGTAGTTTTGCTATGAAGAGAAGTAGACCAGGATGGTAGCTGTACTTCAGCTGCTGGAAGGACATATGGAAAGAAGAGAGAGCTTTTTCTTTATTTTTTATATTAAAAAAAGATATAAGAATGTCTGGAATCCCACGGGAGACTCCAGTTGAGAAGAAATTGAACATGCATGAAAGACAGAATAATTGAAAGTACAAGAATCTGTAGATATCAGGAGGGGAGGAACTGACTTTAAATAGTGAGAGAGATCACTTGTCCACAGTGAAGAGATTTTCACATCTGACATAAAAGAGACTCAGAAGGGGTCACAGTGCAGTCATTGGCAGATCTATTATATTTTCTGCCAGAAGAAAAGAGGACATTCTAATCTAATGGTTTCTATTAGGTCATTAAATCTGAAATGTCTGATTTTGAATAAAAAGTGTAGTTTATTATATTTTAAGTGAGAGGCAGTACAATTAATAAAAATATGCACCTGAGCCATGGGCACAGTTTTGCCATCTTAACAGTAGCTTGTTTATGCCAGCAGCAAAGAAGCCTGGAGAATGAGTGGTGATGAAATCACAAAAGGCCTTTTCCACAGCTTGTTGAGTTTGAATTGAATATTTTTCCTTGCAAGAAGTGGTCCAAAGCCTGGAAGAAGTGATAGTCAGTTGGTGCAAGGTCTGGTGAATACAGTGGATGACAGACAGTTTTAAGTCCAGCTTCTGTAGTTTGAGCAATGTTGTTTGTGCGACATGTGGTCGAGTTGCCTTGCAAGAGGATTGGCCGTCTCTTTTGACCAATCTCATCTGCTTAATTGCAAGCATCCTCATCATTTCATCCAGTTGGTTGCAGTACATATCGGCTGTAATCGATTGACCAGGTTTCATGAAGCTGTAGTGGAAAATACCGGTGCTGAACCAACAAGTAGACACCATTAGATTTTTTTGATGGATATTTTGTTTTGGACTGTGTTTCGGCACTTCATCTTTATCCAACCATTGTGCTAAACACTTTTGATTGTCAAAAAGAATCCATTTTCATCACACATAACAATATGGTGTAGAAATGGTTCACCTTTATGTCATGACAGCAAAGAAAGGCAAACTTCGAGATGAGTTCTCTTCCCGTGCTCAATTAATTCACGCGGCACCCATCTATCTGGCTCCTTTACCTTGCTGAATTGTTTCAAATGGTCCAATATTGTTGGAATACTAACGCCAAACCTTGCTGCTAATTCATGTGTAGGTTGAGATGGATTCATTTTCATTACAGCTTTCAGCTCATCATTACCCACCTTGGTCTCAGGTCACCCACATGGCTCATTTTCAAGATGAAAATCACCAGAACGGAACTTCTCAAACCATCAATAATGTACTGTCTGTTCATTAGCCACATTCTTCCCAAACACTCCATTGATATTTCAAGCTGTCTGTGCTGCATTGGTTCCACGACAGAACTCATATTTGAAAATAACATGAATTTTTGACTTATCCATGATTTCACAAAAATTGCTCTAAAAAATTTTTGAAGATAATCACAAGCCACAAAATGTGTTTGAAAGACTGAGGATATACCATCACAATAAAAATAAAACAAGAAGTGTCAAACTGAAATGTTAGAGATATCAACTGTCAAGTTTAGTATTTAAGCAAATTGGACATCTCACAGTTAATAAAATATAAAAATAATATATTCCCCAGAATATGAATGATCATGTAGTTTATCATTCAAATTGGGACACTTTGGGGAATGACAGTATGCCCTATTGATGATGAAGCTGCAATTTTTTTTTAACAAACTGGAATTTATGGTCACTGTCTTAAATTGAGTTCCCCTAGAAACTAACTCTGGTACAGAGATTTGAATTTTGGCAAGATATTTGATAGGTGAAGAAAACATCAGTAGGGGAGCAGGAAATTTAGACAGGTAATAAAATGTGAGGAAATAAGAAAACCAATAAGGCATGCATTATCATGCTAGGTGTCCCTTTGAGCAGTTGGAACCTCATCAGCTGGGGAACCACTCAGAGCCAATGTGGATCACACACATCAAGAGTTACCTCCCCTAGGAGAGCAGCTGGGATATTTATACTCAATTCCTGCCAATCATCGGACAAAGTTTGTTCTCAGGTGGGCATCAATTTCCCTGCACTTACCTTATTAGCAGACAAAGCATCTGTAAGACTAAAGACACATTCAGAGAAAGAAATGCATAGGCTGCAGATTGAAAGGAGAGCTATCATGCACCTCAGTGAAGGGCTGGGGGAAGTGCAACACTGAGAGGGCACCCACAGCTTTCAGCCTGAATTTTGCTCTAACTTACGGTGCCAGTCGAGGTAATCTCTTGAGAGGAGATAGGTGGAAAGTTGAAAGGAACTAGAGCATGGAGGAATCATATACAATGCTATGGGAAAGCATGATTACTTGGGGGTACTGAGGCCTCTGTACCACAACTAGGAACATCTTACTGGTGATTAACATGGTTGTTGTTAGTGATGGATGTGGTTGTTATTTTCACCTTTATCTACATTTGACAGAAAAGGAACTGCCACCATGGGAAAGTAAATATACAAGGTCCCAAAACAACAAATAAAAAGCTTGGAAAACAAAATCATATACTCTGGCTCAGATGTTCTATGTTCTTTTCAAAATTGCCCCTGCCAAAAATATTTTCAATGAAGCCTGTTTGTTTTGTTTTGGATTTTTATTTTTTAGGGGGGCTGGTGATGGGTCATTTTTAATTTGTGTTTTAAAGGGGAAAGACTTTATTGTTTCTCTTAGATTCTCACAGGAAAATTACTGTAATCCATTTGCATATGTTCATACATTTTATGTTTATTTTTGTCCATCATTTCTAAGTTCCTATCTACAATTTTAATATAATACTCTTATGAAGATTAATAACAAATCAATCAAGAGAGTGCATAGTTGCTCCGTTGTTATCAGAAATATATAGGAAGTGAGACACTCTGAAATTGTTTTAGCTATTTTCTAGAAACATACTGTTAGCAGTTTTTATAATTGTATAATGACATTAATGGAAGAAATAAGTGAATAATTGGTGACATTCAGGCAGTGTATAAGTGGGTGATGGGTTTTCTAATCAATTAACTATTAGACACAAATTCATAGCAATCCAGGCCACACTGGTTTAGCATTTTCCCCATGGACCTACACAGTACTCTGACAAATTAGGTATTTAATTTAAAAGACCCGAAATTGGCCCATTTCTTATCTCACTCATAGATTTGTGACTAAAAGTTAAGGTTATTGAATGAATGCAGACAAGATGAATTTGAGTTTTCCTGTGTTTCTTTTCCAATAAATTCTTTTCCATTTATAAATTTAGATAATTATTAGCTATATTTCATATCATATTGTAGACATCCCAATACGAGTGCACTAACTGCCTTGGTAGAACTTCATTTTTATGTCTACTAGGTTGCTTTTTTGAAGGCTAGTACTACTTCCAGTTTTGCAAATAAATAATTCTTGGAAAGTATGTGTCATAGATTTCAAACAAGTTATCTTTCGTGATACTGATGGCATAATGTCATTTAGTGCTGTTTTCCTTTCTTTCAGTAAATTGTAGAATAGAAATTCTACACTTTGACCATTTTAGATTTGAGCATTTTTTCTTTTGGGGTCCTAAAAACTGAGACATGATGGGAGATTTTTTTCTTACAGAAAATTAAGGTAATATTTTAATTTTAAAAATATGTTTAAATTTTTATGCTCTTAAATGTCACCCATTGGAACAAAATTCTAAAGTCAATCCTAGAATACGGGCAAGCACCATAAAGTGAGGATTAAAACGTATAAAGCTTCACGATAGTCACCTCCGTAGATTAACTAGATATATACCATGCTTTTTAAAATCTGCCTCAAGTCTAAACACAAAAATATTAGTTAGGATATATTTATATTGTTATTTTCTACAACATGGGAACAATACTTTTGGAAAAAGCAAGTACAAATCTTAGGTGTTTTTAATAAGAGACTCTCAGAAGAATTTTTCTATAGATGCAGATAGATAAAATGATTCAACAGTACATACTCTATGGCTTTGAGAACTCAACTGTACTCCAGTTCATTAGGGGAAAAAAAACAGGATATTTGGAAATCATGATAAGACATATGAAATAAGTTTGGTAATGTCTATGAAGTATTTTGCTATAAAAGTCAATTGTTTTAAATTATGTCTTTCATATTGACAAACTGAATTATGATTTTGTAGCTTACATCTAGTTTAATGAACTACAAAGCATTCATTTCATCTAAATAATGAAGATGGAAAAAAGCATATCAATTTATTTTGTATATTTGTTCAAGACATTGAACTATTGTATACGATAGAAGGCAAATTTACCTCTTATTTATAGTATACTCGTGAATACATGCTTTTGTTGCTCTTAAATTATGGGCTGTATCATTTAAGTTTCAATAAATGTCAATGTGATCAAGAACAAAAATATGCTAATATAACACTCCTCACTTGTATAATTAAAAACATCATGACAAATTAAAAGACAATATAGCACCAGTATTTCAGGCTATTAGTAATAAAAAGAGTTTATATTTATTAAGCTCTTATGTAGCAGGTCCTCTTCTAAACACTGTAAATGTATTTTATTACTAAAACCTAAATGAAAAAACAAATAAACCAAAATTTTTGAAAGTCCCTCCCATTAAACAAACATTTTAAGGTACAATCAAGGGTGATGTAAAATGATGTTGACTACTTCAGCAGGTTATGCACTTTATTTATAAATTACCATAAGTTTGATTAGTCTATACATTTGGATAATAATTCCAATCTACATCATATAAATACTCTGTGAACAAAATAGTACCTGGAGGGTATGCTGAGCAGGATGTCATGTTATTATTATTACTATTAATTTGAATTGTTTTATCTTTTATGTATTATTTTCCCTAACATCTCTCGATTTTCCAAAAGCTTTCATCAATCAAAATCCTATAGGCTAGATCACAGGTAACACAAATCTCTGGCACAGCTGGGTGTAGAGATGGGGAGTGCCCGAAGTCTGGGCTGACTGATGCCAGCAGCCATGCACAAGTGTTGCACATCCTAATTAAAACCAAGAGGCTAATGCTAGCCAAACAAAACACTTGGTAAACCATATCTGATCCAAATTTAGGTCTAGGAGTTCAGTTTTTGCAGTTATGCATATGAAAAAATACATTATCAATTTAGGGGAAAGGAAGTAATAAGGAAAAAATAACAATGTTGGAACCTCAGGATCTTTTCTTACAAGCATGTATTTTTCTCCTTTTCATAAATTTTCTATTCCTGCAGCAATTATGCTGCCATTTTCCCACAATTGAAACCTGGGAGTCCACTTAATACCTTCATTTTTCATCATCACATTATCTTGACATTTTCCCATCCTTATTTCCCTTAAATGAACCCCATCATTTTTTTCCTAAAGCCACCACTTTAGAATAAGCCTTTGTTACTCGACAGTGTATATACTTTACAATGTTCATATTTATAATGCTATTCTAATACTTTTATCTTTACATCAGTTCTTTTTTATCATGGTGATCATGTCACCTGCTTTCACTTCTGCTGCCTCTGGAAAAATGGGAGATCTTACAGAGAACATGCTCTTGGACAGCTATCTATGCCGTTCTATAGGACAGCATTCACTGAGTACAGTTAGATTAAAAAATATACACTCTAGGCAAGTGCTACTGTAGCTATGTAGACTGATTGCTATTGGGTAGGATTGTTAGAGAAATATGCATTGTTCTCTTAAAAAAAAGTTTTTATTCCTGTCAAATTCAAAAATGAAGGAAAAATCCAAACCTCCACAGAAAAGAATGGGAACAAGTGATAAATTGCCTGCTAGGCAGGTGGCACTTGGAATCTCAGGCCTCACAAGTGTCTCATGATTTCCAACCTTATAAGTGCTTTAAAACAATTTTTATACTCTAAAGTAATGACTAACAATGAATGAAACCAAGATTCAAATATTTTAATGATATACTTTAATAACTTTTGAGATAAGAAAAAAACAATTGCTTCAAGTTTTGGCTATTGCGTTGGGATTGCTTTGTTTGTAACCATTCATGAAGTATCAAATGGATATTATGTTACCAATATTCATGACCACAATCTTAGTGGAACCTATTGCTCTATATAATATTGTCCTATATGATAAATATGTCTGTACCATTTTCTATGTAAACAGTGCAATATTTATGGTTACAATATAAGCAGACTTTATGTTGATTTGTTTTTTAAGCTCTTAAGAGAAATGTTCCATAAAGACTGAAAGATATCTAAATCTCATGCTTATTTCTATTTCTTGAAATACCTGCCATATTGATTAAATTTTGTGGCTGAAGTACTTGGGAAATGAAATCTTTATATATCAACTCTATTGTTAAATGTATTAAAGTCTCCAGAAAAGGTTATGGTTTCATTTTCTAGGAGTTTTGTAAGAATTCTTATGATACTACATAAAAGCAGGATCCAGTCAAATATCTGTGTATCATTTTCCTTGTGGTCATATAATACTTAGTGCAGAGGTTTTAATATAAGGATATTAGATTATGAGCCATAAATCTTTATGGCTATTGATTTGATTTTGATGTTTTGAATTTAAATTTGTATTTTGACTATAAATACATATTGAATATATTTCTTATTACTAAATATATAATGCTACCAAAAACATATGAATGTAGCTTATTGGATATAAACTTGGCATCATTTAAGCAACTTCTTTTTAATGTTTTTCTCATTGTGAACTCCAGGTTTTTACTTAGCAATCATAGTGTAGGCTTTTCCACGTATAAAAGATAGCATTTATTTAAAAAGTATTAATTGAGCACCAACTATGTATAAATCATTTTTCTAGGCACATAAGATATATCAGTGAAGAAAACAGAAAAAAAATTAAAAAACAGTAAATACTGAAAACTAAAACAACCCTCATGGATTCATGCAGTTTACACTACAGTGGTGGAGACAGATAAACAATAAATAATACAAATCTGTAAATTGTGTATTTTGGTTAAAGGTGCTATGTAATATGGGAACTAGAAAATGCAGAGCAGGGCAAAGGGAATTTGGAGTCTCCATCTTTGGATGTGAGTAGAGCAGGAGGCAATATGTAAATAGGGTAGTCAGGATAAAATGTGAGTGAAATCGTGAAGAAAGTGAAGAAGTTTGTTCAGCAGGTATCTGAGGGAGGAATGTTTGCAACAAAGAGGCTTGCCAGTAGGAAGGCCCAAGGGGCAGCATGTGCTGGGTGTCAGTGCCACAGCAAGGAGGAGAACGTGGCAGAGTGAGAAAGGAGGAGAGAGGCACAAGGTGAGGTGAGAGTCATGATGAGGGAGAAAGGACGTCATGTAAGGTATTGATAATCCCTTATAAGGACGTTGGCTTTACTCTAAGGGAAATGAGCTATTGCAGGTTTTTGAAAAAAGCACCCACTCTTAAGGCCTGCCTGTTTCTGTTCTCATCTGACTCTGAATCTATCTCAGTTGTATTGCCGTGTCCATTAATTATGCACAAAATAGCATAATGCACAGCACAATTTTTTTTGAGCAACATCTTCCCACTCCATCACCCCATCCCCTGGTGACCACCATTCTACTCTCTGCTTCTATGAATTCAACTTTTTTTACATTCCACATATAAGTGAGGTCAGGCAGTATTTGTCTGTCCATGCTTGACTTATTTCAGTTAACATAATGGCCTCCAAGTTCATCCATGTTGTCACAAATGACAAAATTTCCTTCTTTTTAAAGACTGAATGGTATTCCTTTGTGTATAGATACCATGTCTTCTTTATCTGTTCATCTGTGGATGGATTTGTAGGTTGATTCCATATCTCAGTTATTGTGAATGGTGCTGCGATGAACATGGGAGCGAAGAAATCTCTTGAGCATACTCACTTCATTTACATTGGGTATATATACCCCGTAATGAGAATGCTGGATCATATGGTATGGTTCTATTTTTAATTTTAATAAATAAGAAATAACATAAACAAATGACATTTATAATGCATAATACATTTTAGTATGATTTCTTTTCAATATTATCGTTCTGAATGTATTGGGGTTAATACATGGACTCATTATGATATTCTGTCAGTTTATCAGAATTTGTCCAATAACAGATTCAATATTTATTATAATGATATATATATCTTTATAAATGACAAGGCCAAATAAACTCTTCATTTTCAAATGCAACCAGACTATTAGCTGAGCATTCCATATTGTCTTGTAATTTAGATAATAAATGATTAAAATAAGTCTATAAGTTCAAATTCTGAGACTTTTGTTAAAAATATAGTATTCTAGCCAAACTCCCATAGAAACATCCTTTTTGCCTGCCCTTCAGCATCTGTTGAATTTTCATGCTGACATATACCTCCTGATTGGTCAGCTCCATCTAAGGAATTTAAAAATAAAATAAATGCAGCCTGGATATATCAAGACCCCACCTTTACAAAAAAAAAAAATTAGCTAGGTGTGGTGGTGCACCCCTATAGTCCCAGCTACATGGAAAGCTGAGACAGGAGGATTACTTATTGGGCCCAGGAGTTTGAGGTTGCAGTGAGCTATGATCACACTACTACACTTCAGACTGGGTGACAATCTCTGTCTCAAAAAAATAAAAATAAATAAATAAATGGTTGAAATGGAAGTAACAATAATGCTGAGAAAAGAGGCAGAAAATCCAAACAGACAATGGCTTTCGCTTTTATTTAACATTTTTTAGGGACAGAGCATAAATGAAGCCCAAGTTCCTCAGGGAAATTTGTTTCCTAGTCCTGAGATAGTCATGGTTGCATCTGAGGCATGTCCCCTGGGTTTTCCTCATTCAGTCAGGGTTGTGAAATACTTCAGGTCTTGTGAAATACTTCAGGTCTTGTGAAATACTTCAGGTTTCTTAAGTGAAAGGAAAATATCGTCTATAAACAATGATAAGATTTTTTAAAATATTAATTTTATTGCAATAAAGAGAAAGTTTTACATATCAATATTATACATTGTGAATAATATAATTTTATATATTATTACATGTACCTTGGTTGTCTTAGAGAACAAAAGAAAATAGTAAAAATTATCACACCACTGGAATATATTTTTCACTGTCATTAATTAAAACCATTTTAAATGTTCTTCACTCCAATTACTTTCTCTCACTTCCAAGTTCGATCTTAACATGAACATTGTCAGATACATTGGATAAAAATAATCCTTTTGATTATCTAAATTTGTTCAAATACTAAATTTATATACCTATTGTATATTTATATATACTATACCTATTGAAGTCACATGAAATATCAATAGTTTTTCATTGAGAATACAGAACAATGCCTTCCATGTTTTAAATTCAAATAATATTATTTTTGTAGTAAGCAGTGTGTTTAAGGCTTATTTAACCGAAGGCTTTCTGAGGGCTTGAGGAAAACATTAACCAGGTAAGCTTGTACAGCAGCTTACCCATGCTACTCCCCTTATAACCTCACAATGGAGTTTTTAAATTAGATTTTGCTTTTTCAAAAATTAGAAAAAACCAACACTAGAAAAGTTTAAGTAATTGTTAGTTACTGAAAAAACCAGAAACAACACATTTCTGCTACTACATTCTGTGGGGTCTTTTTATTATACCTTAGCAATGACCGGCCATGGTGAAATGCAGAAATGATTACCTTTTTTTACATTGTGAAATACACTTCTAAGGTTTCCTCAGGTTAAGCTTCATCTTTTGATTCTATAATGTTATTGTGACTTCGGTACATTCTTTTCCAATGTAATTTGAGTTGACACCATGTTGAAACTGAAGGATAGACATTTTGATGGGTGAACTTGACTTATCCTTCCTGTGCATAATATAACCAAAGCAACAAAAACAACAAAAAATAGAGGTAGAAGTCCTTGGAGTTATTCAGTGCTTTCTGTGTCCATGAGCCAGGCTCTGTATGAAATGCTGAATGTATAAAGCATGTAAAATGTAGTCCTGGATCTCAGGAGCTGATTATTAATCACACGTAAACCACAATACAGGAGTGCTGCACCAAAGTATAGAGTATGTACTAGAAATTATAAAGATATAATGTTTTATTTTGTATTTCTGCCTCTTTAGATATTCCCTGTGCATTCTTCCATTATTTCTGCCAGCAATTCTTATTTTCACTTCACAACCACTAGAGGTGACTGACAGGAACTGAAAATGAGCTTTGTGTGTATTCATAAAATTCTAGGGATTAGTAACATGAAATAAAAATATTACGGTTATGTATATTGCCCATGTTGAAATATTATTTTAATGTAAGAAATATTTAAAAATATGGCTTTAAGTGTTGCCTTATACCCAATTTTGGTATATTGTAGCAAGTATGAAATAGAAATGTTTTAATATCTGCTTGTTTGAAAAAATAACTTTTTGGATTTGGAATACATGTCTAAGTTTTAAAAAGCCAGATTATACTAAAAATCTATCATTATGTTTTCAGTAAGATGGTTGTATCTGAAAATGTCATAGTCAATTTCCATGAACTAAATTAAAGAAACAAACTTTCTATAAGTGGTTCATGCTATCTTTTTAAAGAGAATTTAGGTTTTTAATTTCTAATTTTTCTTTCACAACTTGAATCCATAATCAGGAGTTATTTTATAGTTATTTTTGCCATTAGGTTTTAAAGTTATATTTTTATTTTCAAGAATAGCTTTGAATTCCTCAATTGTATTTTAAATATGCTCCAATTCTATTAAAATAATTTATATTTGGTAACATAGTACAGTGTGCTAGTAGGTGATTCCATTTTTACCTTTTTACAGTGGAGCTTTGACAAAACCTGTGATCCATACATTTGTGGGTTTTGTGTGTGTGTGTGTGAAAGAGAGAGAGAGAGAGACATAGAGAGAGAGTGAGTTTAAACAATGACCAGTGTATTTTTAAATTTTTGTTCGATTTAACTTTAATTATGTAAATTCTTTTCTTCAAGATTAGTTTTTAAAATTTTTTTTGTTCTATTGTTTTCAGAGTAACAATATAGTAAAATATAGATTGAAATAATGTTTTTATGACTTAAATTGTGTGAAAGATTCATAAATAATTCAGCATTCTCTTTAAAAGCCTGATGAACCCAGTTAATTATAAGAATCAAACTTACCTTGCATATAAAAACTAATTTTATAAAAACAAATCCACAGAATATCTCGCCTAATAACATAAGCTGTTGCTGTTTTTGCAATTGTTATTTTTGTTTTAAGAAAATTTCTTTTTTTTTAAATTTTTCCTTTTATTTCCTCATACTATGGGGGTACAAATATTGTTAGGGTTACATATATTGCCCCCGCCACCCCTCCCCCACCCCACCATGCCAGAGCTTCAAGCGTGTCCAACCCCCATGACCATAAAGATAACAAAAAATCTTTTAAAATGGCTTTGGTCATGAGGTTTATACATTGTAGCACCAGATTTCCACTAGACATTTTAATATTGAAAAGTAAAATCCTCTTTCATGGACAGTGAAGGGGATTCTTTCTAAGGAAGAGACTTTTAAACTACAAAGAGGGAGGATCCTAGCGTGGGACTAGTGTCAGAAGACCAGTCAAGGCAGAGGAAACAACATGAGTGCAAAGGCTTGTCTTGGAGGATTTGAAAGGGGGCCAGTGTAGCTGGTGTGTGGGGAGCCAGTGGGCCATGGTGTGAAACGGTGCTGGAGAGATCACAGACAGTGTTCTAGTGCAGGAGTATGTGGAAAGTAAAATGATAAATGAATGTAAAGGAAAGTCAAGGAAAGATCTTAAACAGGAGCAGGATATAACTTCGGTTTTCCTTTTGAAATAATTCCTCCAGCTGTTGAATCGGTGATAAGTGAGATAAGACAAAAAGTAGACATGACCAGGCAAGCTAATCTGTTTCCAAGAAACACATATCCAAGGTACCATATTACTTTGGAGCACTACTTAACAGATGATTTTCAAAATCATGGAAAATTTTATCAAACACTAGTAAATAAGAAAAACACTATCTTCTTTTCCTGATTTAGTTTTCTTAAGTGGCTAATGATTTTTACTTTCATTGGCAATGCCTTCAGTTTTCCCTGTTTAAAATGTAAGGGTTCTGAAGCTGTCAAGATCTTCTTTGGAATCTTTGCTGTTTTTTATATGGAAGTGTGTGTTTTTATTTTGAGTTTGGTGGAGAGTTGTGTTGATAATCATCAGTATTGTGCAATTATCCAAACAGAAGTCCAGAGATCAATATATTCAGTATAAGTCCAAGTTTTGCCAGTTACCTTGTTGTATGATACTGTATGATGTGTGTAAGCCTAGTTTTCACTTTTATAGATTTAAGATAATAGCATATTACAGGAAGACTTTTGAATTATCTCTCCAGCCAATCTGCATAAACACTCTTTACCAGTTACTCAGAAAGAAAAATAGGCTTATTTTTTTAAAGCGTTACAGGAGGAAAATCAAGAAAAAATAGTTTTGTAACTAACCATTCATTCTGCATATTTCTCATTCTTTGTCCTAAAGTAGAAAATTGTCATGGTTCTGATATTTGTCTACAGGTGGACATAGTGAGAGTTTTGAGGCTAATGACTTTTGGTCCTAGTTGGTTGTTGAGACACATTTTCCAATTAATTAATTTATTTAACAACACCTACTATGTGTCAGATACTGTTTTAGGAATTAGACATACAGAAATGAACATAACATGAATTCTTGACCTCATGGCTTTTGTATTTTGGTGGAGAGATTCAATAAACAAAGTCAATAAATAAGATAAATAACAGTGGATGGTGATAAGTATCATGGCAAAAGAAAGCAATCCTTGAAGTGGAAAGCTCATTTTTAAACTGGATCAGCTTGTGGCAGATTAAAGATGGCTGCAGACTCTACCACCTGTCCCATCTAGGGTTGGAGTCAACTTCTTCACCCCTAAACCCTCTGTTGAATCTGGACTGCCTGTGACCACTTTGACAATACAACATAATTATGCTCTGCCATTTCGGGGCTTAGCCTTTAAGAGGACTGGCAAATTTTGCTCTCTCTAGGAGCTCCTCCTCTGATGGAAGCCATATATTATCTCTCACCTTACTGTTAAAGAGCTCCAGCTCTTGGAGAGGCCACATGAAGTGAGATGTTATGAGGAAGTCCCCAGTGGCTGCAGGTGTGCTATCTGAGGTGCCATACCTTCAAGAAAGAAACCGTCTTGGACATCTAGCTCAATAACACCTTCAGATGACTGCAGGTCCATTTACTTTCTGGGTGCATCTGCATGAGCAATTCCACGTGAAAACTGCCAATTTGAGCCCATGAAATGTGAGAAATTATAATAGATTGTTGTTTTAAGTTAGTACATTTTGTGGATAACACATTAGGCAGCAAAGGATAACTCCCCAAACAAACACGTGAACAAACGAACGAATGAATGAGCTATATTTTGAGCAAAGGCCTGAAGATTATGAAGGAGCAAGCCATGCAGATACCTTTGGGAACAGCACTTATGTTATTAGTCCATTCATAACAGGTGAGAATGAGGGTTTAACTGGATCTCCAGACGTGAACAAGCAGACTGTATTCTGCTAAAACCCGACAGGTGTACACAATTCAGGCCAGTAATATGGCTGCACGTTCTTTCCTTCCAGGGATTGCTTTTGTACATCAGAAACATGTCTCTACCTGATTGTACCCTCACCCTAGAGGCTTATTTATCACAGTCAGGAAAGTACGGTTCCAATCATTATTGAAGCAATTAACTTTTCTGCCTTAGGGAAACAAGTTTAATTAATCAAAACATTCTTGTTAAGTCATGTTGACTACTACAGAATGTTCTGTAATCAGTGATACATTTCTAAAAAAAATCTATCTGAATGTTAAATATTCATATTAATAAACGTTTCATAATAAAACCTTTTTTCGTATTTTTTATAGAGACAGAGTCTCGCTTTTTCTTGCTCAGGCTGGTCTCGAACTCCTGGCATTAAGCAATCCTCCCTCTTTGGCCTCCCAGATTGCTAAGATTACAGCTGTGAGCTGCTGTGCCTCACATCATTCTTTTGAAAACTTCGCAATAAACAGGCTTTCACAAGCTGTGCAGTATCTGTTGTCAATAATAATCATTTAAGAAATTACCTGTCTGTAATTATAGCTCCCTCTTAGGGGCTGTGGAGATCACATCAGTCAATGCATTTAAATTCTTGGCACTGTTCCTGATACATTGGAACTATTCAAAAAATTCGTATTGATATCATTAGTTGTAGACTGTATATTTTATTTCATGATTTGTTCCAAATTTCTCAGAGTAATTCCTTCTTAACCCCTGTATTCCATGTATATAGTAGTTTGTGAACTAGTTTTAAAGCATCTTCAGCATTTAATATGATTTCATATGATATTGCATGGTTTCCATATGCTGCTACATCTGCACATCAGAATCCACTGAAGCACTTATAAACAGACAGGATTCTCAACAGAAGGGATCTTGGATCTCTATTTTTGTCAAAAATCTCTCATGATTTTGAGACCCAGCCACAAAATTAGGGGGGTACAAAGAATGCCTCCAAACCTTGCACATTTTTTTTCCTTTTTAAACATGTTCCTTTTAAAATTAAGAAACTGGTTATTTAAGCATATTATTTTAACAATGACTAAAATGTTTAATTTAAAAAAAACCTGTCATTTGAGTTTATCTTGGTAATGCTGCCTTGTCCTGAATGATTCAACTGTTTAACTTTGTACTTTGTTGAGGCCAGGACATATTTAAATAAGATGTTAATATAAATTTACACTTGAAGTTCTGACTCAAGGGGCGAGGGGGGCAAGGACAATATATGTAACCTTAACATTTGTACCCCCATAATATGCTGAAAAAAATAAAATAAAATAAAAAAATAAGGTGTTAATACAAATTTAATAATATTTAGGATTATTTGAGGTATATTCCAGAAGGCTTTAAAAATAGATTATCATTCATTAATTAAAGTGTTATCTATTAGAAAGTGTGTTTGCTAAACACCTTATAGCGTAAGTACAGCATTCCTCAGAAACACAATTTTGAACTATCATTACTCATCTTTCTGGTCTGCTGTATTTGACACCAAGGGGATTTTAAATCCACTATTATTCAGATCATGTTAAACTCTAAGTCCACTGCCACTTATTCTGATTTGCCGATGAGCACCATGACCCTGGCCACTCTTACTGGATACTAGAGTATCACAACAATGCTAGATGTTTCCATACAATGTTTTTGGAAAAGTTTCTGAAAGGGACTAGAAATTTTAAATTTTATTTCTTACTCATATGTAGGTTCCAATAGGGTAGAGACCATATTTTTGGTCACTTCTGTATACACATTGTAGAGAACTAATAGGTGTTCAAAAAACATTCACAAAATATTGATACGGGGATTCAGGGCCCATGCTGCTAGCACAGGCATAGAGAAAAAGGAGTGAGCATGTGAAGTGAACTCAGCACAGTCAGGTCCTGATTTAATTGTTTTTGTAGTTCTTGTATTTCTTTCCAAGCGGTATGTTTCCCTGTATGACAGGATAAGAGAAAGGTTGGCTTCACTCCATTAACATTTCCGTAGACACTTAAGGATCCTGAGGCTAAACTGGAATTATGGTAAGTTTTCAGAAATAGCCCTCTGGAAAAAAAATACATTTGCTTTAACTTTAGCTAATAACGTCTTATTCTCCTTTTCTGATGATGACTTAGTCTAAGACACTTACTGTGCATTACCCCAAATGCTGTCGTGCTCCCCTCTTGTTTTGGGGAGTCCCCTTCTATTAATACTTTGGAAAGTTCCTGGGGCAATGACCCAGCGTCAGGTCAGGCCTCCTGCTGTCCAGCTCTTGGCAGGGCCCCAGGAGGTAGTGGGGATGAGAGGATCACAGGAGGAAGGAAACTGGGCGAGTCCTGTCAACTTCAAGTTCTTCATGTTCTTCAATCTGAGGAAGCTGTTTTATATTATTTGATAATTCACTAATCTTCATTTGCATGGTTGTTATTGGTGGGCCTCATTTTGTTTGACTGTGATTGGCCTTTGTCATCGGAAAATGCTTATCTTTTTTCTCTAATTTTCATTTTTCTTTTTCTGTTCTACTTTGTCATAGATTCCTCTTTTTTTGACTGTAAGCCCTTCTGTTAAAATGTAAGCTCCTGCTATCATATTTTTATTTAATAGGAGATTTTCACTTTTTTTGCAGTTATCTCTTTTTAGCATCTATTCGTATCAAGAATGCAATGTATTTTATTATATTGTAGAGGAGTGTAGAAATATATACATTTAGTATATGAGTGTACCCATTTAAAACTCTTATCAGCTGCTTGCTTTGTCTCTCATTTCTCAAAGTTCCTCTTTTTTTTATTTATTTCCCAAGATGGGAAGCCAAACTGCAATACACAGCAGAAAAGCCAGGACTCTAAAGGGCTCAGTGAAAGGCTGAAACAAGAAAGCAAATGAAACAAAACAAAAAGTAACAGAACAATGATAATGACAAAAGTTCTGTGTAGGACAGAAAGGAAAATTACCTGTCTTTTGCCTTGAGTGTGCTGAGGGGAATTTGATACCAGAGTCCAGCTCTCCTGTGAGTTTGTGATATAAATTTCTGCTACCTTTAGAGATTGAAAAACTCAAGTCTAGGATTTAATTTAAAGGACGTCGCCATAAATGTCAAAGGATTGGTATCCTGGAGATCATGTTCTCTAACAAGGATGCAATAAAGGTACAAATAACAAACAGAAAAAAAAAAGGCCACATATTTGAAAACCAAAACAAATAAACAAGCAAAGAAAGCAAATATATAAATAACTTATATGTCATAAAGAAATCACAATGAACTTTAGAGAACACTTACAACTGAACCATAATGAAAAGATTACATATCAAAACTTGTATAATTTACTCAAAGTAGAAGAGGAAGCCTTCTATAGCCTTTAATGTTTTTATTACAGGAGAAGAAAGACTAAAAATTAATGAACACAGAATTCATCTCAAAATTACAAAATGTATAGCAAAAAGTAAAAATAAAGAAATAAATTAATATAAAATAGAAATTAATGAATCAAAATAACCATGCAAAAATAGGTTATTTGAAAAGAATACTACTATTGAAAGACCTTTGCATTACTTATTTTAATAGTCATTAGTGCTGTTTGTTAAATATTTATGACCACCTGTCTTTTGAAAGCATGGTAGAACTGCACTTTTTAATCCATGTGGTTAAGAGGGAGGCAAGTGACTCTTCCTATCCATTGGGCTGCAAGTATAATAAGAATGGCATATATCACCTATAGCCTAGAATACTTAATTGCCAAAGTGATAATTACCTGATATTTTTTATTCTGATATTATGATTGTCAACATTCAAGATGATGTCTCCTTTATCAGACTGAATTTCTGAATGGCTATAATGGGAATAGATGCCCACCATTGACCTCAGGTGGAAATATTGTAACCTGATTGAAAAATAAGATGTGATGTTTTAAATCATTGAAAAACTGTTTTGTAGCAAACATAGAGTTTAAAACATAGGCTATGCTGACTAATGCACTTTAAGAAGAGAGAAAGGAATGAAGGAAGGGAGGCAGGGAGGAAGGAAGGAAGAGAGAAAAGGAGGGAAGGGGAGAGGGAGGAAGGAAGAAAGAAAGGAAAGGAGGGAGGGAGGAAGAAAGAGAAAAAAGGAAGGAAGGGGAGAAGAAGGAAGGAAGGAAAGAAGGGAAGGAAAAACAAAAGAAAGGTTAAAATCAGTGTAGACAAAAGGAAGTATGTACAAATGATGAATTAATTTAAAATATAAAAGAAAGTTAGGTAAAACTTCATGAAAATATTTAAATCTTTTATTAAGTTTACATTTCTATATTGACTTTAGCAAACATATTTAAGAAGAAATAGAAAACTTGAATACTTCTATTAATAATAATCATAAGCAAATTGGGCCAGTAGTTAAAATTCTTCCCATAAAGTACACAAGTGGCCTGGATAGTTTTACTGATTGTTCTACCAAATATTTATTGTGCAGATAATTACAACCTTATGTGGACTCCCAGAGTACAGAAAAAGAGAGATCAGTTTACAAGACTATTAGAAACTTGATTCCAGAACAAGAGAGCAAAAATTGGATGTCAGTTACATTCATTCATACCTATGTCAGTTACATAGGTATCCTTATATCTTCACCCATTATCTTTTTAACCTCATATTGTATTCCTTTGTCTCTACCATCCATATAACCACTACTGATCTCTTAAATTCTCCTCAGAGACTCCAGGCACATGCATGCCTCCAAGTATTTGCATTTACTTCCCCTCTGCTTGAAACCTTCTCCCTGATAGCCTGTTGGATGACTCCTTTACCTCCTTCAGACCTTCTTACAAATGTCACCTCAGTTATTCCTTCCCTGGCCTCTGCATCAAAAACTGAAACCATTATTCTAATACCCACTATACCTCTTTTCTGTTTAGGTTTTCCTCCTTGCACTTTTCACAATCTGACCTGTATTATTTCAGTACCTTGTTTATAATTTGTCTCCCAGCTCTGCAAGGAAAGCAGAGACTTTTGTTGATTTTGTTTACTTCCAAAGCTTCAGCAATTAGCATAGTGCCTGACACCTGGTGAGGGCTTAGTAATTATTTGTGAAATAGATTGATAAATGCAAAAGTATCGAACAAAGTCAGCATGACAAATTTAGCAGTGTTTTAACAAATACAGTATGACTCCATCGAGCTTTTCTCAGGAATGCAACTTTAACTTAGATTGGAAAAATTTATTGCAATGGTAGATAAATGGGAGAAAAGCAAAAAATTGTTTCACCAGATGGGAAAAAAGTATGTTACAGAATTCAAAACAAAAGATATACTGTCTTTAACCAACAAAACAACAGCAAGCATAATACTTAATGGTAAAATATGACAAGTATTATCTTTAATATCAGGAACACAAAAACATGCCTTTTTCCCTTACTTCTACTCTTTTCACTGCATTTTATTTAACAGAGTAAGATAATCAAAAGATAAATAAAAAGGTACAAATATTGAAAAGAAAGAAATAAAGCTCAACATTTGCACAGATGCTATGATTATCAACATAAATTTAAAATAATCCACAAACTCAAAATCATTCACAGAATCAACAAAAGAATATGGAAATTTCTAGATACAAAATCAATATAATAGTACCAATCAGAATCCCAGTGAATTAATTTGTTCGATCAGACAAACTGGCTCTAAAATTTATTTGGTAAAGTAAGAAAGCAATGAATAGCCATAACACATGTGAGGAAGATGAACTGGTTGGGGGAATTCTCCACCACAAACCCAGACATATACTATACGACGGTGTGGTATTGGCCCAGGGCAGGACAAATAGACTAATGGAACAGAATAGACAGCCCTCAAACAAACCACACTTCTCTGGATACTTGATAATGACAAAGATGACATGTAGATCAGGAGAGAAAGAATCAACTCCCTGGTGAATAGTACTAGGAACAATTTATCTATGAATAGATTGTCAGTCTCACTTGTCAACCTCACTTTCCAATCTCTCTTCCAGAATCCACAATTGTGTTGGCCTCTCTTCTGTTGTCTGTCTCATGGCCTTTTTCTTGTTGGTTTAGGCTCTTTTCCCTTCATTTTAGTGCAGTTTGTGGAGTGAGCAAAAGCAAAGGCTTGGGTTTATTTCACAATGTTTAAATGGAAGTAAATTAATCATTATCTTTTAAAAAATCTCATTCTATTTTTTAAAAAAGATGACATATCTCAGAAACTTCTATTTTCTTTAAAATGTTTATATTATCACAAGTCAATCCACAATTTCACTAAGCATTGGACAAAGGGTAATGTTTCAGAGAATGTGTTGAATGTCTCATAATTGTTTTATTATTTGTTTTCATATTAAAGCTGAAGGCATAGTATCATTTCACTTGTGAAAGTATAACCAGAAACTGGATATGAGGAAAGCTTGTGTCTATAGGTAATGGCTATCCCATGTAAATTCTATGTTCACTACTAGAGCCATCAGCTCTATTTGAGAATTAATGGCCCTATTTTTTTGGTATCCGATATTGAAAACGTTTGCTGTGCAAAGTAATCTTTATCATTTTGCTAGAGATTTTCTCAAGAAAGGTATTTTCTCCAGTGTGAGCACTCACTCCACTTACTCTGCCTTCACTAATATTCATGTACCAGAGAGCTTTTACACTCGCAGTGCAGCAACAGCATGGTGCTGGGAGTACAGCAGTATCCTCAGCATGAAAGGGTGATTGTTGAGAGCCTATCCTGGGCCAGGGGCCTGGTTGCTATGGTGACCCTGCTGCTCTGCCATGGCTGTTCCTCACTGTGGGTGGAAAGAAGCTCCCCTGCCAGCAAGTACGTGGGATCCTGGCAGCTGGAGAGAATACTGAAATAATGCGCTGCTTCCCCAGATGGGAGCTCTGAGTCTTCTTTTAAATCCAATAGGCAGCTCAGGCTCTGTGGGAGAGTGGGGGTAATTAGAATCTAGCCCCTAGCAAGTGCAATACGTGCGTGGTGAGATGCTGCAAGTTGCTTCCTTTTGAATAAAAATTGTGTGGAGAATCAGATCTTAAATCAAAGGCCTGACCTCGCAGTAATGGACGTTTCAAAGAATTTGCATTTGTGAATAGTAGTAATATAATTCTGAAGGATTTAAATGGCAGCATTTAAGTGGAGATTTAAAAAATTTTTTTTCATTTCATTTGGAGACCTTAAACTGATTTGGAAATCAACCCTATTAACTCGGGGTTGTCAATTTGACTTTACACAGTATTGGAATTTATCTCATGCTTTTCTAAATTTGAAAGCTGCTATTCAGTTAAAGTTACACTTGATGCTGTAATGTAATGACCCCAGTCTCCCCCTTTGCAGATACAGAGCCTAACGTGGAGGCTAAAATTGATCCACATAAAGCACAGTAGAGAAAAAGAGAAATAAGTAGAAACTGACTCTGCATCAGTAATCACATTAATCAGAAGTCCTCAGTAGCAGTTTTGGTGATTATCCGTGGGCTTACCACTTTATCTGCTTTTGAGCTATTTTCACTGTGATTTTATCTTTACTCAGTTATAAACTTTAAGATCCAGCAAAGGTAGCTCCTACTTTTGTATTTGGTGTTTGGACTCTTTTCTTTATATCTCAACTTACTCTGTTCTGAAGGGTTTTTTTTGTTTTTTTTTT
>VBSM01000483.1:37815371-37882502 GCA_008086735.1 Cheirogaleus medius
GTGTGTGTGTGTGTGTGTGTGTGTGTGTGTCGGAGGAGGAATGTTCAGGAAATGATTTTGTCTGTACGAGCCCCAGCTACTAAAGTGGAGAAGTGTTCAGACTCCTTTTTTTAACCTTCTCTGGGGCAGATGAAATTCTCATGAAGTCCAGTTCAATGAGCAACATTAAAATAGCAGACAAGCTGAATCTCTGAATGTAAAGTTACATCACACAGGAACTTTGCAATTATGACATGCTTAGTATGTACACATATGTGGCTTCTAGAGAAAGTGTCCACAGATCTTCCTGTGACTTACATACAATAACAATCTTCCTGGTTATTTGTTTCTGAAGAAAAAGGAAAATTCTTCTGTGATGTGTGGGGGGCTTCAGCATTACAAAAAGGGATTTGATTAAGCATTTCCAAAAAGAGGAAAGTGGGAGGAAGTCTCTGGAATGAGGATGTGTGTGCACAGGAGGAGAGGATAGAAGTGGGTGTACGTGGAACTGAGATCATCCAGGAGACACCCAGACTGTCAGCCTTCTTCCCTAAATTTTCCTTTTTCGTCAGTGGCTGGACCATAGCATCTCTTCAGTATCTCTTATTGCAAAGCTTAGATACTTAAACATTTCTAGTTAATTATTTAGAAGATATTTAGCAGTCACCTGAAAAATTCTGACATTTATTTTGAATATTAATCATTGTTTTCTGATGTCTCATGCTAAGTGCTTAAAGTTGTCTTTCCATAAGGAAAGACTTAAGTGACAGGACTTCAAAAAACAAACTTGACTACTATGGTCAAAGAATTTTTGAGAATCATATTATAGCACAATAATAGTTAATATTGATAATAGTTAAAATTATATCCAATAATGGCAGCCAACATTTATCAAGTACTCTATGTCAGGTATTATTTTATATATTCATTAAATCATCACAAGAACCATGTGAGGAAAATTCTCTTCTGTCACTTTTTTACAGATGATAAGAGCAATGGAATAAATTTGCTTTGTGTGTCTGCTACTCTCCCTTTTCTACTGTGCCAGTGTCTTTCTCATTTTTTAAAATCATGAACCATAGCAAGAAATATGGATCACTACACAAATGACATATATAAGTATCTGAACTCAAAGGAGTCAAAAATAATTTCTTTTACTGCGTATCATGTATTCAAATGTTATCTAGTCTGTTTATTTCCACTTTTAAAGTTTGCTGGTCAAAGTTTACTAAATTGAGTTCACAGTGCACTAACAGGCTTCAACTCACTGGTTTTCATTGTTGTTGTTGTTGTTGTTGTTGTTAAGCATGAAACGAAGTTTATTGAGGAAGGGCAAGATACATTCGCCACAAACAATGAGCATTCCCTCCAAACCCTTCTCATAACAAAAGGGCCTCAACTCACTGTTTGAACAATCTGATAATGGGTCCAAAAATACAGTTAGATAGAAGGAATAGGTTCCAGTATTTGATAGCACAGTAGGGAAATTATAGTTAATAATTTATTGGCTATTTCAAAATAGCTAGAAGACAAGAATTGTAATGTTTTCAACATAAAGAAAGAAATAAATGTATGAGATGATGGCTATCCCAGTTACCCTGATTTGATCATTACACATTGTATACATGTATCAAGATATCTCATGTGCCCCCAAAATATATACAACTATGATATATCAATAAAAAAATCTGTTATAATAAAAAGGAAAAATATGGATAAAGGGAGTTCAAAAGAATAAATACCATTGAAATAAAAATATAAACGTGAAATTTGAGAGCAATAGATTCAAAATAAAATGACATATGTGCATGTATGGTGAAGACTAATAAGAAAGAAGGGCTATTGGGGGTTTTGTGGCAGAGGTGAAAGCCATCAGTGGTAGGAAGCATTCTTCTATTTGTAGAAGATGGGTTTATAATTAAGCAACTTGATCTTAATATCCTCCATGACACCCTAGAACTTGATTTACATGGTTGACCTAATATCTATCAAAGCAAATGTACCTTCCCATAGTGCTGAAGTTTGATAACTTTTTTAACTTAGATGAACAAATAATATGAGTTTCTCATTTTTTCCCTGTTCTTCTTCTACAGGGTGTTTTGAGTGTTGTATTAAATGCCTGGGAGGCATTCCCTATGCTTCTCTGATTGCCACCATCCTGCTCTATGCGGGTGTTGCCCTGTTCTGCGGCTGTGGTCATGAAGCACTTTCTGGAACTGTCAACATTCTGCAAACCTACTTTGAGATGGCAAGAACTGCTGGAGATACACTGGATGTTTTTACCATGTAAGTAACTCTCTAGTATTGCTTCTTATTTTGAGTGTGTGTGTTTAAACTGCTGTGTGTTAAGTAAATAGGGGTCTAGAGTTAAGTGATGTGATGATATGTATGAAATAAATACTCTTAGGGCATACATGATTCAGAAGAGCATTGACCTTCACAATCAACACGAGGCACTTACCACAGGATCAGAGGCCAACTTAATTTGGGCTTAGTCTGTGCTTTGACTGTCAGATCCACAATTCAGGTACCATTAAGTGGAATATTTGCAATTTTCTTGCTGTTTTAATTTGAGCAGAGGCTATTCTAATAGCATAGAACAGAGAATAGAGAACAGAGCCAGGCACAAATGTGGACTTTGTGGCTAATTCTAGGAAAATCAAAACTCCATGGGTGTGCCTACCCTTTCAGAAAAACGAACTCAGCTATGGGTACAATATCATCTTACTTTCACTGCCTTTCAGAAATTGTGTAATCATTGTGAAAGTTTCTTTGTGTTTTCTGTAAAAGGATAAATCATAAGCAATTGAGTAGGTTTTTTTGCAAAGAAAATTTATACTTTTTCTTCATAAAATGTTAACTCATGAGATTACTAAATTATAATGATGTTAAAATAATATTTTTCAGAAAAGTGACTCACACAGTCTGGAATTGAAAGTTTGCTATTGAAATTTCAGTCTCTTATTAATATTAGCACAGGGTTTGGAATTGAGTTATAGAAGAATTTATTTTCAAATAAATTGCTGATTCAGGTAATCTATTCAGTGATTTTATGTCCACAAAGAAAATTATTTATTTACTACAATTTCTTTGTAATCCCAGCTAATAAACCTTGTCTATTGAGCCATTACAGCTTTTGTTACATTTACAACTTCTTGTGTTTATTTCGTGCTATGTGATACTATATAGTGTTTGTCCTGTTCCTTTTTTTGTCATTCTAAATAAATTCAAACATTCTTAATGCATATATAATTTTTCTGCAATAAGTCAATGTTAGACTTACAAATCTTAGCGGTTATCTGGATGGCTAGGGTAACTTTGCTTTTTATTCTTATCATTTCATCTAAAAGAGGTTGATCACAATTCTGACATATGCAGGGCAAATCCTGTTGTGTTGGTGTAATTATGACCTAAAATCCTAATCTAAAACGACATTTGGAAAGTTAGCAACCCAGGCAACTCTCTAGGTAGACGACAACTTTCTTCCAACTATAATATCAAAAATATATCTTATTGCTAAATGTCTTTGTACTCCATCAGCTATAGACAGATTGTCTTGAACAAAGTATTTTTCACAAATTGCATTTGTTATTTATTAAAGTTACTAATTTCCCATGAAGATGAAAAGAGAATAGACTTGCATATTTCTACCAAGTAATAGAATAAGAATTCCCTACTTTGGGGGATGGAGGGCATGCACCCTGGGACAGAGTGCATAGCAGAATTTTTAGTAAAAGGAAAGTAGAAATATTTATGTTTCTCTAAAATATATTGGCACTTAAAACTTTGAGAAAGACTGATTTAAAAATAAGAAATATAGTGAAGAAAGCATTGTGAGATGGGGAAAACCCACTTCCTGCACTCCTCCCCCCCACATATATAGCAATTAGAGGAAGGGGATTGATTAGCCATTTAGTTAAGAAGTGAAATTATTGCAAAAGTATAGTCCCTAACTCTGAAGTATCAAGTAAGAGCTTCACCAAGGTCACTGAAAAATGAAACTGAAGAATTAATAGCAAGTAAAAAGGTGTATATTTCCCTGCATAATTTTGTCTTAGAAATTAGTTCTGAAAATTAGCATTATTCATTAAATTTAAATCTTTTAAGTGTGTAGTAAAGTTTATCAATTTCTATCAAATTAGACACAAGCATATATATAAAACCAAAATTTAATAGTTATCAATGCCTTAGATTCCATAGCATGAATCAATCCTCATGAGATTATAAGTGATATTCATCGTTTGGAATATAATTAAAATACTTTGGATTCTTGTAGGTAAGTTTTCAGAGAGCCTTAAGAAAATGATTTCATAGATATATTTTAATGTGATAAAACTGACATTTTCTTTTTAGTTTTCTCTCAGCCTACCCTGGACAAAATATGTTCTCACTGTGCATTATTTTAAGCCACCACAGATGTCCTTAAAAATCTACAGATTCTCTATATTTAGGCTACATCCAAATTGCTAAATTTAGTTATAGAATGAAAAGTTTGTAAGAAATCATAAACCTAATAAATGGCATAAGATACTTATATACATCTATCTGCAATCAATTTTTGTTTGATATTTAGACAACAAAGTTTAATATGTCACAGAGCTCTACTAAAGCTCTGAAGGTAGTGTGTGGGAGTTTAGACAAATATCAGAGATCATATGTTTAATTTGGAACTTTTACTTTGGGTCTGTTATATTAAAAATTAAATGCGAAACCAGTAATTCATATTTTGAATTGGAAGAATACCATTTTAATTGGAATAAAAGTAAATGCCCAAATTATCTTTCTTTGCATATTTCAAATTACTCCAATTCCTTATATAAGCCCTGTGTAGCTATCAGATGAATCAAAACATTCTCCCTTCCACAAATAGTTCATGAACACACAGAGGGAAGATGTGTACTGTAGACTTCCCAGTGCCATTAGTGCCAATTGATAAATTCAAAAGTTACCTAGAGGTTTAGAGAAAATAGGGATTTCCCTGTGCAGGATTAGCTTATAGGGGTGTTGGGAGAACAGAACAGGTGAATGGGAAACAGAGGGTGGAAAATCAGGAACTGTAAGGCAGGGAGAGGGAGCGATGTGTTTGCAGGTGAAACGCCCCACTTGAAGATAAGCTAAGGTAGGTTTGGAAAAGAATATGTAAGGGCATGATTGTGGAGAAGAGACTTGTATAATTTTAGCAACTCACAGAGAGTCTGTTTCTTTTTTCTATCGTTCACTACTTAATTCAATTAAAATTAATTCCTCCTACATCATATACTTGTAAAAGAAGTTTATATACTAGTTGGGTGAACTAAAAGATAAAGCCAATTGCTCAAGTCCTTAGTCTTCTACCCATGGTCCTCAGGATCCCAGGAGTTACTCCCTCTTTATCTCAGAGACCACAAAATGTCCTTTTCTCTCTATCTCCCTCTTCATTGTTTCTCTCCCCTTAAAGACATACACACATTCCCAACATGGACTGCATCTCCAGATCTAAAGGGAAACACATGAAGGGCAATGGCAGCCCCACAGAAGTATGGCTATTTTGTTTCATAATCATCTGTCCAACATACAAACATATTTATCTTAAATAAGTTCTCGAATAATCCCCATACTTACATAATCTATATTTCAGAAATGTATTAACAATTCTAAATACCATCAGCTCCTGCCAGTGGGAGCTGATCTGAAGTCTAGCTCCTACATTCCCAGCTAATGTCACCCATTTAATTATTTTGACATATTCCAATTGAGGTGTGGAGACCTCCAGAGACAAGGAAAAGAGGGAATTTCTCAAAGAACTTCTCAAAGATTTTGTGACCTATTACCTATTTATATAATTTTTAGTATCTCTGCCTCTTCTTATCTGCTTGGTATTCCAGAAGCTTTTCATCCTTAATCCATCAGCTTAGTTCTCAAGTCCAAGTCATTTGTTACTCCAAACTGTTGTGATGGTAAGTGTGTAACTTACCCCACTGCTCCCATAAGGGGATAGTCCTACACTCTACCAACAACTTCTATTTGTTTAGCATAGCCACTGGGGCCCATTCAACACTGGAGACAGATCCTGACTCTGCCACTTTCTGTTATGTGATGCAGAGGACATTTTTCTGATTTGGGATTCAGACGTTCTTTTCTGAGAGCCTTTTCTTGGAGTAGTATTACTTTGCTGCCTAAGTTTCATTTGACAAAGTGAGCAAGAAGTAGGGTAGATATTTTTCATTTGTGAAGCCCATTCCTATAAGATCATAAAATATGGAGATGGTTAGAAAATTAGATATAGTAAAATGATTCAGATCACTAATTTTGCTAAGTGACTAGGCTTCTTGGATAACTCTTCTGAGGACTTGGCAGGGAACAGCCTCTCTCATAAATATACTCTCTTATAATTTATTATGTAAGGGTTGTATTTGAGTTTTGATACCATTGAATTCCATAGTAAATGCATTTTATATCCAAAATTTTGTTGATTTTTATTGGCTGTGATTTTAGATTAATGCATCAAAAACTGAGTTCATTACATAATGAATTATTTGATATTTGATGCATATATAAAATTAGTTCCTTTTTATATAAAACAAAATCAGGCAGTAAGCTTAGATGAAATAGACATAGGTTTTTCTCTCAACTAACTTCATGTGTGTGTACATTTCTAAGTTTGCTTGTAGTTCATGTTTATTCCTTGGAAGTTAATGAGGTAGGAAACAGTTATCAGTAGCTTAGTAAATGGGAGTGAGAAGGGAAAACCATGAATTCATGGCAAGACAAAACAAGGTTTCATAAGCTGATATAAATCATAGCAGTGTGAAAATTATCTGTACTGACCTAAGGTATTGACAGTTAAACCAGATTGCTGATGTCTGTTTGAAGATCAGATAATTTAGTATTGATATGTGATTATTTATTAGACTTGGAGAGTCAAAGTGATAGCTAGAACTTGCTTTAGAAAATTTTATTGAATTCTTGACTTCTGAAATAATAATCAAATAGTGTACATTTCATTAGGCAATATTTCAGCCATGCTAGCAATCCTCAAATAAGTGATTTAAAAAATCCTAAAACACTAGTATAAAATAACAACAATAACAAAACCAAATACCCAGACCATGAGGGATTTAGTTAGAGAGACAACATAATGTAGTAGATAATACCGGCCTAGGCAAAGAATTTATGAGGAAGACCCCAAAAGTAATCACAGCAACAACAAAAATAATGAGACCTGATTAAATTAAAAATCTTCTGCACAGCCAAGGAAACAATCAATAGAGTGAATAGACAACCTACAGAATGGAAAATACTTGCATGCTATATACTTGATAAAGGGCTAATAACCACATCTATAAATAACTCAAGTGAATCATCAAGAAAACATCAAACAACCCCATTAAAAAGTGTTCAGAAGACATGAACAGAAGCTTTTCAAAAGAAGATAAACTAATGGCCAATAAGCATATGAAGCTCAGCGTCTCTAACCATCAGGGAAAATGTAAGTCCAAACCACAATGAGATATCACCTAACTCTAGTGAGAATGGGTTTTCTCAAAAAGTCCCAAAACAACAGATGTGGAGATAAAAGAACACTTATACACTGTTGGTGGGACTGCAAACTAGTACAACCTCTATTGAAAGTAGTATGGAGATACCTCAAAGAACTAAAAGTAGACCTGCCATTTGATCCAGCAATCCCACTACTGAGTATTTACACAAAGGAAAAAAAGACATTTTATAAAAAAGACATTTGCACTTGAATATCTATAGCAGCACAATTCACAATCACAAAGATTGTGAAACAATCTTGTGGAAACAACCCAAGTGCCCATCAGTACATGAGTGATCAATAAAATGTGGTTTGTGTATACCAGGGAGTATTGGTCTGCCATTAGGAAAAAAATGGTGAACTAATACTTTTGGTAACAACCTGGCTGGAACTGGAGACCATTCTTTTAAGTGAAGTATCACAAGAATGGAAGAACAATAAATAACCACATGTACTCACTACTAAATTGACACTTACAGATCAACACTCATGTGCACATATGGTAGTAAAATTCAATGGAAATCAAGTAGGTGGGAGGAGGGAGGAGAGTATGTGTAAAATCACACCTAACGGGTACAATGCACACTTTATGAGTGATGGCCAAACTTATAACTTTGACTCAAACTGTACAAAAGCAATTCATGTAACTAAAACATTTGTACTCCTGTAATAATATTCTGAAATTACATAAATGAATGAACGAATAAATACATAGATTCTAGAGCAAAACTTCCTGCCTTTGTTTCCCATTGGCTCTGCCCCTTTCAAGCTTTCTTACCGTGGGCAAGTTACTGAACCTCTCTGCTTCAATCCCTTATTAACAAAAAGGATACACTAAATGCTGCCTACATTCCAAGGTTTCTATGACAATGAAATTAAATGATATTATAACATGGCTGGCACATAATAAGCACTGTACAACTATTTACTATTATGTGATGAAAATGATGGTGTTTATGATGATTATGATAATGATGATGATGTCTTCCCTGAAGCTGTATCACAATTTTAATGGCCAGTATCATGCTCCCTAAAGTCTGTCTGTCCCTGGACACACTCTACTTACCATAATACTCCTACTGTTTTACTATTTGATTAGGGTAGAGATTTCAGCACAGGTAAGTATCTGAGTAACTTTCAGACTGGATTGGAATTCAAAGATCTAATTTCTGTTCTCTTTTCTAACAACCCAAAATATAGCAGCTCTAGGGAAAAATATTTATAAATAAGAGCATGATAATTTCATTCAAATAATATTTGAAAGGTCATCAGGTAGAAGGAAACTTGCTTTGTTCTTTTTGGTTCAAAGAGAGAGCCTTAGGTCAAAGTATTCCAATTCATAGAGAAATAGTTTTTTAGCTCAGTATAAATTCCATTCCAAAAGTTAAGTTTTCTAAAGAGTACATGGACTTCCTTGAAAAGTAGTGATTTTCTTGTCAATGAAGATGTTTAGACAAAGCTGGTAATGAACTTCCAGTTCTGAGATGCTTAGAAGCTATAATTCACTTAGTCTTGTTTATTCACAAATAGCTATCTTAGTAATCATGACTATTTCATTAATTTGGTTATTGTGAATATCAAGTATGAAAATATATTTTAAGCTCTTTAAATTTATTATACTTCTATAATATTCCTGTTTTCAAATATGTAGATATCTTTTTCAGGCTAATCTCTTGTCTGGTGAGTCTTTTAATGAATTCATTCACTTTAGCAAAAAATATTGGATAATACTGTGTGCCAATCACTGTGCTAATATCTAGGGATGAGTGGTAGAACAAGACAATTCCTTGTCCTCAACCAGTGACATATGAAAGACATGAGTAAAGTGCCTCCCTAATCAGACAAAGGAGATATGAATCAGAGAATGGTGGAGTTACCACTTTCTCCGAGTTCAAGGATGCATCAGGCTAACCAGATAGAGGGAGTGGAGAAGCTACAATGATTAGTACCATATGCTGTTGGCACAGACATAGAAAAATATATCCAGTGGAACAGACTAGAAAGGCAAAAAGAGACTTGAGTACATGTAAGTACTTATAAATAATATAAAACTATGTCCCTACTTTATATTTTTACCAAAAAAATTTTAGGTGGTTAAAAATTATAATTTAAGAGTTGTTAATTTGTAAAGACTAGAAGAAAATATAAATTAAGGGTTCACTTATCATGGGATAGGAAGTATTATATTATAAGCAATACAAGAAATCACAAAGGAAAATATTTATGTATTTGATATAATATAAATTAAAATTTTACTCATTAAAGTGTTATAAAAACATTAAAAGGCACATGAAAACAGAAGACTATTTACAGCTTACATGACAATAATAAATGAAGAATTGATAAGTCAATAACAATATTTAAAGAAAAAATGAAAAAATAAAAACAAGTTTATCAATAAAAATACAAAAGATTAATAGCTCATAAATATATGTTCATCCTCACTAGTGAACTAAGAAAAGCAATTTAAAATAATACCCATTTTTAACCTATTAATTTTTTATCAGAAAAATTAAATTATAATAGCTGACATTAGGAAACAAAGAGAGAATAGGACCTCTTGCTCTTTATCAAAGCATTTTTATTTTGGCACAAACTTTCTGGACACCCTTTTGACCATATGTACCTTAAATTTTTCTAGGAATTTATCCCAGGGAAATAATCCAGACTGAACAAAAATTATCTAAACTCATCACTATTACCATGCTGTTTGTAATGGTAATGCACTAGCTTCCTATTCCTGCTACAAAACAGATAACCACAATTTAATGACTTAAAGCAGCAAAATTTATTTTCTTACAGTTCTGGAAGTCAGAATTCTGAAAATGGGTCTTACTGGGCTTACTGAAATGGGCTAAAATCAGGGTGTTGGCAGAACTGTGTTCCATCTGGAGGCTCTTGGGGAGAAGCCGTCCACTCGCCCGGTCCAGCTTCCAGAGGCCCCTGCACTCCCTGGCTCACAGTCCCCTTAGCTCCTCAGAGCCAGCAGCGTGGCAGCTTCAGATCTCTCCCTGAGTTTGACTCTGCCTCCTTTGCTCCTCTCTCTCAGATTACATTAAGGCCCACCCAGAAAATCCAGGACAATCTACTCACCTCAAGATCATTAATGTAATCCCATCTGCCAAATCCCTTTTGTTCCATAAGGTAACATATTTGCAAGTTCTGGGGATTAGGATATGAACATCTTTGGGGCCCATTACACTCCCTACCACTGAACACAATTAGGGAATTGGTGAAATATATAATGATATCTTCAAATAATAGAATGTGCCATAATCTTAAAAATTATTGAAACAAGTATATAATAGTTTAAAATATTCATAATATTTAAACTAAAATGGAAGTTTTCAAAACAATATATAATAAACGTAGCTTTTTGGAATTCATTGAAATTCATATGAATAAAAACTGGTAGGATGAACAATGAAGAGTCTGTGTTTTTGTTTTGCTTTTTTAAAAAATTTTTTCTACAATGAACATATATTGCTTTTACAATCAGTAAAACAGCAACATTGCCAAATTTGAAAGGTTGCATTTAGAAAGGAGGTAAAGTCCTGGCATTAACCCTTAAGAAGGATAATATGGATTGTCACCTTGGGAGGCAAGAGCCGTGAAGGAAAGGCAGAACTTCTGATGATTCTCTATTTGAGCCTCCTGTGGACTCATAATCAGTGACTTCACCATCAAGGATTATTTATGCATCATGTTAACATATCATTGAAAAAACTCATATTTATGTAGATAAGAGTTTAATTTGTTAATATAATATTTGAAATCTCTGTTCTATTAAGTTCATATGTTACATGCTGATAAAAGAACACTTTTGTGATAAAGTAGAGGGAATCAAGTCAATAAGATAATTCCCATTGATTATAATTTAAATATTTTGATGATTTAAAATTTTGAATTGGATTTTGGATCCTAATGTTAGGAAATATCCATCTTCATATTAAAGAAAAACTTTATGGAAGAATTCTTTAATGTCAATAAATTAACATTCAGCTTCAATAAAGTCTATAGCTTGTGGCAGGCTGAATAATGGCCCCCAACAATATCCAGATCCTGGTGCCTATAGCCTGTATATGTTACATTCTATGGTAACACAGACTTTGAAGTTGTGATTAAGTTCAGGATCCAGAGGTGAGGAGTTCCTCTTGGATTATCAGGCAGGGCCCTAAATCCCACACACGTGTCCTTATAAGAGGGAAACAGAGATCTATTTGACCGGAGAAGAAGAAACCAATGTGATTAACGAAACAAGGTGCTACCTGCTGGCTTTGAAGAGGGAGAAGGGGTCACTAGCCAAGTAAAGCAGAAAATGCCACTCTAGAAGCAGGAAAAATGCAAGAAAATCTTCCCCTGGAGTCTCTGGAAGGAATGGGGCACTGCCAACACCTTGATTTTGGCCCAGTGAAACTGATTTCAAATTTCTGATCTCCAGAACTATCAGAAAGTAAGTGAATGTTGTTTTAAGCTACCGAGTTTGTAGTAATTTGTTAGAGCGACCGTAGGAAATTAACACATAACTAGGCCAGTTTATTGCAGTACATACTGCCATGCATTCTTACAAAGTGTTCAAGTTAAATTTCGAAAAGAGAAAACCAAAAAGTTTATGACTGTTATAATTATCATCAATAATTTGCAATTATACTAACAGCATAAATGCCAGACTTGAAGACCACATATATTTTAGTTAAATAAAGCATGAATTTGGGAGGAATTATATCAGCAAGGTGGTGGGACAGTAAGTCCCAGCCCACATTCCTGCACAGAAACACCAATTTAAAAATTATATATAGATCAATACCTTTATGAAATTTCCAGAATTTACTTGAGGTTACAGTATCTTAGGTGAGCACAAAACCCAGAATAGTCACATTGACATGGTAAGAGAGCAATGTCACTTAAGCCACATCAGCCCTTCTGCCAAGCCACAGGGCTCACACTGAGAAAGAAGTAGAAGAGAAGGGTGGGGCAAGCACCCAGTGTTCTGGCTTTGCAGAGGGATTCCAGAGGGACAGGTTTCTGTCTAGTGTCCTTCTAAGCACTGACAGAATTGGCATACTTTGGATACATGGGGGGCCTCTGAGAACAACTCTGAGAAATTGGGAGAAGGCTCACAGAGGGAGGGAGGAAAAAATTGTTCTGCAAACATTGACAGACCTGAAGGGAGACCAAACAGCAGCCCAATAATAGTATGAGGTTTCACTAGCTCACTTTCAATAATAGATAGAATATTGAGACAGGAAACAGAGACTTAAACCACACAATACACTAAATGAACATAATAGACACATTCAGAACATTCCACCCAACAGCAGTAGGATACACATTTTTCTCAAGTCTACCTGGAACATTCACCAGGATGTATCACATGTTAGGTCACAAAACAAGACTTAAGATTTAAGAGGATTGAATTCATACCTATACAATTCCATTTAAAATAACATCAAAAAGAAAAAAAACGCTTAGAAATAAACTTACCCAAAGAAGTAAAGACTTATACACTGAAAACTATAAAACATTGCTGAGAGAAATTAAAGAAGACAAAAATAAATGGAAAGACATCCCATGTTATGGGTTGAAAGACTTAACGTTGTTAAAATATCCATACTAACCAAGGCAATTTACAGATGAATGCAATCCCTATCAAAATCACAATGACATTTTTTTAAAAAGTAGAGAAAAAAAATCCTACAATTCATTTGGAATAACAAAGGGCTCCAAATAACCAAATTATCTTAGGAAATAAAATGTAAAGCCTCACAAATCTACAGTAATCAAAAGGTATTATATTTATTTATTATTTATACATAATAATGGTACATATTTATGGGGTACATGAGATATTTTGATACATGCATATAATGTATAATGATAAAATCAGGGCAATTAGGATATCTATCACCTCAAACTTTTTATCATTTCTTTGTTCTGGAAACATTTCACATCTTCCCTTCTAGCTATTTTGTCATATACAATTAATTGTTAACTATAGTTACCCTACTGTGCTATGGAACACTAGAGTTTGGTAGTGACAAAAAGAAAGACATATAAACCACTGTAATAGAATAAAGAATCCAGAAATAAACTCCAGCATATATGATCAACTAATTTTCAACAAGGGTACCAAGAAGACACAATCGGGAAAGGATAGTCTCTTCAATAAAAAGTGTTAAAAAAACTGATATCCACATGCAAAAGAAGGAAGTTGGGTATTTGTCTTATAGGATACCTAAAAAGTCAACTCAAAATGGATTTAAGATTAAACATAAGACCTGAAACTATAAAACTCATAAAAGAAAACATAGGAGAAAAGCTTCATGGCATTGGATTTAGAAATGATTTCTTGGATATGACACCAAAAACACAGGCAACAAAAGCAAAAATAAACAAGCAGGAGTAAATCAAGATAAAAAGCGTCTGAGCAGAAAAGAGAATAATCAACTGAGTGAAAGGGCAGGTGACACAATGGGAGAAAATATTTGCAAATCATATATATATATATAGTAAGGAAATAAATTCCAAAATACATGAAGAACTCCTATAACTCAATAGCGAAAAACAAATACCTGATTTAAAAATGAGCAATGGACTTCAATAGATATTTCTACAGATAAGACTTACAAATGACCAATAGATATATGAAAAGGTGTTCAGCACCACTAACCATCTCAGAAATGCAAATCAATGAGCTGTCACCTCACACTTGCTAGGATGACTGTGATGAAAAACAAAACAAAACAAAACAGAAAATAACAAGTGCTGATGAGTATTTGGAGAAATTGCAACTGTTGCTGGGAATGTAAACTGGTACAGCCACTACGGAAAACAGTGTGGCAGTTCCTCAAAAAATTAAAATTAAAATTACTATATAATCCAACAATCCCACTTCTGGGGATTTATACAAGGAAATTGAAATCAAGATCTTGAAGAGATACCTGTATTCTCATGTTCACTGCAGCATTATTCACAATAGCCAAGATATGGAAACAGCCTAAATGTCCATCAAGGGATGAATGCATACAGAAAACGTGATATATCCATACAATGGAATATTTTATGGCCATAAAAAAGAAGGAAATCCTGTCATTGTTCTGCAACATGGATAAGATTGAGAACATTATGCTAAGTGAAATAAACCAGTCACAGAAGGACAATATTGCATGATTCCACTTTATATGAGACATATGAAATAGTTAAAACTAATAGAATCAGAAAGTAGAATGGTTTTGCCGGGGTTACGGGCTGGGAAAATGGGAAGTTGCTGTTCAGTGGGTAGAGTTTCAGTCGTGTAAGATGAAAAAGTTCTAGACATCTGCTATACAATCTTGTGCTTTACAATTAACAA
Organism: Cheirogaleus medius; assembly: GCA_008086735.1. Lineage (NCBI taxonomy): Eukaryota > Metazoa > Chordata > Mammalia > Primates > Cheirogaleidae > Cheirogaleus > Cheirogaleus medius. The sequence continues at coordinate 37,830,221 of VBSM01000483.1, forward strand.
TACTGTATGGAGCATTTAAAAATCTGTTAGGAGGATAAAACTCATGTTACGTGACCTTTATTTCAGTAAAGAACAATAAAACATGAATTTTCTTTAACACAATTGTGAACATTCCAAAGCAGCTCAGTGTAGTTGATTACTGATTACAGTCTCTTCTAAAGTCTAGTAGAAAAGCAACTGGAACCATCCACTTCAATATATCTATACCCTAGACTTGAAGATCGACTCATCTCCTAATCAGTCATGCATTGGTTTTAAGTACTTAGGAAGAAGCAGCCATTTTCTGCTCATTAAAATTGCTATTTCTTAACTCTAGAAAGAAATGTTACATACTCTAGCAACTTGTCTGCATTACTTCAAACTACTATATTCTAAAAATGATTTGTAACATACAAATGCACTAGACAATGCCAGAATTCCCTTCAAGCAGGCCGTATGTTCAGAAAAAATAAACCATAATAAATTAATTAATTAACTGTATAGTTTTCTGTGACTGCCATAACAAGTTACCACAAACTTATAGCTTAAAACAGCAGAAAAGTATTATCTCACAGTTGGGAAGCTAGAATTCTGAAGTCGAGGTGTCAGCAGAACTGCCCTCCTTCCCACGACCACAGGGGAAATTCTGGTTCTTGCCTCTGCCACGTTCTGGTGGTTGCAGGCATGCCTGGGCTTGAAGCCACATTGTTCTGCTTTACTCTCTGCCTCAATCATCCTAGTAAAAATAAATACACAAGAATAGGTAAGAAAACAGTGAAAAAGAATAGCAATGAGGGGTCTAACCCTGTAAGACAGTAAGACATATTCAAAGCCTGTATGATTAGAACCATGAGACACTGGCACATGAAAGGACCTATCTATGGAACAGAATGGAAAGGACAAAAATAGACACATCTAGATATAGAAACCTATTGTATGATAGAGGTAGATAATAAAATAAACAGGTCAAAGATGGGCTTTTCAATAAATGATGTTGGGACAACTGGACTGTCATTTTGAAAAAAGATAAAATTAGATGCAATGCTTGTACCACCCGAAGAATAAGCGCTAAATTGATCAGAAGTCTAAATGTAATAAAGTGAAACTTATACACGTGCTAGAAAAAGGGTAGGTGAATTCCTCTATAACCTTGGTGTAGGTAAAAGCTTCTAACTATGAATAAAATCCTAGATGTAAGAAAAGAATGATAAATTTGACATCATAAAAATTTCCATTTCTTTTTTTAAAAAAATGCTATAAGCAAAGTCAAAAGACAAATGGCAAACTAGGAGAAAATATTAGTAACATGTATCACAGGTAAAAGTATGATATCCCTAATTTACAAAGATATTTTTAAAATTGAGGTGAAGATAGGACCACAAATCTTATAGACAAATAGGCAAAACACAGGAATAGATAATTCACAAAAATATATAAATGGCACCCATAATCATATTAAAAGATGTCCAATTTCATGCATGCTAAGATCAATAAAGCAGTACCAGATACCACTCATCACTCATCAAATTAGCAATAATTCAAAAGCTTGAAAATATTCTCTTTTGTCAAGGATGTGAGAGAAACAGACATTCTTATATATTGCTGGTTAGAATACAAAATGATACGACACAGAGAGGAATTAGACAATATCTTTAAAAACTACATATGCCTCTAATTTGCAACACATCCATCCTCCTTTCCTAATCCTAAAGATACATCTTCTACTCTATAGAAATACATATACACAAAGTTATTCATTGCTGCAATATTTGTAACTGCAAAATATTGATAACCATCTAAGTATCCAAGTATTGGAGATTGAGTGAACAAATGATACTGTGTACATACACATGGATTATTACGCAGCAGTTAAAAAGAATGAAGGTGATTTTCATGAATTGATAGGTGGTAATTTTCAGAGGATATTGTTAATTGAAACAAGGAAAGTAAAAAAGAGCATATGTACTATGCTACTTTTCTTGTAAAAAAAGGAAATTAGTAATACACACACACATACCTTTATATAAAAAACACAGTAAAGATAAACTAGGAAACAATGAAATGGGTTGCCTACGTGGAACAAGATGGAACAGATAGAAAGGTCTTGCCACTTCTCTGGATATATCTTTTGTATATATTTGACTTTTGGAAGCATGTTACTGTTCTGTATATTTAAAAATGAAAGTAAGTCAATATGTATGGAATGGAGGACCTAAAACTGAAACAAATGGAAGAAATAGACCCAATTGCATCACCTTAACCACAGTGAAGGAAAGAAAAAACACACTAATCCTTGTGGTTTAGAAACTCACTGTTTGACTCTATATTCTGTCTTGGGCTAATGGGGGAAGATTGCAAGCAACTGGAACTCTTCTCATGTAACTTTGATTTTTGCAATAATGTGAATAAGTAACTCTAAAATAATTTTAGATTTCGTATAGGACTGAAGAAAAGAATAAATGTGTTAAGGTTCTTGAGAACCAGAATTCTCATTAAGAAAAAAGGACATACAAATATGGAATGGGGAAAAGCAATAAAGAACCCTGTGGGGATGGATTTGATTTGCAAGTATCACTGTGAACTCAGTATTTCTAAAATATTTGTATATATGATATGTAGTTACATGTGCACATATATATGAATGAATAGACATGTACACACATACATATATGTATGCATGTTTGTATAATTGAATATATTGATGTGTGTGTATAATGCATGCATTTGCTACCTTGATACACTGAAAAGACCAAGAGGCAAAGACAGCACATTAGTGGTGAGCATGCCTAGCACTTAGATCTTTGTCTCTAATACCATTGCTCATTAAAAGGATCAGGGCTCCTAAAAGAGATGACTGATTCTGGAGTTGGGAGAAGTCGGTCCAAGATAAGCCTAGAATATCTTGCTATATGAGAAATAAGGAATACTTCTTAAAAATTTAAGGGTGCATGTCACAAAGCTACAGGAGCCAGCTTGAAGGGAATCCCATTGGCTACATCTAGAACAATTTGAACACCAAAATAATCAAGTATAGTAATGGCTTACGGACCTTTAGAAGAAATTTGGGCATTATTAGTCCATATCACCAACAAATAGATAAACAAATAAATAAATAGGGGGAAAGGGAGAACTTTTATTTGTATCAGACTGTCTAACTCCAGTTGGTAAATGTGGAGGGATTGCTGAAGTTAGGATGTCAGGACTTTGCACACACGATAGGAGGATTAGGTTCTGCCAGACTCATTAATGGAGGAGATGCCAACACTGGGGAAAAGTTTTGATGAGGAGCAGAGTATTTGCATGATCTTAAAGTATCTCCTCACACATTGCTTATTAGTTGCAAGAGAAACAATGGTAATTACACAGTCCAGAAATCAGACATTACCTTGACTAGATGATCAGAATTAACATCACTAATGAGGAGCAGATGGACTTCATGTGACTCAGGTTATGATACCTGAGGCGACACAATGTCGCCTATATAGCATTCTAGCCAAGAGTGAGTAACCTGGACCTGATCATGAGGAGACATCAGACAAACCTCAAATAAATATTCTATTTAAGAATGGGGGAGTAGGGTTGTATTTGGCAACAGTGTTAATGTCATAAATAAGAAGAAAGTCATGGAAGTATTCCAGATTAATGGAGCCCAAAGAGACATGACAAGTAAGTATAATACCTGCCCCTAGACTGGATCCTGTATCAGGAAGGAAAACAATATCATAAAGTTCATCATTGGGTCAGTTGATAAAATTGGAACACAAATAATAGATTTGGCATAAGTTTTATATCAGTGTTATTTTCCCTGAGTCAGTAACTGTACTGTGAAGAATTTGTCTTTGTTCACATACAGTTAACTGGAGAGAGGAGAGAAGGAAAGGGGAGAGATATGAACACAAGTAAATAATAAAGTATATGAGGTAAATGTTACAAAATAGGTAAAGGATGTAAAGTTGTTCTGTATACTACTCATTCAGCTTTTTTATAAATTTGAGATCATTTCTAAATAAGAATTAAAATATTTTTAGAAAATATGCTTCAAAGTGTTCCTCACTTCTATTCAACATAGTACTGGAAGTCCTAGCCAGAAAAGTTAGGCAAGAGAGGAAATAAAGGGCATTCACATTGGGAAAAAATATGTCATACTATCCCTGTTTGCTGATGATATGATCTTGTATCTAACAGATCCCAAAGATTCCACCAAAAGACTCCTAGACTTGATAAATAAATTCAGCAGAGTCTCAGGTTTTACAAAATCAATATACACAAATCAGTAGCATTGCCATATACTAATATTAATAACAGTCAAGCTGAGAGACAAATCAAGGACTCAATACCACTCACAATAGCTACAAAGAAAATAAAATACTTAGGAATAAACTTAAACAAGGAGGTGAAAGATTTCTACAAGGAGAACTACAAAACACTGATGAAAGAAATCATAGATGACACAAACAAATGGAAAAACATCCCTTGCTCATGGATTGGTAGAATCAACTTCATTAAAATGTCCATACTGCCCAAAGGTATTTACCGATTCAATGCAATTCCCATCAAAATACCAACCTCTTATTTCACAGATCTAGAAAAATAATCCTAAGCTTCACTTGGAACCAAAAAAGAGCCTGAATAGCCAAATCAGTCTTAATCAAAAAGAACAAATCGGAGGCACCACATTACCAGACTTCAAATTATACTACAAGGTTATAGTAACCAAAACAGCATGGTACTAATATAAAAGTAGAGATATAAACCAGTAAAACAGAATATAGAACCCATAGAACCCAGAAATAAAATCATATAGCTACAACCAACTGATGTTTGACAAAGAAGACAACAAAATACACTGGAGAAAGGATGCCCTAGTCATTAAATGGTGCAGGGAAAATCGGTAGTAGAAGAATGAAACAGAAACAGATTTGTAGCCTAAACATTAATTACCCAATGGAAATGGAATTATTATAGCAAAACTTTGTTCCTTCTTCACACATTATAATATTTTTAGTTCACAAAGTAGAGTTATCTTTAAAATAATGGAACAACAAATGCTATTATTTGAGGTATATAATTTAAGCAAATTGAAAACTATCCAAATTACAATGATGAATCTTAAAGCTTATCAAAAAACTTACTATTGGAAAAAAATAAGGCGCTAGTATACTGAAATTTATTTAAGTAACTTGACAAGTTAAGTTTGAACCATAAAGGGTATGCATGTGACCAGTTTTAATTGGGAAGGAAATACGGAATAGATACCTAAGTAGATCTGTAGGATTCACATTAATATTATTTTCTAACAAAATTATATTTAAGAATGAAGAGCTTTTTGTTCTCTATTTTTATTCAAAATTAAGTTTGTATGTGAAACTCATTTATTTTATATTATTTCAAAAAAACAAGCTATATTTGGCATGGTACCATCTTGATGAATAATGTTGAAATTTGTGAGTTAATTTTGTTAATGAAAAAGATAAGAATATTAGTGAAGCCCTTTCTTACATGAGGGTGTCAGAGCTGGGGTGAAATAGCACTAGACAAACACATGCATACTGCTATAAGCTATAGACGATAACTCATTAAACATATAGTCATTTAATAATTACTTCCTGTTCTTTTCATGTCACAACTTTTTATTAAACACTGTCAGACACCATTCTAGGTGGTAATATAGCAGAGAGTTAATATAAATGATAAAAATCCCTGCCTTTATGAAACTTATATTCTAGTAGTAATGTCAAAAATTGAAATAAAAACAAGTAAAATAATTAAAGTCTTAATCCTGAAGGAAATTAGAAATTCAAAGGAAGATTGGTGGGTTTACTGAAAGTGTAAATTTACATCATATTCACCGAATTCTCCAGTAGTCTCTATAAAAATACTTAGTATCAACGGGTACTTAAATATTCATACTATCATAACTTTTAGGTTAGAATGTCATGGCCTCTATCAAAAGAAATGTATATGGTTTGTATATTACGAATATCATAGATGATACAGCAGTTAAATAACTGTTGTATAGCATTTAGTTGGTGTTAGCTCGATTATCTGCATTTCACTGACATTTTTACATCTCTGACTACATTGCATGTAAAATGTTCACTGGTTATTGCAATAAACAATAATAAATCTTAATGTAGTATTTTTAACTCCAGGCTACCCTTATGATTATGAATATTCCTACAGTTTTAAAATATATTATTTGGAGTATATGTATGGAATAAATGTTTTCAAAACATGGAAGTACAAATGGAATCTCAATTCATAAATGGGCAAATTGTACTTTTTAAATCCTATTGAATATTCATTTACTAGTTACAGAGCTATGGAAAAAGAATTATTCGTATATCCATCTGTCATCTATGTATCAGTTATGTGTTTGTGTGTGTGCCCTTTTATATTTTCTATATAAATATTTTATTTAGCCACATGGATTTTTTTTCATTGAGCAATTCATTGTGAGAAAAGCAAGAGTACCTCCCCACGCTTCTACAGAATTATGCTATAAGTTGACCTAGGCCCAGTTCCATATAATATCCATTAATGATTCTACCTAAAAGACTTAATTGTCAAAGTTATAATTTATCTGTAAAACCACATATTTTTCATTATAGATATTACCATCAGCAAATATTAATGATGTTTTATGGGAAGTATAAAACACAACTATAATTGACTATTTGTAATAACACATGTATGGGATTTATGCCATTTTATGTAAAACTACTACGTCATTCACTGTAAAGCTTCCTCCCTCTTTCAATATAAATTTTAAAAATTATGTGTTTTTAAGCAGTATACATAAATCTTCACATTTGGAATTCTGTCCTAACTTGAGAACTTGTATGATGATTATCTACTTAACAAGTAAATAAACAGCAAATTCCTTTAGAAGTACAATTTACTGCTTATTCAAGACTACAGTTTTTACAAACCAGAGAAAGGGGGACATTTGAAGGGAAGAAAAAGAAACCTACAAACCCGAAAACTCCAAATGCCCTGTCAACAAATATTGGAAGTGGCAGAACAAAATTTATATATAAACATTAGACATATAAAGCTAAAATGTCTCTAAATCCAACCTCCATTATGAACATAAATATTCTATATCTTTCATTCCAAAAGAACCATGGGTACATGAGAGTCAATTTCTGCAGACCAGCAATAAAAAGTTAACAAAATAAATCTTTTTGTCTTTTCTCCCTCAGGATTGACATCTTTAAGTATGTGATCTATGGCATCGCAGCTGCGTTCTTTGTGTATGGCATTTTGCTGATGGTAGAAGGCTTCTTCACAACTGGCGCCATCAAAGATCTCTATGGGGATTTCAAAATCACCACTTGCGGCAGATGTGTGAGCACCTGGGTATGTTATTTCTCTACATTCAGTGTGTGATGTGGATCTATTTCAATACCACACAGGTGTTCGCATTCATCTCCTAAGAATTAAAGTATTTCTTAACACAGTTTTATTTCCTCCTGTGATGGCTATCTTAAACCTCAGTAATATTATTATACAAGTTAGGATTATTCCTTGTGAAAATTTAGTTTCAAGTTCTCAAATCCTATGCAGTCCAATTAGTTTTGTTTCTAGAGTCAGTGGGGTTCCCATATGGAATAACAAAAAAGCTACCTGAAACTTACAGGCATTACATGTGTCTGTCTCCCATGTAAACACATGTCTCTGTATTGTACTGTAAATTTGGGGGCAACTAAATCATGTAATTTCTGTCTTTTATTGACTTAAGATAAGAATTTTATTAATTTCAGCCTTAAATCTTTATTGATATATTTAATGGTAAATCAAATTTATAGTCATACTCTAAAGTTAAGCAGTGCAGACAATGTATATATAGCTACTAATGCACAAGAGTGGTGAAAATTAATATAGTTGAAAGTACTTTGGCATTCTTATGCAGAATCATTTTTCTGTAATGAAGTGTTGAAGCTTCCATCCTTGACAGACATGTTTTGCTTTTTGCTTAATGTTACATAAGAACATGTTTGGCCGGCCGTGGTGGCTCACATGTGTAATCCTAGCACTCTGGGAGGCCAAGGTGGGCGGATCGTTTGAGCTCAGGAGTTCAAGACCAGCCTGAGCAAGAGCAAGGCCCCATTTCTACTAAAAAAAAAAAAATAGAAAGAAATTAGCTAGACAACTAAATATATATATACAAAAAATTAGCTGGGCATGGTGGCACATGCCTGTAGTCCCAGCTACTTGGGAGGCTGAGGCAGGAGGATTGCTTGAGCCCAGGAGTTTGAGGTTGCTGTGAGCTAGGCTGACAACCACGGCACTCTAGCCCTGGCAACAGGGTGAGACTCTGTCTCAAAAAAAAAAAAAAAACAGAACATATGTTTAATTACCGCATAAATTCATATTAAGTAAACTGTCTCTAATAAGGAACGACATAAATTACTTCAATCTCACAGAAAAGTTAAAAAATACCTGTTAACCAAAAAACTTCTTTTTTTGGTACTAATTTGTAACAAATTCTATTATGCTGTTCACTTCAATAGTAATAATAATCTAATAAGATGGTTTTCCTGAGTTGTGGGTATTTGTAGTTATCTCTGGAATGATTTCTTGTAAGAATCATATCTGTTTTGGGACAGCACTTAGTATTCAAAGAGGTAAAATATGTGAGTGTGGGCAAAACTGGAATTTGAATAATGTGACTAATGGGCTTTAAGCTGGGCTTTATCACTTAAATTATTTGGATTAGTAATATCAAATTATAGATCTTGTATTAAAGACAAATAAAATGTGGATATTTAGTGGGCCAGTTGTCAGTGACACCTACCATTTTCTCTAGTAAAAAGGCCTGTTCTGATTTTAGATTCATTTCTATTCTGCCAATAAAGTATAGTAAATTCAATTAATAATGGGCTTTTCCTTATATTGGAATAGTATCATTGTAATGTCACTTGTGTGCCTTAGTAAGTCACTATTTCTCTGGATCATAGTTTAGTCATTTCCAAAATGAAGATCATCTCTAAAGCTCCTTCCAGCTTAGAAATCCATGACAAAGCACTACTGAAATGATGAGAGATCATGGGTCTGGAAGCACATTTTTACAACCGGGGAATAACCGTTTGCCAGAAAGAGTGCTGACAATTATGTTGTTTCACTCAAAATTGGAAAATTATAGTAAAAAAAAAATCCCAGAAGAAAACTCATATCTATGTGTAGCAATTATTTGCCTGACATTCAAGCATCTTAAAGGTATCTCGAATAAGGATTTTTAAAACGAAACATGAGCTACATTTTTTCTATAATAGTAACAATTGTGTCACCAGTCCCACCCAACAGACCAGAAGGGTGGCAGCAGCTGCGTGGGCTCCTCCAGAGGCTACACAGCAGGGAGCAGCCCACCAAGAGGCCCTCGCCTACTGCTGTAACAGCCCCCTGCCACCCAGGAAGGCACAGAACCACAGAACCGCAGAACCGAGGCTGAGGCTGAAGTTGACACTGCATTCTCTTGCATTCTGCAGAGGCAGCAATGCAGTGGGTGAGGCCTCTGAGTTGTGCCCTGACTATGCCAACATAGAAGGAACTACCATGTTTCCCCGAAAATAAGACAGGGTCTTATATTTATTTTTCCTGAAGAAGACACCCTAGGGCTTATTTTCAGGGGATGTGTTATTTTCCCCTCAAAGCCTCAGCCTGCAGCACGCACAGGATGGCCAGGACCTGACAGGGGGAGCTGACCTTGTTGGTGGGGCTGCCCGCACCTTTCAGGTCACCTCTGGGATAGTAGCTGTCACGATGGGGCAGATGAGAAGGGCTGCTTGTCTTCTTTACCACTCCACCACGAAATGCATGGGTTGTGCAGATACGCTGCGAAGCCACGCCCATCACTAGGTCTTATTTTTGGGATAGGGCTTTTATTGCACAAATGCTTAGAAATCCTTCTAGGGCTTATTTTATGGGTAGGTCTTATTTTTGGGAAAACACGGTAGCTCCACAACCTGAGAAGGCAATAGTCGTGGCATCAGGCAGCACTGCAGAGCCCTGCGACCCTTCGCCTTCCCCATCCCCTCTCTTCACCTTGCTCATCACTCAGAACTTATAGCTCCATGGGACCAGAGGGAAAAAGAAAGATGTGTATTCCAGCCTCTCCTGCTATTACCTTCCCTTTTTTTCCTATTTCCATTCTGCTTTTTTATTTTTTCAATTTGTAGGTGGATTGTATTTTACTGTCTGCCTCATGTTCAATGAATTAACCTGCTAACTTGTTTCAGCTGTCTTCCTTACCTTTAAAGGTGTCTATGCTTTTAAGTTATATTGATGCCTTTCTACTTGGAACACTGAATAATACTAAAAGGTGGAATCATTTTGTTTTTTTGTAACAACCACCATGTTTCCCTGAAAATAAGAATCTGTTTCTCTATACTGCATAACAAGTAAAATGGTTACTAATTGAAACTCTATAGCATGAATGCAATTAATTTTAAAGCAGCATTGTGTCAATGAATTGAGGATGCTAATCAATATTCCCTTTACTTACTGAATGCCCTTGAAAGCATAACTTCATCTGCATTATGTGTTTCCTCTCATGCAGGATCAAGTCCAATTCAAGTTCCTTTCAAAATGTTAATTCTATCATTTGAAATCCAGTATGTGAGGAAAATAACACACAAAGCCACAATTTTAATATATCGGGGTAAAAATCATTATTAACTACTTTATGTGAAAGGTTATTAAAATATCTTTAGTAACAACATTTATTTATAGTAAAAATGTTCTCATTTCTATAAATTTCTTGTTGCTACCATGACACTATTATACATCTCAGAGTTTATTTGTACTTGTTCTGACAGTTAGATTTTTAAATTCAACACTTTTGAAGTAATACAGTTCTTAAATTTACTACTCTTTGTGGAAAGTAACACATTCATTTTCCATAAATTTACCTGTTCTAAGACTTAAGTAAAACAATAAAAACTTTTTTTGTTGGGTTTTTTTTTTGAGACAGAGTCTCACTCTCACTCTGTTGCCCAGGCTAGAGTGCCATGGCGTCAGCCTAGCTCACAGCAACCTCAGACTCCTGGGCTCAAGCGCTCTTCCTGCCTCAGCCTCCCGAGTAGCTGGGACTACTGGCATGTGCCACCATGCCTGGCTAATTTTTTATATATATTTTTTCAACAATAAAAACTTTCGATAATGTGTGTATTAGTTAGCTAGGGCTGCCATAACAAGGTACCACAAACTGGATGACTTAAACAGCAGAAATTTATTGTCTTGTGGCACTGGAGCTTAGAAGTCTGAGATCAAGGCGTCAGCAGGGTTAGTTTTTTTCTGAGGGCCGTGAAGAAGGATCTGTTCCATGTTTCTCTCCTAGCTTCTGGTAGGGCGCTGTTAATTTTGGCATTTTTTGGCTTATAGAAGCACTACCCTAAACACTGCCTTCATGTTCTTCATATGGTGCTTTCCCTACATGTCTTTGTCCAAATTTTTCCTTCTTTATGAGGACAGTAATCATACTGGAATGGGGTTTACTCTAATGACCTTATTTTTAATTTAAAAAAATAACTCCAAATAAAGTCACACTCCAAGATACTGGTGGTAGAACTTCATCATATGAATTTTGTGAGGACACAATTCAACTCGTAACAGTGTGTCTTATTATTACAGCAACATTATGCCATGCACCATTTTTGAAGCAACAAAATTGAGTAGTTACTATTGTTACCCTGTTTCACAGATCAAGAAACACATACAGGTTGGGATCTGTAATCTGAAAATCCCAAATTCGAAATGTTCCAAAATCTGAAATTTTTTGAGTGCCAACATGATGCTCAGAGGAAATGCTCATTGAAGCATTTTGGATTTTGGGTTTTTCAATTCAGTATGCTTGACCAGTTATTAAAATGCAGATATTCCAAAATATGAAAATTTCTGACACCCGAAACACTGTTGGTCCCAAGCGTTTTGAATAAGGGATATTCACCTTGTATTCTATTTGTTTATTTTTAAATACTCTTTCAGTTAATCTCTGCTGCCTATAGATTTTGAACACAGCATATTAGACTAGTATTATACTCTATGTAATCATCTTTGAACCTGTTCTTTGTCATAACTCTTAGCTCATTTTCATAAGTTAAAGCCAAGTTTTAGTACTAGTAATAAGTCCAGTAATAATAACAAGAAATGTTTGTTAGGTGCTTACATATGCCATTCCCTGTATTATGCAGTTTACAAAATACTAGGGCATTTAATCTGCAAAACAAAACAAAACAAATATGTGAAGCAGACACTAGAGTTACCCTCTCTTTACAGATGAAGAAATTGCCAGCTAGATGAGTTACTTGCTCAGAGTATGTTGTGGGTGGTGGAGCCAGATTTGAACTCAAGCATCTGGTACAGAACTCATGTTGCTAAACCTCATGATCAGGATTTGCCTCGAGTGTTTGTGGTTTATTTGGGCTAATTTAATGGGATAATTGCTGGTTTATAAAGGTCCTTTTTAAGTTACCAGCCATTTTCTGGTTTGTATCTTAGTAACATCATTCATTGGTAATTGGACAGCTTCTTCATTACAGAGATATCCTTACTCAAACCTTTGCTTTTATCAACAATCATGAATTGTCTCTTTTTGCAATACAAGGATGCTCTGCAGAATGTGAAGGAATTCCATAGTCTAAGATGCTTTTCTGTAACTAAGATGTTTTTGATGATTATCTGTAAGGAATCTTGAGGTCTAATACTATCAAGTTGACATCAAGGAACTCTGCATTCTATACTGTCCTTAAAATTTGTCTTTTAAAATAAAAACACAAAAAATAAAATAAAAACATACAAACAAACACACAAAACACTTTTGAATCCAAAGTGCCAAACATAAGGCCTTGCGTCTCTCTCTGGGATACTCCAGATCTAACATGGGGAAGGCAACATCATTTTTTCAGATTATAAAAATAACCTTTAGTTTCTCAGTAGGAAAAAAAGGGAGGGGAATATATGCTGCTTCAGGTATATAAATATAACATATTTTAAAATAATGTTTCAAAAAGCATTGCATTATGAATGAAGGAACTAAGATTTTATTTGCTGCAAGTATCTGAAGTAGATCCATAGATCTGAACCCTGTAAATACTAGAACAATGGACCAATCTCAATGTATCTGTTAAGATATTAACTACACTGGTCCATAAATTACAAGAAGAAATCAATCAAAACTCGTTCTTTTCTGATGTCTAATGTAAAAGTTGACAGAAATTTTCTGTTAGCCACATAAGATGGCACTAAGAAAATGGAAAAATCTGTTATAAAATGCAAAGCATCTAGTGTTAGATTTTTAAATACAAGAGATTTATAGGAACTAGAAATGGAAAATTGATAAAATGTTTGAATCATGTGAATGCTTCTCAGATCACCATAAGTTGTGATTAGAATTCATTCAAATAAAAATAACTCCTCAAAATGTTAAGCCAACATTTTGTTTTGTTTTGTTTGTTTGTTTTGGTTCTTTCGATTCTTTAAGTCATGATAAATAGTCTTTGGCTAAACTTTAAAAATAATTTGTATAGTCTCATATCAGATTGTCCTAGGATATGATTTCATGTCATTTATGACCCATTATATTTTCATAACCCTAAAGTTATTTTTAAATAAACTTTTTTATTTTAGAATAGTTTTTGATTTATAAAAAGGGTGAAGATGGTACAGTTTCCATATAAATCAATCCCAGTTTGCTCTATTACTAACATTTTATGTTAGTATGTTACATTTGTCACAATTAATAAGCTAATATTGGTACATTATTATTAACTAAAGTCCATGCTTTGTTCAGGTTTCTTTAGTTTTCACAAAATGTCACTTTTCTGTGCCAGTATCCCATTCAGGATACTATATTACATTTAGTTGTCGCTCCTTAGGCTACTATGAATTGCGATATTCACATGTAGATTACCTTGACAGTTTTGAGGAGCAGTAGCTAGGTATTTTGTAAATGTATCTCAATTGTAATTTGTCTGTTTTTCTCATTAGACTGTGGTTTTGGGTTACAAGGAGGAAAACAAAAGAGAAAACGTTGTCTTTCTCATCACATCATCTCAAAGTTGTCTAAAGTACTTTTAATGAAAAGGAAAAACTAAAGATATGAAATAACACAATATCTGATTTATGTTTTCCTAAACAGAGTAGTTCTGTTTTAAATCTCATTAAAAAATCTATTTTATCCTAATTAGCTTGTATGTGGCAGGATAACAGTCTATGGACCTCTGTTTTCTTTTTGGAGAATACTCAGAACCTTCAGTTTCTAATTTAGTTAATATAAAATTAAATCTTAGAGTTCAGTGCCCATTGTAAATATCTGGGGAAATACCTCCATAGCTTATGAATTTTAATTTCTACCTACAAAAATACTCTAGTTTAAATGAAGTCATTTGGAGGTATAAGTTTTTCAATCAAACTTTGTAATGAAGCTAAAAATTCATCTTAAGGATAGCAAATGTCCTCAAATTTATAGACTCTATGAAACCCAATGTAATAGTCACTCACCTTCACTGCTGCCAATATGATTAACCTCAATATTATATGTTTGGATTATACTTCACCCTGAAATCATACTGTTTGTAGCATTTTCAGATTATTTTTTTCATGGAGTCATAAGCATTTAATCATCCTCCATGTCTTTTCATGGCTTGATAGCTCATTTATTTTAGTGCTGATTAATATTCCATCCTTTATCTGGATGTGCCACAGTTTATTTATCTACTCACCTACTGAAGGACATCTTGGCTGCTTCCAAGTTTTGGAATTATGAATAAAGTTGCTATAAATATAATATTCTTTAAACATTTTTCTGATCACGACATGCTTAGGTAGTTTGGGCCCATAATGATGACAATGATGATGATGATGATGATGATTACATATATTCAAGTAATTTGCATAATGACTTAGTAATCTTCTCTGCATTAAGCTATGCACTGTATAATTTCCAGAGCCAACTGTGTTCAATATTGCTAATGCTTTTCCACTTTGCATTTGGAGTGATAGTCTATTCAAGTGTTCATTTGCTTCCTTTTGACCTGGTATTTTCTAGCCTTAGTGTTATGATTTTCAACCAGGAGCTATTTCCTTCCCAGGGACGCTGAGAAATTTTGGTTGTACAACAGGCATCTAGTGAGTGGAGGCCAGGGACATTGTTCAAAAATCCTAAATGTGCAGGACAGTGTCTATAACAAATCATTTTCTGGCCCTAAATTTCAATAGGGCCAAATTTGAGAAACACCGATTGAGAAATTAAGCTCATGTCCAGCACTTTACTCATGAATTGATACTCACCCATGCATTAGGCTGTTTCATTTACATTAGTATGCATTTCTGGCTTATCATCTCAATTGCTTTTTTGGTGTTGTTGTTAACTTTAGGTTATGGTACCCTGTCAAGTCCAAGATTAAAGATCAAAGAAGCCTTCACATCAGGTGTACTCATGAGATCTTCTGTGACTAATAAAGAAGTTCTTAACACTGGATACCCACTAGAATCACCTGTAGAGATTTTTAATATATAGATATAATTAACCCAGGAAAGGCCTGAGCATCTTTTACTCTCTCAAATTAACCAGATGATCCTAATGTGTGGCCACAGTGAAAACCACTAATAGAGGCTGTGGTCCCTTGGGAAATGTCTACCTAGTGAAACTTTTTGATCACAAGATCTCTAAGCTCTGAGGTCTATCTCTGCCTTTCACAAAATTGAAAGATGTTTCCTTTTGTTGTTAAAGTGAAAACATGATTGGATTGATACTCTTTAAATCCATTCCAAGATGAGAAAATATCATTAAATATATTATTGTGAGATATGAAGTTCTGAGCTAAGATTTAGCAAACTATTTTTATATCCTGCGCCTTGAAATGGTTAATGAGAAACCATGACCTGAGACCAACCTGATAACGTATTTTTGGTTATAGAGACTTTGGATATATCAAAACATCCATTTTGTTCATTTCACTAAAGTTTAAATCTGCCTTATCTCTGAAACTATTCATTATATCATAACATTCCATTCAATATGTGGCATGTTTTTTAGCAGTTAGTTAATTCATAGATTCAGAGACTTGGAATCAGAGTCATCTGGCTTCTTTTCCTCAATGCTGCTGACTTCTAAGATGTTATTTTTGCCTCTCCTGGCATACATTTGATAAGGTTGCCACAGAAAGTCTGTAGCTCACCAGAGTGTGATTTTCCTAGACGTTAAGTCTAAGTTCTTGGTAGTTCAGATGAAAAACCAGTTACCTTTTAAAAGTCATTTTCAAGTTAAGTACACTGTAATCTCAATAGCTACCATAATCAAGAAGCAACAACATATGCCTTCTTCCAAAGAATATGAAAACCTTGCCTCTTGCAGTTCTGTTAAAATTTCTCTACTAAATATAAGTGATTGGAATATCCAGGTTGACATCAAAACAATAATTGTATGTTGTTTTATTTACTCTCAAGTCTCTAAGAACTAACTCATAAACATTTTGTTGAATTTAATGCTAACAGGTGATAGGCTCCCAATAAATTTATATTGGATAAAAACAAAAACATAACAAAAAATATGATACTAAGAAGATACTTCTTTTGACAGTCATTTACATGTTCTGATGAAACAATAATAATGGTGTGATAATGGAATATGTTAGATATTAATTAAATATCTGGCACCTGATCCCTATCATTTTATAGCAATTTTGCTATCAAAGATCAGTGAATTAATTAATTCAAACTAAGGAAGTTTCACTGACATTTTTTTCTTTGTGAGTCAGGAAGAGGTCGTCAACATTTTACTATATGTGAGTGGCCCTAAATAATGACTAAAATGAGAAAACCAATGAGACTGTTTTATTTATATAACTTCCACAGAATGCATCCTTCCCTTTGATAAAAACTGGAAATTAAAATTCAGTGTCTGAACAGTTTGAACAAACTAATAAACACCAAGTGGGACAGAAATAGTTTCTTTTGTCCATACCTAACTTTTGAAAGTGAAAGTACAAAATAATTCATTTTTGCTAAATCAACCTCCTCTCTCTGAGTTTATTGGAAAACACACGTATTGCCCACACTTACCGCTAAGTGATTTTATTAGTACATAGGATCTTCCCTTTGTTTATATCACAGCCCTGTGAGAGAAATATTCCAATTTCCAATTCATGAATGAGGAAAGTAACTATGAGGAATTAAGTGATATGTCCAACTCATAAACTAGGGACAAGGTCTTTTGACTTCAAGTCCAGCAAATATTTTTTGTCATTTTTTTCACTAGGTTTTCCAAACAGATATTATGAAGATGAATTTCAGAAAGTGTTTCATCTAAAAACAGAGGTTAACAAAGGTACACATTGGTGGCGCATGCCCATAGTCCCATCTACTTGGAAGACTGAGGCAGAAGGATCACTTGAGCCCAGGAGCACAAGGCTGCAGTGAACTATGATCATGCCACTGGTTGACAGAGTGAGATCCTGTCTCTAAAAATAATAGTAATAAAAAATAAATAAAGGCACACATATGCAGAAAGGTTTTTAAAATCAGAAGAATTTTTCACATCCTCAGAGGTTTTTCTAATAAAAATAAGAGTAATATTAACTTAATGTTCAAATGACAATATATTTCTATCACATGACTAACAATGGAAAGATAGAAATAAATTTATAATTATGTGATATTTTATTTATGACATAAATATTTTGTATCTAGAATTATACAAGATCAATTTGAATAATTCTTCAATTTTAGTAATTATCAAATTCTAAAATAAAGCATAAAAAGGAAAGATAGAATTGTTTTTAGCTTCTTCAGATACTTTAGCAAATATGAACTGCTACTACCTGAAATATAACTGGTTTGCACTCAATCTTTGAAAGTAAAGTCTTTTGTATTTTTTAGACTATCAAATTATGCATTAATACAAATGAAAATATTTTCTCATCACAAGATTTACTCTGTAACATCTAGTTTTATTAATTTACTATAACATTATATCTTGCAGAGGAAAGAAAAATATGAGTCAGTACTGTGGTTTCAGAAGTCATACCTTGCACTGTCTTATAAAGTAGTAGCAGCAACACAGTTCAAAGTGTTCCAGTTTGCTTTGAACTATAATTTTAAACCTATTGAATTGTAAGTCCCATTCTACCGTGAACAGCACCTTCAAAAGGAGCTTTAGAAAAATCCTCCAGGGCATAAAGAAAAATAAGACAGAGAGGATGTAGCCTAATGCATGCTGACTTTAGAGTTGCTTTTAGTCCTCCAAAGCCATGTGCTTCAAGCTACCACATCAAGTTCATCATCCTTGAGACTATACATCAGCCTTGAAACCCACAATTGCACATATCGAAAATGTTAATAAAAAGGCTTCCCCCCACCAAAGGAGTTCCATTAACAGAATTTATTCACTTTCAGGGTGGTTTCCAAGAATTTCTGGAGCCTTTCTTCATGAGAAAGAGTTCACTTTGAATAACATTCCCAGATCTGAGAATTTCTCATTCTTTTAATTTTTCCAAACATTAAATGAAATCTAATTCCCTTATTATATATAGTCTAACATAGGCAAAACATAAATTTTGGTAGCAGTAGTAGTAATCACAATGCTATTATAAAAAATAAAAATAGCTAATATTTTGTCAGAGCTTCTTATGTACCAGGTTTATGCTAAATGCTGTTCATGTATTATCTCATTTCAGCTTCACATAAACATGAAGTCAATTTAAAGCTGTTCCTGTTTCATAAAGGCAGAAACAGAAGCATAAACAACAGTTCAGACTCAAGCCTAGATTAAAACCTGTACCTTTAATCAGTATGCCATAAGACCCCTTCTATTACCAAATAAATGCAACATTTAGGTTAGGGACACAGAACTCTGTCAGTGCTTGTTAAATAGATAGATCTATCTCTACTTTTACATATGATAATCCAATTGCAAAGTATGAAACATGACCTGCATATCACTCAGTTTATTAATGCTAGAGGTGAATTGCCACTTGGAGTGTGCTTATCCATGCTCTGAGGCTCAGTAGACCATTCTCACCTAGCCTGGGTACATAAGGAATGACGCAATAGGGTAGACAGGCTTTGAGAAGGGAGAAATCCTGAGCTGATCCCTGCATTGTTCAGTGAACTTCCTCTGTCGGTGCACTTTATTCTGCCTTTCAGAAAGGAGAAAGACCACACATGAAATATTATCCTCTTTCTCTAGTAGAGACAAGCAAAATGTTTACCACATATAGTCAAGTGTGTTTCAATACCAAATATTGTCTATATTTCCACATAGATTATTTTTATTCTTTTGATCAGTAAAATAAGGAGGAAGTGCTATTACTTCAAATGACTAATATCCTACCATGTTATGTTTACACATATTAACCCTCATTAAGTATTTGTTGAAGAAGACTAATTCCAAAAGTGATGTAAACTTTACTAATTCTAGTAAAAGAATAGCCTTTTAATGATATATTTATTCTCTGTCCTTCATTGATTTGAACAACTTAACATTCAGCAAATTTTATTTGCTAATATTTCTAGACTTCATTTAATCTTGGATGTATAAGGTTTACATACGTCTGCCACATCATAGTTTAAAAACATTCTTGGAACAGATGTTGGCTCCTCAGACTTTCCAAACATTAGAATTTCAGAGTAGAGACCAAGAGGAAGTCAGATTTGAGAAGAGATAAAACCATATTATTAGAAAACATGTGTTTAATTATGTTCTGAGTTTCTGAAGTTCTGTGACATTTGGTAACTTACAGAAGGGTTTGAGCTTGGGTCTCATTAGCTGCCTCTCATTATCCTGCCTCTCTTCATATTTGTTATGTAAATTCCCTTCTATCCTTAGTCCCAATAATCTCTGTCTATGTTAATCAAATGACTTTAATATAGGTGCATACGCTCTATCATGACATTGGCCCTAATTTTACTATTTTTTGAAAGTGCTATTTTTAGTATATATTATGAGAGTTATTAAATGTTTGACTTGAGATTTTACCTAATTCCTGGGGTGAAGCCTATTTGTAACTGTTTCCAAAGGGATGAATAGGGTTGAATAAGAGATTTAGTTTCATTCAGTATATTTACTAAATGTTTTATTGCTATTTTGAAAATGTGGGTACTTGAGGTGTTAAAGTTAAGCCAAAATATACCACTGCTTCTCTTCAAGATTTTGAGAAGTGTCCTTCTGAAATTCAGAATAAGAACTAAATATCTATAGAAACTTAGCTTTTGGTGTCTAGGGGCTACATTTGAGACTTTTTTCAATCATCTATCACCCATCTGCTAATACATGCATCCATATGTCTTTTTATCTAGCACTTATGTCATGCTTAAACTAAAAATTCATTTAAATCTAGGCTGAATCTACATATCTTATTCTGCTCTATCTAGGATATATGAACACTTCATAATCTACTTTGTAAATAATAAAAATTTCTGAAATAAATTCTAAAAACTTTGTTGTCAAAATTACCATTATATTTTACTATTAATATATTTCTATAGCAAAAGTAAAATAACATGCATAAAAGAAGACAGATTCAAAGTTCAAAAAGTTATTAAAAAAGAGAAGTACACACTAAATCATTCTCAGGAGAATATTATATACTAATATGATTATATGCTAATATTAATTACCATATTTATAATGTCAGCTATAAACATATTTAAGTAGCTTAAACATTTATAATATGAAATGGTGCCAGTTTAGCAGTATATAAATCTATTGACAAGATTCTAACTCATTTGGAATTTTTCACAGTAAAATTCCCCATTTTGCAGAATCCCCTTCAAATATAACAGTGAATAGTCTCTAAAGTTAAAAAAAAACTATGGTAAAATTTTTAAGATAAATACATGAATGAAACAGGGATGAAAACGCAAATGGGTCATATTTTCTTTTATATATCAGAACTTCTGCCAAGATGTGATTTTCTGGCAGGTTTGTTCACTTAACCTAGTGTTCACTAATATTTCTCAACTTACCCTCCTGTAGTTCTTAAGTATTGTGATAATGATTTCTGTCCTATAATAGCCCTAAAAAGCTTCCATATTGAGCTTTGCAGATTAAACACAAGATTTTTCTTTTCCAGTAGATTACATGTTTTCTCTCTCCATTTTTTCTCTTTTGCAGTTTATTATGCTGACATACCTTTTCATGTTGGCCTGGCTTGGAGTCACGGCTTTCACCTCACTGCCAGTTTACATGTACTTCAATCTGTGGACCATCTGCCGAAACACTACGTTAGTGGAGGGAGCAAATCTCTGCTTGGACCTTCGTCAGTTTGGTAGGTGGATACGGGTCTGTGACTGTAAAACACCACCCCATATTGCTTTACCTACATAACTGCCTCTCAGATATTGTAAATCACTTGGGAATCATCACTACTTCTTCTGCCACAGAGATGAATTTATCAGAGTATTCATTTTTAGGACATTCCTTTTGAATTTTAAATAAGTAGGAAATCAGGAGTGAATGGAAGTTGATCTCACCACATATACATATTCACATGTGTATTGAACAGGCTGTCAGGTCACATTTCCTGGTATTGGCAGGTTATAATTGTGGTTTCCCTTTCCTGATTCCTTTGCTCTTTCCCAAACTCAGTGTGATGCCTGCGTCCTACTTTCATTTTCCCAGGATAAACTGCACAAACTGTGAAGTCTAGTGTGAAGATCACCAAAGAAAGGTATACTTCATTGTCTTCCGAAATAGGAAAAAAATCTTAGCATTTAATAATAATTAAATAAATAAATGCTAAAGAGGTCAGCAATTCTTTTTAGTTATTTTTATTTAGGGCTAAAATCTCATATATTAATAATAGTCACTCATATGTACATGGACTTACCATTTATAGACCCTCTTCTAGGTATATGTGTCAAATAGTTTAATTCTCACAACTCAAGGTGGTGGGCAATGAATGCTGTTATCTTCTTTTATAAACGGCAGAGCTGAGGCACAGTGAAGTTAAATGACTTGTCCAAGATTAGGCAACTAGTAACTGACAGAGCTGAGATTCACACCCAGGCAGCCCAGCTTCAGAGTCCTTGTTCTTGCTCACAGGTCAACTGCATTTCATTTTGAAACTATTAATAGTACTGAACTAGAAGTGTGGAAAGTTACAGTCTAATCTCAGTTAACCTATGTGAGATTCTATTTTATCATTCGTAAAAATATGGGAGCTACAGAATTTATAAAAATATGCAAATCACATTTGCAAATGGATTTTCTTTTCACCGAACAGATATTAAAAGCCAACATATTAACATCTGGGGACACTCTAAATGTTTTTCTCTAATGAGCTTTCCTCATACTTCAGAAAAGTAGGAAACATTTCAGTAGATGGGATCTGAAGCCTTTGTGTCTTGCGGGTAAGTAGTCTTGTAAGTAGATTCCAGGGTATGAGATAGCTACTCTATAGCCCACTGCAGCTGTGTGCTCAGAAACAAGGGCCCACCCTCAGGCCCCCGGTAGTCTGATCCAGGTGAAAAGCAGATGACATGCTCTACAGATGAAGTTTTTGGCAAGAGAGAAGATGGACCGTTATTGTGCTGGGCAGGTCTTGCTCTCAGAATCAAGTGATTTGTAAACAGAGGGGGAAAGAAACCTCAGCACCTGCCGCTGGAGGTCACTGCAGAACAGCTGCTTAGAAAACTGTGGCTCTGCTTCAGTTCCCCTCCCTCAATGTCTTCCTTTTGTTCTGGCCGTCCTAATAGTTACAATTGGAAAGGATGTGACTAGCTTCTCAGGACTACCAGGTAAAATACACTGAAATTTGAATTTCAAATAAACAAGTAACTTTTTTTTAGAGCAAGTACGGTTCCAAATATTGCGTGACACCTAGTTACACTAAAATTATTTGCTTTTTATCTGAAATGCAAATTTAACTGAGGAACAGTGAGGTTATTTTTGTTGTTAAATCTGTTAACCCTACTCTCAGAGCCTCAGTTTATCTCATGACAGTGTCACCACAGAATAGATGAGGGCTAGAGGCTCTATAATGTTATTATTGTCTGTGTTTCTAAAAATACATGACAGATCTATTTCATTTCTTATGGTATGGTAAATAGGTGAAGTAGGTGACTATAAGGTCTTTGGTCTTATCAAGCCAGATTTTAGACTTAAAAATATTGAGAAACTCTAACAAAATATTTTAAAATTTTCCCCAAGTTTGATTTCTAAAGGAGAGGGAAAAGAATCCTTCAGAAAAGATGAATGGGCCAGCCCTGTTTTAATATTTTCAACTTTTTTCCCCAAAAATCTTCTATTAATTCTCAATGTATTAAATCTCAATGTGCTTGTGATACCCAAATTAACCTAATTTTTCTTAATATATTGAGACTTATGCCACTCAGTGCATATAATCCCCTATGACATTAAGCACAGAATATGTCCTAGAGCCTGTAGAAGCTGGAAAAGGAAAGGAAACTGGATTCTCCTTCTAGAGCCTCCAGAAGGAATACATCCCTGATGACCCTTTGATTTTAGATTTCTGTTTTCCAGAACTGTAAGAGATAGATCTGTGTTGCTTTAAGCCACTAAATTTGTGGTAATCTCTTACAGCAGCAAAAGGAAACAAATGCAGCATTGAAAGCCAAAGTCAATTTTTTTTCAAACTTGTTTATTTTCATGATCTTGTACATTTACTTTATCACGATAACAATTCCTCTTCTGTCAAAGCCAGCAACATTGATTCTCCCTGATAATTCCTCTGCAAGCTCAATTCCCCTTTGCAGTGTCATCTAACACATTCACAGGTCCCAGAGATAAGGACGTGAACATTGGGCAATGGCTATTTTCTGGCCACCAAAGATACACACACATCCCATGTGCAAAATATATTCACCTCACCCCAAGGTCCAAAGGTTTCATCCCATTATAGCATCAATTCAAAGTCAAAAAGCATGTTTCAATTTCATCAGTTCACACCTCTGTCTTTTTTTTTTTAAAGAATGTGCCATGGTAAGTGTAAAGCATGAATGTATGGCTATACCTGTTCTTCGAAACTTACTACTGTTTATAACATAGTCATTAAAATTTATTGAAATGTAACTTTTCTTATGCAAATGTGGAAGAAAAAGAAGGCATTTTTTCAAATGTCATGCAGTCTTTACATCAGCTATTTTAGCCCTTGTTATAAAATGTATTGCTGTATAGTACTTATTGCCTTCCAGATAATATGTCCCTAATAAGACTCTGGAATGTACATATACAACCATATCATCAATACTACCATGTGCCATCAGAAAAGAACAACTCTTCAAAAACTGTATTACAATCAGTTCAAAATTTACTAACATTCATCAAAAAAGTAATTGAATAGATAAGATATACTTTAAAGTAATTTCCCTTGCACTACAAAGTTGTCTCATTAGCATTCAGATGGTACCTTTTGTCTTAGAGGAACCAATGTCTTTATACTCTGTATTTAATAATCAGAACTCTCGCACGTTATGGCTATCACACCTGCTTAGTAGAGGTACGCATCTCACTGTTCATCCCCATGCATATAATAAACTTACATATTTCAAATAAAGCTAATGAAGAGCTCATATACTTGAGGAATTTATAGATTGCTTATCATACTAGAATTTGTTGTATTTCAAAATGCATCATGAAATACTTTTACTTGCATTTTTAATGCCTTTACTATGATGTCTGTTATCTTCCAATTATATGTACTGTGAGTTAATGACATTGGATGTATTAGGTGTTTATCCTAGTAAATTCATATCATAGAATGTTAATACTGGTCCCCATAACATCATCTAGATCCAAGATTTAAAACTGTTAAAACGTGATGATTCGATGAAACTACCTCAGGGCCAGCCACGGAGAGAAATTGGTTCAAAGTAGGTGGGGATCCTTTCAGACTTTTAGCCAGCACACCCTTACATGAGAGCCACAGCAGCATGTTTTTATGTGATTTCCATAAAGCGCTTCTTGGTAGGATTTCATTTCACTTATTTATTCACACTTTTTCTACCAATTTTTTTTTTTTTTTTTTTTTTAGAGATAGGGTCTCAATATGTCTCCCAGGCTAGCAGTGACAGGATCATAATTCACTACAGCCTTGAACTCCTGGGCTCAAGTGATCCTCCTGCCTCAGCCTCCTGAGTAGCTGGGACTACATGTACATATCACCGCACTCGGGTTATTTTTATTATTATTATTTATTGGTAGAGATAGGGTCTTGCTAGGTTGCCCAGGCTCTTCTCCAACTTCTGGCCTCAAGTGATCCTCCTGCTTCAGCCTCCCAAGGTGCTGTAATTGTAGGTATGAGCCACCAGCAACAACAAATATTTAATGAGCACCTGTTATGTTTTAGCACTGCTCAGTTGTGAAAGAAAATAATCTCCATCACAGAAAAATAAAATAAAACAAAGTCTGACAAATGCTTATATTATGAACCTGACCTATCATGTTTTCTCTAGGGAAGGCAGCCATGACCTAGGATTATTGCATTATTTGTCTAAGATATAACAGAAGACAGAGTTGAGACTAGAAATAATCAGCACTTTTGACCTGAGTCCACTTCATTCAAAAGGACATTTTATGTTTGCATAAAAACTAGAGACATGTATTCTTAATAGGAAGTCTTTTGTAAGTTTAGCTGTGTGTCATTGCTATTTACTGACCTATATTCATTTCTGCTAAATAATTCAAGAATCTATTTGATAAAATCTTCCACCTAAATGAAGTCTGTAATGGATCAGTGTGGAGAAGGATAGCCTTGGCCAGGAAGCTTTCTCAATACCATTGAATTTTTAGACGAATCTCATGAGAGAGTGCTTTTTTAATCCCCTGCCCCCCCCCCCACCGTTAGAACCATCTTGGCAAAAAGGAAAGGTTGTACAGACATTTCTCTGCATTTGTTGTACTGCAAGTAGATTTTTTTACACTGAAATAGATTCCACAAACTATTGGCAAAGCAGAAACTAATGGGAGCAGCTTCATAGAGAGGGATGGTTGATGATACACCTTAAAGATAAGAATGTTTAAATACACATATATGAAAACTAAATAAAGAGTAGTGATTGCTAAAAGCTTAGGTATTAGATTGCCCAGGATATATGGGTTTTTTTCTTCATGCATATATGTGTTCAGCACTTCAATAGTTCTCAAAACAAAATTAAAGACATGTTATAGGGTGAACTTGATTACTTCTGTTCTCTAAGATGAGATCTAGTGGCATGGCAGTGAATTGCCTGTGTGCTTCTTTAAAAAATGCAATGCCCCAGGCTTAACACTTAAACATGAGGGAAATAGCAGCTTTTAATTTCCTGTTACTAACAGCATTGCTTTCAATATTGGCAGGAAAAAAAAGTACTTCTTGGACAATATACCTTTATAGACTAACAGAAGCATCATACTAGCTGAACAAATTTAGATCCTGATTTCAGCACAGTCTGGGGCAGGGTTACCAAAGTAATTACAATGCCTACACTGTCGCACCAATGGGCCAAACGAACGAACAAGCTGTAATTGAATCTGAAAATTCTGGTGGCCAGATTCCATTGCATTCAGATGGAAAATGTTTTAAATTGCTTGAGGGATAAATAGTTTTGCATCTTATATTCATAATTCTATGCACAGTTATTATTCACAATGAAAGCTGAGGAAGACTTTTTCCATTATAATATGAAATAACATAAAATGGAACTTACTCAGATTTGATCAGTAAAAAGTTTCATTTTCTCTCTCTTGGCTCTTGAAAACATTCATAATGCTAAACTTTAATTTTCTACACGTTGTAGGGATTGTTACAATTGGAGAGGAAAAGAAAATTTGCACTGTCTCTGAGAATTTCTTGAGGATGTGTGAATCTACTGAGGTGAGTGTTTTTACAGCCTTCAATTTTGTCTGAATTTTAGCATTTGTTTTGTTATTTGAAGAATTTATTTTTATAATCTATATCGAATTTTCCCTTATTCTCTCAGAGGCAATTTTACTTGCAGTGGTGTTATGCAAGGAGAGTAGAGAATAAATATAAATGAGATACTCTGCATATTTCAATTAAAAGTATAAGAAATATTAAAAATTTTCTAGAAACTCTTTAAATGTTGAAAAAAATATAAAGTTATGTTTAAAGAGATAGCATAGCCTTATATTGTTAAACTATTATTGAAAACCATCATTATTAATCACAATCTCATCTTTATAATGAAAGTATATTAAAATGATACAATTGCAAGGATTTAAAGAATTTGCAGGAGAAAATACATTGTCATGTGTTTTGACAGAATGATTTATCAGAGGCTCACTTTTCTTAAAGATGTACAAAGTCTTGTTCATAAAACAATAGCAGTCCTGACCTCTCTTCTGCTTGTAACTCTGGTATGTTGTGTGGTTTTCGTTACAGCTGAACATGACCTTCCATTTGTTTATCGTGGCGCTTGCTGGAGCTGGGGCAGCAGTTATTGCTATGGTAAGACGTCTAAGTTCTGATGCTTGGTTGTTCAATCTGAATTGCAAAGCTATCTGCTTGTGGAGATGGTAATTTATCTCTAATGTCTGAATTCCATATTAAACACATTTATTTTATCAGTTAATAAAAAAGGGGGAAGAGGGAGACCAAAAGACAAGTCAAAACAAAGCTTAACCTAAGGAAATATTATCATTACCATTGAAATATACTTGATAAACAGTTTAAGGATTAAAATAATAATGTAGCTCGCATTAACAAAAATAAGTAATTCATTAGAATTTTAGATATTATATTACTATTGATATAAAAAACATTTCTGTAGTATATATTAATATAAGTGTGATATTCCAAGTAAACTAACTAACTCCTTAATTTACATTATTCTTGTCTCCTATTTAATTAAGTACATAAGAAAGCAATGTCAAGTCACTTAGGAAAAAAGATTAGATTTTTCTTAAAATAAACCTCAGCAATTTCAAGTCACATCTTTTGTATCTAGTTTTCTTCAGAAATTTTAAGAATAAATCTTTAAAATCCTCTTTCAATACATTAGGCTTTTCCTGTGTGGAGGACCTACCGTGTTTCCCCAAAAATAAGACCCACCCATAAAATAAGCCCTAGCAGGATTTCTAAGCATTTGTGCAATATAAGCCCTACCCCGAAAATAAGACCTAGTGATGGGCGTGGCTATGCAGCGTATCCGCACAACCCATGCATTTCATGGTGGAGCGGTAAAGAAGACAAGCAGCCCTTCTCATCTGCCCCATTGTGACAGCTACTATCCCAGAGGTGACCTGAAAGGTGCGGGCAGCCCCACTAACAAGGTCGGCTCCCCCTGTCAGGTCCCGGCCATCCTGTGCATGCTGCAAGCTGAGGCTTTGAGGGGAAAATAACACATCCCCTGAAAATAAGCCCTAGGGTGTCTTCTTCAGGAAAAATAAATATAAGACCCTGTCTTATTTTCGGGGAAACATGGTACTGTGTGCTAGATTCTCTCTCTTCCTTTATAACTCACTATGAATTCCAGTTGTTCACTGGAATGACAAATATTAACAGTGAACCAGGACTCTGAACATCAGTCATAACTTTTGCAGCCAAAGTCTTCAGTCTTTATTTGTGTATCCTATAAGTAATAGAGAACTCTAGAAGATTCCTGGCAACCTCCCAACTGTGATAAATAATGAATAATTTGGATTTATTTAATTCCTTTCCTAATGTTGCCAATACATTGTCTAATGGGTTGATGAAAGGAACACATTTTTAAAAATAAGAGTATTTTTATCTCTTGTCAAAGACTAATTACAGGAATGATGAGACAAGGCTAATGTGCAAATGAGCCGTATTAAGCCAGTTATTTTCAGTGACTTTATAAACACTTTTGTATTAAAATATGATTCTGTTTTATTAAAAATGATTTTTAAATATATCCAACAAAACTGGCTATGTCAGTGCTACAGTGCATTTTCAGATATTTTGTTAACTTAAACATTGCTTAACATTTTAGATATAGTGACTGTACACCTCTATATAGGAATTTCATTTCAGAATATGAGATACAAGATCCTGTTGGCTGATTAATCAGAGGGATCAAAATAGAACAATAAGCAAAAGCTTTGTATTTTTAACCTAAATTAATGCTAAAATATGCCTGGGAGAAGCATCAACATGTTCTGGCCAATGATATGTCAAACACTCATAGTCCCAGGGAACACACAGCCTGGCTGGAGATCAGAGGAAACACGTGTACATTTGTGCTCATACACACATTCCTATACAGTTGATGAATGTTAGTGATGTGTATTTACAAACAATATAGACTCAGGTATAGGAAGTCCATCAAAGTACATTTTAAAAAGAGTTTAAACATCTGTTTGCATTGGCTCCATACACATGCATATAAAATTCTGTTTAAATATGCATGTCCTCAGGTGTACACTAGTGAAAAATATCTGCTTAAACAGATAATGTCATTTAAGTCTCTGAAAAATGCTTACTCTGGGAAAAAAATCAAAAGATTTTAAGACAATAGAAATGTATACGTTATATATTTCTTAAGGAATCTGTGCTTTGCATATATTTAGATACAATGTTATACATAAATTTTATTTCAAACAGGAAGAGTTCAGAAGATTATTTTTTTAATGTACTAAGCATTCTTTTAGGGGTTGTTTTTCTCTGTATAGAGTTACCGTAAAACTTCTTACTAGCTCAAATGATTGACATTAATATTTCCAATTTATTAACTCTGGTAATAGTGTAGGTCTTAGGAGACAGGTAAAATATAACTACTACTACTATTCCTGGTACTTATGAGTCCTGCCATTAATAATATTTCTTAAAAACTTGATCTGTTGCAATAACTATTAAATGCTCTACATACATGAACATATCCAATACTCGTAACATAGCAACTGTCATGAACCTCATCACAGCCTCGTTCCATAGTTACAATATAGCTACCATCATTATGTCCAAATTATAGATGAGAAAATTGAGGTGGTCCACTCTACCAAAATATTGAAAACATCATCTGTAACGTAGGCAAGGGTTATAAGAATTTTTATTAAAATTAACAAGGACTCTATGCTGATATTTTGTAGAGCTGTTAGGAAGTCCTCATGCCAACAAAATTAGCCAACCTGGTGTTTCAGCAGTTTCCACATTCTGTTCCAGTTTCTGTTCACCTAGGAAGGGACAGACAGTAAGAAGCTTGGCGGCTTGTGTTCTCCTTGAGGCCAGATGAAATGTCTGGAAGACCCCTTGGAAATCTCCAGTTACTAAACTAGAGTGACCCTGAATTTCTTTTCAGTATTTCACTCATACGTATTTAATGATAATTTAGGGGCCATATTTTCTCAGCCATTAAAGGGGAAGTTTTGAACATCGAAAAATATATTCATTTATTTGGCAAACATTTTGAATACCTGCTACTTACTGAGCACTCTCCACAGCACTGGATATTCTAACAACAAAATACAACATATATTTGATTATGTGTATAAGCCTTATTCAATCCATATATAAATATAGTGATTAAGCTTTCACTATGTAAATACCATGGTATATAAGAATATAACTCACAGCCTCAGCTTTCAAGTGGCTTGCTATTTCCATTAAACAAAATGCAAAAGTTCAGAGGAATTAGAACATTCTGAAAATAATTTACTTATAGTGGTATGCATCTTTTTCTCTATATCCATGTGTCAAAATATTTTTTTTTTACTATCAGTTTATTACCTAAATTTGTCACAGTATTCACTATTCAGTATGGAGTGTGCGTTCATCATGCTCATCTGTACTTTTCTAGAATCAATCTGCCTTCTGTCTTTCAAGATACTCTTGAATAATTTTCAAAATTTTAGTGTTCTATTTTTCTAAATGTTGGATAAAAATATTGTCCACCCTTTAACACTCAGAACAAGTAAATAACTGACAACTTATTTTCTCTTCCTCATTCATTCATCAATATCCATTTTGTGGATAACTGCTTTATCTTTGTTATGGACCAAGAGGGAAGTAAAGAAAGAAAGGGATCTCATTGCTCAGTCAATTCAAGTCAAACCAGGAGCTTATTATTTGAGTAACTTCATTACTCTAGACAAATCAGTAGTTTCCTTTTTGAAATGGCACTATTTTAGTTATTGTGAATATATATATTTTGAGAATCCGTGTGATACAATACTTTCTTATAGTTTGTTATCTAAAGGAAATGGCGAAGTTCATGATACAGAAAATTAACTTGATAATGAAATCCACAGGTTTATTTTGGGGTTTCCATGATCTCTCTGTATGTTGCCCAGTGGGGCAATATATCCTCTAATTAACACAAGTCCATTAGACACAACTGTATATGAGAATATTTCTGATTGTGGATTATAAACATGAGCATAAAATGTATGGTCTTATAGTTTGGGTGAATAAGGACAGAATGTACAGGAAACATCACAGAAAAGTCTTGGATTATTTCAGAATTGAAAAAGAGATACTGAAAGAAAAGTTGCTAAGAATATGATATCATATAGTTGGAGAAGTGAAGAATATATTTTATTTATGGCATTCCTATTATCACAGAAATTTTGGTTCTATTTTATATGTGAACATTTCCTATATAAATACTTAATTTAAACACTGCTTTCCTGACAGCAAGGTGTAATGGAAACACTGAACAGTCTTCCAGTGTAAATTATTTTTGTCTTTGATCAGGTTCACTACCTTATGGTTCTGTCTGCCAACTGGGCCTACGTGAAAGATGCCTGCCGGATGCAGAAGTATGAGGATATCAAGTCCAAGGAGGAGCAAGAGCTTCATGACATCCATTCTACTCGCTCCAAAGAGCGGCTCAATGCTTACACATAAATAAATCTTCCTGTTCTTTCTACCATTTGAATGCATTGGTGTGTAACTAAGGGCCATCCAACCATCCAATCTTTGAAAAGCAAAATGAAAGTGCTTCTCATCAAAGATATGTAAGGTGACTTATGAATCACCTGAATACAATGCTTTGTTGTTTAGCACTTGATTTCCTAATTTGTTAAATTGGTGTAATCAGATCTTTTCTACAAGCTCCTATCCAGCCTTTTCTTTGAAATTTCTCTAACTCATTTAATAGTTCTGTAAGATCAAAGATACTAACATTGTCAAATGCAAAAATTTGTTTGATTTTTAACCACTTCCCATGTGTTATACATAACACCTTTTGCATTATTTCTTATGTTTTGGAAAGAAAATAGCTTTTTATACTTTTTAGTTTTGATTTCGGTAACTAGTTTAACTACAGGTAACCTTCAAAGGGACCATTGTACATTATGAACAATAGACAGCAGAGATGACATCATGATGACTCTTGTTGAAATATGGAGATTTTGTCTGAAGATCAGTGGCCACATTACTATAGGCCCTGGTTGATGGCTTCATCAATCTAAGGTGCAATTTCTAAATTTGTAAGAGTAGGTTAAAAAAAAAGTGCTTCTTATCTTTGTTAACATTGTATTTTTTCTTGATGTACTTACAAGGTATTTCTCTCTAATTACTCATGTTTATGTTGTGAGCATGTAGAAACAGTAATGCTAATGCATGGCATTTAAGATTGTGACATCAGGTTTACCTTTTAAAGTTTAGTATATAGAGACAATTTTAATGGAAATAACTACTGTGGACTACTGGAGAATGATCTCTTTGTGATTTAAGCAGTGGCTGGATTGGAACTTTTAATATGCTAATGTGGAACATTAATTACCTTTATGAAGGTGGTATATTAAAAATAAGCACACTAACCCCTCAGAAGTTGTTTTACCTACCTTAAAAGTTTTAATGGATTGCACCTCTGTAAACTATTCCTAAAATGTGTATGATATATTTGAAAAGGCTTCCATTAATATAATAGCTTTGCTTGCAGCCTTCCAATCTATGTCGGTTTACCTGTAGTGTTTTCTAAAGTGTGAGGCCCCTATAGAATGTATTGTTTGGAAATGTAGTGATATATTCGTGTTTTCATTTCAAGTAAGTCATTTTAACCTAATGTTCATTCATATTCATTTATAAGAAGTACCTGTATCAAAGGAATTTAAAAAAAAAAGCAATCAGTATTATTGGACCAAATTTGGTGTTTGTTTTAACCTTGACTCTCTTCTTTTGATTATTTCTAATGCTACAAGAATGCTGTAAAGTGTCTTTTAAAATGATGTAGCCTGACAAGACATTTTTTGTCAGTGTATAAAACTAGGTAGTATTGTGCACTGATTTGACCATTGTGAAATCCTTTCTCAGTGTAACTGCATTTCTAATAAAATTTATTGAGTGAAACAATCTTTGTACAATGACTAGTCATGCATCATCAGTAATTTTACAAGTTCTTGTAGTAGGTGGGGGGGTATTACTAGGGTTATCTGTGGCATGATTATGCATTTTGTAGTATTATTTAATTAATTTGGGGTTCATTTTGCTTCTTTTTTTACATTTAGATTATCTTACTGGTTCAACATTTTCTGATATATGCAGTATTACAGATATTCAGCAAAAGTATTAATGGGCTTCTTTAAATTCAATATTATAGTGTTTCAGTTCTGTGTCATAACAGTTTGTGATGATTTTTAAAACTGTCTTTTAAACTCATGTAATGATGTTGACACTTTTGGCTTTTATTTCTGGTATTAGAGTTTGTATTTTCACAGAGTGCTTTGTAGCAGGCATTACAATTAATCTGTTTTGTACATAAATGTGCCAACAGCTTGATGGTGGCGTTTTTGAAATGTAGAACAAAGTGCTTGCAAAATGTAATAAATACACTTGTGTACTTTGTGTACTTATTATTAGTTTCTGCAGTGTTTTTTGTTTTTTTGTTTTGTTTATTCCTCTTTCCTCTCTGTGTGTATTCTTTTCAAATGCAATAGATGCCATCTTCTTAAGATTCTTATTTCAATTGAGCTGACCTGACACTTCACAATGCAATCAAAATTCTGTGCCTGGACATTCAGCGTAGGACTGATAGGGCATTCTGGGGAAAGGGTAACGGAGTCAAGATGTCAGAGGTTATTTCATTTAGAAAGTGGTAACTTTTCCCAACGTATGCTATTTTCTTGCCTGATTTCTATTGTTTTGTGTTTTCTTTAGTGCTTCACAAACTAACAGAGAAACAAAAAAGACTAATGCAATTCAGAAAGAAAAATGATTTCTTGGTTCACTTCAAAATATCAAGGTAAGAGCAATGAAATGAAAAACAAAATATGTTCCAGGTTTTTGTTGTTTGGGGATCTAAATTCTTATCAAACGAGAAGTGATGACAATTTAAAGACAATAAAATAATTTTTAGTAAAATTTTGATTTTCATTAGGCCTGAGGAATTGTATTTGTCTTTAATTACTAATTTACTATGAATGGCAAGATGAAAATTTCATAGACTTACATTGGTGAGTAGATCTGGACAAAATATCTTAATTATGTTTTAAAAAGTTATTTTTAACACAATAAGAAAATTATTTTCCATCTAGATCTTTCTAAATGATAATTCTTATTCTTTCCAGTGGTTATTAAGTTCTTGCCATAGCAACAAGATAATAAAGAATTTTATGCTAATGAATAAAATAAACATGAATAAAAATTTCATAATTTGCTTTTCAAAAAACTGATTATTGTAAGAATATTATAATTTTTGAGAACTGAAAAGTCCATTTCTCTTTGTAAAAATATAAATTTTGTCTGTAAAGCAAGTAAATTTTTTTTGAGGGGGGAATTGTAAGGTTAATGTTAAGCCTAAGGAAATTACTCACTTTGAGAATAAAATGTATGTAGACCACCTTTAATTTTGGGGTATAAGTAGGTTACTTCTTCATGGTAAAACTCATGGAGACAGGAATAGAATGATGGTTACTAGAGTCTGGGAAAAGTGGTGGGGGTGGATAAAGTAGGGATGGTTAATGGGTGCAAAAATGTAGTTAGTTAGATAGAATGAACAGTATTGGACAGCACGAAAAGTGACTATAGTCAAGAAAAAGTTATATATACTTTAAAAATAACTAAAAGAGTGGAATTGGAATGTTCCTAATACAAAGAAATGCTAAATGCTTGATTTGATGGATACTCCAGTTACCCCGATTTGATTATTACACATTATATGCCTGTGTCAAAACGTCACAGGTTCCCTATACATATATATAACTATTATGTACCCATAATAATTAAAAATTTTAAAAACCTTAGAAAAACCAGATTTCCTCAGAGAGTAAGTAAACTTGACTTTTATTTTGCCTTAGACAAAACAGAAGCATATAATTTTAAAGTATATTGCATTTAGGTAACCTGGTAGCTGAAATATGCTGACTATGATGAAATTTGAATTAAACTGTATAATACCTTGAAGAAAATACTCCTTTATGTTTCCTGCAAAGTTTTCAGTAACAGATCATTTTAAGTTAGTGGAGGCAAGTATGTGTAAAATGCAGCCAGCTCACATGTAAATGTCTTTTTATTGGCTTCAATAAGCCCAGAACCTTTAGCTTCTTCTTACAAAAATAAATTTTACCTTTTTGATCAGTTTAGCTTCTTTGGCTCTTTTCTAAAAAAATCCATCATGCTTGAAAACTGAAAAGAGCTTAAAACTGAAATAAATTATTAAATAGTTATGAAATGATTAATATTTAATATTAAATGAATAATATTATTTTGACCATTATATTGCTAACCTGTGAAATCTTCTATATATGGTATTTGTAATAAAGCAAGTAAACAAACAGTAGGGGAATAAAAAATAAGAAAGAGAATAGTAGCATAAGTATAAATCCAAGTATTATAATTCTGCTATTTTTCTTTGAGTAAAAGTGAAAGAAAAGAGCGTATTATTGAAAGATTTATTTCATGGGAGAAAATCTTAGAAAGAAAAGTCAAATTACCAAAAAAACCAAAAATTAGACCAAGAAACAACAGCCTATTAAATAAAAAAAATATGCCAAACCAATTGAAACTACAGGGATTATTTTCTTCAGAATTTTTGCGCTCCAATCAAGATACGTTATCAAATGCTCACTGTCGAGGTCTGAGAATGCTAACAACACTTTAGTCTCCTAGAAGCTGGTGCTGACTAACGGATGAGCTCATCTTTAGCTGTCCAGTAATGCGCTCTGATTTAAAAAACAGGAAAATTTGTTGATCTTTAAAGAAGTGTTCCTTCTTTACTTGTTTCAACAATTATTTTTGTCTCTTGAAGACCATCCCAATGGGAATGTGGTATCCCAAGATAAATCCAACTCTGTGAGTCAACTTCTTGGAACCATTTTACATAGATTGAAAAGATCAATAATCAAAGAAATGTACCAAAAGAGGGAGCAGAGATGGTTTTTTTGTGTGTGTGTGTGTGTCATTTAGGATACTGATGTGTATGCAAGCACCATATTTACTGGTTTTTGTTTATTTGTTTTTGTTTTGGTATGTCCTGAAGGTACAGGTACTTTTTTCTTAGAAAGGTTCATACAAGTTGTCATAAATAAAACAACATTTCCATTTTGATTGACTCTTTAGTTGACACGCCAATGAAGGCTTGCCCACATGGTTCACTAATAATACACATGAAGTACTTTTGTCTTTTCTACTACATGAGCATTGAGAATTGGTACTTTTCTTTGGGTCTTTTTAAAATTTTTTACCTCTGACATCTATTAATCTTTACAGAAATCTCTTCATCTATTAATGAATCTATGCATCATCTTTCTCTCATTATATCCCTTCAGTATATAAAGGGAGAGGATTCTCAGAAACAAGAAATGAATTTTAAGGAATGCTAACATCATTTAAAGGAAAGCTTGAATAGTCCAGCAAATTACTTTTAACACAAACTGGAAGTACTATCTCCTTATCTTCCCATTCATGTCTGCACATAATGATCCAGCAAATACAACACAAAGTTCCTCTGTCTTTGAGGTTATAAACTACATTTGTTCTTTTTATATATACATAATGTTCACAATGGTTAGTATATTTATCATCTTTCTTAGTATTTTATTTTTGAATAGGATGGGATCAGGTCATTGAGAGAAAATGCAACACGCTGAGTGCAAACTGGGTGTTCTTGGCATGTGAATGAAGCTTAACCAGACAACAATTTTCCTGAATAAAACTTCTATGGTTTTAAAATAATTATACTTTCCAAGCCACCTAGATCATTCCTAGTAAGTATTGCACAAAGTAAATCAGAGGTAACAATTGAATAAATGCAAGTGATATGAAAATCACCATTTTAACATACGGTTATTCTATTTATACAAGTTGACATGATTATTTAAAGATTTTTTTCCTTGATTTCTTAATATCTACTACCTAATTTCCAAGATTCTTAAGTTACTTTCCACATTTCTACAAATAGAATAGCCATTGATTTATATAAGTAGAAACTTCATGCGAAAAGTAACAATGAAAAGAGATTTCTGCTAAGCCCGGTGAAACTTCATATATTAATATAAATTCTTTGACAAGTCAGTTACAGAGGTTTCTACTTGTTTCCTCTTCTCTAATGGTTTTGACCCTACCCCACCCTACCCACTCAAATCTCTGAAACTTGTGATTTCTATTAATAATAACTGCAAACCACAAATGATTTAAATTGCAGGCTTCGTTGTCAGCTTCCATCTGCTACTTTTCCAGCTTACTTACTCAGTGAGGTCCATGTGTCTATTTACAACCTACTTTTTACAGCCCTTCACTCCTCTGTGCCACTTATGTCCTCGATTCCCTCGGTAATTGTTCCTATTGCATGGCCCATCATTGTAATCACTCCCTTGGCAAATCCTCAGCTCCTTTGACCCTCTCTCTTGAATTCACATCATAAGATGCCAACCTTAGTTTAATTCATGTATCTGACTGTCTTCCATGTTAACCTGCATTAAAAAAATGCAGCTAGAGAAAAACACACGCCCGGACTGACCAAGCTCACCTAAGCTTAGGTCAGCACTCACAACTGCCAATAAGCCGCCTACTCCATTTTTCTAGAACAGGGGTTGGCAAACTTTTTTCTGGTACATGACCAGATAGTGAATATGCCATGAGGTCTCTGTTGCAATTATTTAACTCTACCTTTGTCATGCAAGAGCAACAATAGAAATATGTCAATAAATGTACATAGCTGTTTTCCAATAAAACTTTATCTACAAAAACAGATGGTGGCCCAGATTTAGCCTGAGGCCATAGTTTGCTGGCTACTACTCTAGAGGATTCACTTTTCTACATCCCCCTGGTTAGTTACTGTATCATAACTTCCTCTTATCAAACTTCGAACACTTTATTAAGAGAAATTGCTGCTTCTTTTGGCGAGAAATGAAAAATGGAAGAGCATTTCCATAGTCACTCACCTGTCAATCTATCTGCATCAATGTGTATGATCTCTGCTTTTTCTCTTTTTATTATGGATGAAGTGTCCATGTTTCTCAGACCAAACACAGGTGATATATTCCAGATCTTAGCCCCCTCAGCTACTGGAGGGTACGTATCACTCCAGCAAATTTTTCCTGTCTCTAATCTTTCTTTAATCATTAATTTTTCACTTTCTAGTGGCTTATTCCAAACTTAAAATAAGAAAACAACAACAGAAAAAACAAGTACCCTCTTTTGATTCCTCATTCATATATATCCACCCTATTTCTCTGCTCTCCTTTATAGCTTATTTCTTTGAAAGAGCTGTATAATCACCTCCAGTTATTCTCTTACCATTTTATGTTAACCCTCTTCCAATCAGCCCCTTATACTCAACACTCCACAGAAAGTAGTCATATCAGGGTAAGAAATGTTTCCCAGATTGCTAAATCCAGTGCTGAGTTCTCATTCAGTTTGCATCACATGTTTTTTGAGACCCCACTACAGCTAGTTACTCTTCTAGGCACTGGGTATAGCAGTGAATAAAACAGGTAAAAATATTTATGTATATATAATATACATATATATAAATGTATGTATGTATATATACATTTATTTTTATATATATAAATAAACGTGTGTATACATGGAATTTTTGAGGTGGGAAGTGCTATGGAGAATAATTAGTCATATAAGATACTTGGAAACATTGCAGGGTTGGGCTATGATGAAGACTTTTCAGAGGAAGCCTTAGTGTGAAAGTAACATTTCAGTTAAGACCTGAAAGGAGATGAGGAAGTAAGTCATGTAGTTATCTGGGGGGAAAAACATTCTGGAACAGTAAGGAAAGGATTTTTTTTTTTTTGCCTGAAACAGCAATTGAACCAGTGTGGGTGAAGGAAGAGAAAGCAGTTAGATGAGGTAAAGAAGTCAAGGAGGGGAGAAATTTGCTTAGGGCTGTGCAAGCCATTGGCCTCTTCTTCAGGTCATGGGCAGCATTTGATAGAGTCACCCATCCCCTCCTCCTTGACACACATTCTTCCCTTGGATTTTAGGGGGCCTCATCCTCATGGTTTTCCTACCAACTTCCTGGCTGTGCCTTTCTAAATCTCCTTTGGTCATTGTTTCTCATAAATATAATTTTTAACATTGTAATTCCTTGTCCCTCACTCTTTTAGTAAATAACCTCCAACTCATGGCTGAAAATATCATCTCTAAACTGATGACTTCAAATTTATCTCCTCAGTCCAGAATCTTCCTCTGAAATCCAGACTCATTTATCCTAAGGCTTTTCAACATGTTCTCTAAGCCAGGGGTCCCCAGCCTATGGTGAGTTGTGTAATTATTTATTATATATATTACAATGTAATAATAATAGAATTAAAGTGCACAGTAAGTTTAATGCACTTGAATCATCCCCGAATCATCCCCCACTTCTCCAGTCCGTGGAAAAATTGTCTTCCATGAAAACAGTCCCTGGTGCCAAGAAGGTTGGGGACCACTGCTCTAGACTATCTAATAGGTAGGTCTCTCAAAGTTAGCATGGACCAAACTACAGACCTGCTCTCGTCCCTGTAAGATGAACCTTCTAAAGCCTCTCCACTTCCATAAAAAACAGGTCCGTACTCAACTTCTCAGACCCAGACACTTGAGTCATTCCTTATCCTTTTTCCCACATCTCCTATTAGCTATACCTTCAAACTCACCCAGAATAAGACTGCCACCATTATCTTTCATCCTGATTATTGGAAGATCTGTTCTTCCTGCATCCGTTCTTATCCCTCCCTTTCCAAACGTCTCTTCTTGACTCAGCAGTCAGAGTGGTCCTCTTGGAAAGTTAGAGGGATCCTATTACAGTCTTGCCTCCATCTCCTTGCCTCACTCAGAAGTAAAAGCCAAATGTACACTGTGGCTCACAAAACGCAATTTTATCTGTGCCACCAGCCTACACTTCTCTTAACTAATCTCCTCTCACTCCTTCTGACTTTGCCCCAGCCACTGTGCTTTTGCTGTTTTTCACGAACATCAAGAACTCTCCCCTTCCTGGGCCTTCACACTTGCCCCTTACTGTTCCTGGTATGCGTTTCATCAAGACATCCGTAAGCTTTGTATCTTTTCTCCTTTGCTCAAAATGTCTCCTCGGTTAAGTTTTCCTATACAACCTATATATAAAATAGCTCATACCCTCTATCTGCCTTTTCTGCTTAATTTTTCACAGAGCACTTTCTACCATTTGACCTACTATATACATGTACTAATTTATTTTTCATTGTCTAGTTTCTCTTCCCAAAATGTCAGTCCATGAGCATTCATATTCTTTTCCTAGTCTCTGGCATATACCAGACAATAAATGTTTATTAAACTAGTTGTTAATTAAAAGAGTTCCACAACCACAGCGTTGAAGTGATTTTACTTTTAAAATGCAGTGATCATTTAGTTAAAACCAATTATAGAAAGAATTCTTTTTATTTTTTTCTATTCCATGGCACTTTCATTGACATGAGCTCATTATTTTTGCTTTACATGTTTTAGAAAGAACAAGTGATATTTATCTTCTAAATTTGTACCACTAAAATCTCAAGTATCTGCCATATGTGTACTAGGACAGCTTTATTTCTACTTCCATTTTTTTTTCTTTGCTCCACAACTTATTTCTATTCATTCTTCTTCCTGTGGTCTGAGGAGAAGCACTGAAGGCACAAAGAACATGTTTGATATTTCTTTAGCTAAACCTACAGCATTAAGAATGTGTTTTTCTTCCTATATGCTTTTACAAGTTTTCCAAAACATTGGTTTGTTGAATGCTATTTTAAGGTGAGAGATGTTAATTTTCTGGTGAAAAGGGGGAAAAAAGAAAACAATATTACAGTTTGATGAAATGGTACTTAAATTGGTTTTTGCAACATTGTTGACATCTGATGGATGAGAGGAGCAGAAGATGAAGGGCGATAGAGATGAGTCAGCTTTCGGGGTTGATAATAAAAGAGCATCAGCAAATATTGGATTTTAGCCACTGAGTGATTTGGTAAAACTTTCATCATCACCAATCAGCACAATCTCTGTGAAGAAGCTATAAGATAGGTGGCCATCCAAAAAGTGAAACTCCATCTATTCAATTTAAATTAAACTCTCCACTATTAAAAAAGTGACAAACTAGTGTACTGGGAAGAAAAGCTTATAGCAATTCACTTAAATTCCCTGAAATTCAGTTTTTTGTGTGTGCGTAAGTGTGTGAGAAACATATTTGTCATAGATTGTCATCAGGAGGATTAAATGAGATATTGTATGTAAATTGCTGGTGCTGTAAATAGCACTGTTTCTAATAAATGGTAGGTACTTATTATTTTTAATAAAGGAAATAATGCATCTGCCAAAGTATTAACATTATGATCCAATAACCAAATAGAGATTGTGGGATGCTCTTCTTTACTCTCTCAGACATGGTATTTCTTTGGTAATGGTGGGAAGAGCCTATGTCTGAAAGATTGAAGTGTAGGGCACATATGTCTCACATGGGAGGGAGTGTGGGATTAACTGCACTGGGTATCTTCAAGACAGAATGGTTCCTTCTCTGTTACTGCAGAGGATATGTTTCTCCTCATGTCTGAGACCAGAATCCCTCTTTCTTGTGTAGACTCTCTCCTGCCTTTGACAGATATTTATACATTCTTTAGCTTCTGTAACTTCAAAGTATTTCTCTACTGGAACATTCCATTCACCTTTTGATCATGATCAAGTTGCCTGATCTTACGCAACAAAAACATGAAACAAAACTAAAACCCTCCCTGAACTCCTTACCTCATTTCCATTTATACCCACTTTACTTTCACAGTCAAAATTATCAAAGGAGTTGTCTGTTCTCTGTCCGCAGTTCCCTAGTTCACCAATCTTAAATTCATAAATCAAAATTAAATTTTGGATAGTTATTCCACCAAAATCACTATCACTAATAATTCACCACTTTCGTCGATGTTGCCAAATCCAGTGGATGCTGTTCAGTTCTCATTGTTTTGTTTTTACATTTTGTTTTGGTGTGTTTGTTTGGTTTTTAATCCAGCTCATGTTTTTCTTTTGGGCAATACAAATTCCTCAGAAGCTTAATAGGCTATTAATTCATAATACCTAGCAACTGTGTGACTTCGTAACAATCCATCATTTGCTCTGCAGCCAGACAGATTATAACAACAACAACAGCAGCAGCACATGGTTGATCCTGTCACTCCTCTACTGTAAGCTATTCAGTGGCTTTCTTTTGTTCTTAGGAGGAAGATAAATTTTATGTTCTGGTAACTACATCAATTAAAATATTGTTCTTATTGTTCTAACATCCATAACTTTCTCTTTTAGTAGCACCCACCTTAAGGTTTTCTGAAACAACTGGACGGGAAGCCAAACAAGCTTGGTTATATCTTTATCACAAGATTGAGTCTTAAAGGGATTTTATCTGGCACAACCTTTCTCATCTTTTTCTGTTTGGGATCTAGCAGGACCCAGCTTTTCTAGCCTATCAAGACCCCACATTTATGGACTCTATTTCTTTTGAAAACTGCCTACTCTTTACTAATCTCAATTATTTCTGGTAATACCTAGCTAAACCTAGACAACAGTAGCCAAAGCACACTAATAATATTTTGTTTTCCAATATCTTTCCCTAGGTTTAAATGATCAATAATTTATACCAGATAAAAGTCTTACCAAATATTTTAACTATGCAACAAAAAGGCCACCGTTTTTTAAAAATGTATTAACAACTTTCTTCTTTTTGACTGCTAAGAAAATATATATGATTTAGGGTTTATATTTGTTTTGCTTTTTTACACAAGCACCACACTTTTGGTATCAATTTCTCTAATAAGTAAGGTAAGCTAACAGCTGTAAAAACAATCCTAAAGTCTCAGTAGCTTAGCTTTATAGAATACATCTTGGTTTCTCACTGACTTCACAATAAAGTATGAGTGAACAGAGGGAAGCAACGCTCCACGCTGTCCGTGAGGACACAGGCTGCTTCTATCCAGTCACTCAGAGGCCTCCTTGTGTCCCCTTCACCCGCCTCCAGAAACAGAGGAGACAGGATTGTGTGGCAGTTTTTAACCAGGCTTTGGCCCAAATCTCAAAACTCAACCCCCATAGCTGCACCCATTGTCAGAAAACCCTGAGACATGGAGTTAGCTGTGTGTCCAGAAAGAAAAGGGATGTGATTTGTCAGTTAACTAGCCAATATAGGCCTCAAACTGCTTTCTCAACATCTTGCCTAGAAGCTTCACAGTTACTCAGGCCATTAAATGTGGGATTTTATCTCCCTTTCCCCATGTGCACTATCTTCATAAAAGGCATCAATATATATCCACTGTACCAGCTAGGAAGGTTTTATTCTTGACCATTTCTCTGTGACACAACCATATCTATTCAACCTTACCTTCTAAATAGCTCTCAAAATTATCTATTACACTCCATCACTACACTATCAATCAATTTCAAGACACCAATATTTTCTTCTTTAAATTGTTGTAATAACTTCCTGTCTGGTCTCTGTGCAACTGTTTGACTTCCCCAGTTGTCCATTGTTTGTTCTGCAGCCAGACAGATTGTAACAGCAACAACAACATAAGAGTTGATCCTGTCACTCCTCCTCTGCTGTAAGCTATTCAGTTGCTTTCCTTTGTTTTTAGGAAGAAGATAAATTTTAATTACCTACCTTATAAACCTCTGCGTGACCTTGCCGAGGCTCCAGCCTTATCACTTACTGCTTGCTGGAACTCCAGACATGCAGAGATCTTTTGTTCTTCAAATTCATCATTATTCATCTCTTCACTTCGCTTTATAATATACTTTATCTCTGCTTAGAATGTTCCTCTTCTCGTCTTTGCTTTTTTTATTTCTGTATATCCTTCGGATGGCAGGTCACACTGTTTGGTATGAACTCAGACAAACAGCTGAGTTCTTCTCTTGTATCTGTGTTTAGGATGCTATAATCCACCTTTAGAGCAATTGTCATAATTATAATTAAGTGATTTATTGGGAAGTTCTGTTTCCTTGTAATAAAATGCGACCCTGAAGAGGACACTATCTTCTTTTGCCTTGCATTCCCAGCATCTTGTGCCGTGTTTGTCAGAGAGCAGATTTTCAGTAAATGTTTGTGGAATAGATGAATTAATTAATTGTACAAATAAGCATGCAGAGCAGTTTATGTTATGGTAAGGGAATACTGTGGGGGGGTTTTAGGTCATTAAATATGAAATGTCCGATTTAGAATCAAAAGTGCAATTTATTATATCTCAAACAACAAGCAGTACAATTAATAAAAGTATGTGCTTGAACTGTCAACACAGTTTTGCCATCTTAATGATAGCTTCTTTATGCCAGCAAAAGAAGCTTGCAGAGCAAGT
This sequence comes from Cheirogaleus medius, assembly GCA_008086735.1. NCBI lineage: Eukaryota > Metazoa > Chordata > Mammalia > Primates > Cheirogaleidae > Cheirogaleus > Cheirogaleus medius. The sequence goes on from VBSM01000483.1 coordinate 37,874,829, forward strand.
GATGATGAAATTACAAAAGGTGTTTTTCCACAGTTTGTTGAGAATTGAAAATTTCTCCTTGCAAGAAGTAATCCAAAGCCTGGAAGAAGTGGTAGTCAGTTGGTTCAAGGTCTAGTGAATACGGTGGATGACAGAGAGTTTCTAAGTCCAGCTGCTGTAATTTGAGCAGTGTTGTTTGTGCAAAATGTGGTAAAGCCTTGTCTTGCAAGAGGATTGGCTGTCTTATTGACCAATGGCTGCTCAATCGCCAGCATCCTCATCATTTCATCCAGTTGGTTGCAGTAGACATCTACTGTAATCGACTGACCAGGTTTCATGAAGCTGTAGTGGATAATACCAGCACTGGACCACCAGACATCATTAGCTTTTTAAATAAATATTTGGTTTTGAGCTGTGTTTCCGCATTTCATCTTTATCCAACCATTGTGCTGAATGCTTGTGATTGTCAAAAAGAATCAATTTTTCATCACAAATAACTATATGGTGTAGAAATGGTTGCCTTTATGGCGTGACAGCAAAGAAAGTCAAGTCTCTTCTGACATGTGTTTAATTCATGCGGAACCCATCTATCCAGCTTCTTTACCTTGCTGATTTGTTTCAAATGGTCCCATATTGTTGGAATAGTAACGTCAGACCTTGCTGCTTATTCTTGCATAGGTTGAGATGGATTCCCTTCCACTATAGCTTTCAGCTCATCATTACACACGTTGGTCTAAGATCGCCCATGTGGCTTATTTTCAAGACTAAAATCACCAGAATAGAACTCCCAAACCATCGAGGTTTGTGCATTCTTTGGCCACATCCATCCCAAACACACTGTCTGCCCTGCATTGGTTCCAAAACAGAACTCATTTTAAAATAACACAAATTTTTGACTTATCCATGGTTTCACAAAAATTTCTCTAAAAAAAATTTGAAAGATAATCACAAGCTAAAAACATGCATCTAAAAGACTGAGGATATACCTTCACAGTAAAAATAAAACAAGAAGTATCAGAGTGAAATGTCAGAGATATCAACTGTCAAACTTAGTACTTAAGGAAATTGGATATTTCATACATAATAACCTAATATAAAATGGAATTTAAGCTTTGAAGTGTAAGAGAAGACAAATATTTTTGTCTAGAATATCCTCAATCTACAGATTAAGGTAATGTCATAAATCTTATTAAACACAAAAATATTTGTTCATTTTTTCATATTGCTTTTCATTTAATAATTATAATTGATAAACTTGGCATCCATCAAGGAAGTGGCCTGTATTTTTGTATTGTAGCTTTTATGTGGAGGCAGTTTGGATCCAGATGATTTAATTTAACATAATACTCAGCACATAGGTAACTTTGGGGGGAAAAAATCCAAAATCTATCTTAATTAAGAGAGATTTCTATAATAATTTTGGGGACCCTAATCTGCATAGAGTTTTTGTTTTGTTTTTGGTTTTGATGTAATTAATTTGAGTTGTTTCTAATTTCCAACTAATCTCAACAGTGCTGCTATGAACATTCTTGTGGCTGCCTTTTAATAAACCTATATATTTATTTTTATTGAGTATATATCTGGAATTAAAGTGCTGGGTCATACATTATGGATATGCTGAATTTTAGTAGATACTATCAAATACCTGGCCAAAGTGGTTGTACCACTTTACATCCCCATCAGGGTTTTTATGATAGTCTGGTTGCTCCACACACTTACCAATATTTAATTTTGTCTATATTTTTTATTTTAACCATTCCAGTGGATATGTACTGCTATCACATTGTATTTTTAATTTTCATCTCCCTCATAACAATGAAATGAAGGTCACTTCATATATTTGTTGGCCACTTGGATTTCCTCTTTTGAAGTAGCTATCTGTGCCTTTCATTCATTTTTTTTCCCATTGCGTTTTCCACTTCTATAAAATTGATTTTTAAACATTCTGAATACAAGTCCTTTATGGAATATATGCATCTTAATTATCTTCTCCCACTCTGTAGATTGCCTTCTCACTCTTCATAATGGTAAGTTTTGAAACATGGGAATGTTCTCTTATGATTCTTTTCTAAGAGATTTATTATTTTACATTTCTTATTTACATCTAAATCCCAGCTGAAATGGGCATGTCTGTACATTGTAAAGAGCAAATTACTTTTTTTTCCTATATGTAGAACCAATTGTTCCAGAATCATTGTTGAAATAATATCTTATTTTTATAGCTCTATAAAAATTTTAATATCTGCTAATATAAATTTACTCCTTTTTTTCCACTTTTCAGGAATGCCTGGCTATTCTTGGTCTTTTGCATGTCCATTAAATTTAAAATCAGTTTGTTGATTTCTACAAAAAAATTCTTCTGAATTTCAAAGGGAAGTACATTAAATTAATAGATCATTTTGGAAATATTGAGTCTTTCAACCCATGAGTGTGATGTAACCCTCTGTTTATTTAGGACTTCTTTAATTTCCATTTTCAATAGTTTATAACCTTCATTAAGGAAATGTTACACATGTTTTATTATATGTTTCCTAGACATTTGACATATATTCAATGCTATTTTCAATAACATCATTTTTCAATATCTTTTTGTATTACCTTATGTTAAATAGAAATATAATTGATTTCTGAATACTGACCTTGTATAAGCAATTTTGATAAATATGCTTATTGATTCTTTTATTTGTAGATTTGGTTAGATTATATATGTAGTCATATTTGAAAATACTGAGAGTTTTATTTCTGGTTTTCCTTCTTTATTTACTTATTTATTTTTGCCTTACTGCACTTACTAACATTTTTACTTCAACATTAAAGTTAACTGAGGTTGCAAGACATCCTCTGCATTTTTTGTATCTGGAGAGAACAATTCAAAAGTTCACCAATAAATATATTTTCTATATTTTTTATAGATACTTTACTAGATTAAGGAAATTCATCTCTATTCATATTTTATGAAGAGTTTTTCACAAATGTGTGTTTTCAGAATCTATGGAGATGGCCATGTGGTATTTTTTCTCTTTTAATAATAAGGAGAATTATTTTCATTGAGTTTTTGAATGTTAAACCACTTGTGCCTACTTGAAATTAACCCCAATTAGCTACAATGTGTAATCTTTCCTTACATATCACTATATTTAATTTGCTAGTAATTCGTTAGTATTTTTACATCATGTTGATAAGTGACAATTGGTCTGCAACCTCTCTTGTGAAGTTCTTGTTGGGTTTTGTTGTCAAAAAGCTATGATAGCTTTGTGAAAGGGCAAGAAGCACTTCCCCCACCTTTTCTGTTCTCTGGAAGGGTTTTTACAGGATTGTGTCATTTGTTACTTAAAGGTTTAAAAGAACACATCAATTAATCTCTCTGGCCCTGGGGTTGTCTTTTGGAAAAGCTTTAAATAATGGATATAATTTCTTTAAGAGCTAATCATATATTCATGTGTTAGTTGTGTTCTACAGGAAGACATTTCTGATGCAGAGTTAGGAATGTGGGAGTTAACCCATTTGAGAATTACGTTGTGACAGATAAAATGGAAAAGAAACAAGATTGGTGAGAGAGAGAGCCTTGAGATCTTGATTTGGATATGACAGTCTCAGCCAGCCTAATGACTAATCCAGAACAAAAATTGCCTTGGTGGAGTTCCATATTTAGCAGAAAAGTCCAGGCGCTACCCTGGCTCTACCTCACTTATTGTCTGGGGCTGCCTAGAAAGAGTGTGGTGTCTCATCTTGAAATCAATATCAGATTTAGAAAATCTACTTTTAAAGTAGGCAAAGGGGAGTCAATGTATGTTCTTAAATAATATCCAATATATTAAAAATAAAAAATAATTGAAAAGTAACTAGTCCTATAATACCATTTAGAGTAAGTTGAGCATAGAAGGATCAGAAACTGCAATGAATAGAGAATATTTTGCAATATTCCTGGAATGAGATAATGGCAGCCTGGACTAAAGAGGAATATTAGGAATGGAAAAGTAACTAATTCCAATGAGAATGTGAAGAAAAATTGCACAGAATTTGGTGACCAGTTAGATGTTACAGAAAAAGAAAGTCAAGGTTTTTTTCTAAATTTAGAAAAATTTAGTATAAATTTAGTGCCTGAGTATAAGGATAAGGATGGCATTAAAAACAAGGAAGCAGAGGAAAACTTTGAGGATGAAAGAATATAATTTAAGTTTACTTATGCTTAAATTAAGGTATTCTGGAATAAATAGATGAGAATGTCTAACAAGAAATTATAAATGAGGACATGAAACTTAGATGATGACAATAGAAGATTTTTTTAACAAACTGCAAATGCCAGTAGTAATATATTTATTATTAAAATTACTAATTTTAAAAGTGCTTATTTTAAATAGTTTATAATAGTCCCATATCTATTTTTCTGTTCCTAGTGATCATTTTTTTAAACAGTCCCATAGTTGATGTTTTTGTAAAAAATTAAAATTAACCTAAATATGGAATGTACACCTAGACAAAATAAGTCCCTAAAGAAATCTATACTGAAAGGGCTACATTCTATTGAACATAGTTCATGTACAAGAAATATTTTTAAATTGATTTCAGAATGGGATTTTTTTGGTATTGGAAGTGAATAAGATATCCTAAACAGTGGCTTGCACATGATCTTAGCAAGGACAGAAGGGATCTTATGACCAGGCCTTTGTCAGCCAAATCCATTTCCACATCCTCCAAACAATATCAACATACCCAATCCAACACAATTTAAATGTGAAAAGTTGATAGCTTGCAAATTGAGTGCACAATCCCACCTTGTGAATTTCTGGTTGAGGAAGTTATACATGTGAAATAGCATTTACTCCATTACACAAAATAGCAAATGTGTATTCACTAAGGTAAAAGGGAGCTATTTATGCTTAAGACATAATGAAAGAACATAACAGCACAAGTAATGTAGGAATATACAAAATTAAATAGAGTGGAGATCCAGCCTCACTGTTACACAATTTATTTCCCTAGAGCCATTTTAAGGTTTTCATTGCAGTAAGGAAATGTTCTTTAAAAGAAGCTTGTGGTTAAATGGAGCTGAGAGAGAGAGAGAGAGAGAAGTACTCCATGAGAACTTGAGTCTTGAAACAATAGCCAGATATTTGTGGCTTAACCTGGAAAGTGACAGTATGTGACAACACAGAAAGTGCAGTGTTCACTGGTTTAAAACCTCAAAATAAATGCAAACTCATCTTTTCTGGATTAGTACTTACTATGCATTAGAATTTATTACAATAAATTTCCAGGTATATCCCTAACATATCCCTTACCTTTTCTTCTATCACCCCCCTAACACAAAAACAAATTGCCACTGGGTACGAAAGGGACCAAAATTTTATCTGTTAATATTTAACAAGAGGTACATCAGAAATTTCCTGGAATTCTTGTTGAAAATCAGCATTTCTCTTAAAAATAAATTTCTAATATTCACTTTGATAAGATAATTTATTTTATTAGAGAAGTAGCAATCTATAATTTAAAAAGAATTAACACGTGGTTAGACCAAATCCTGCACAAAACATTAACTCTATAATTAGAGAAAGTATAGGGAATTTTGCCACAAAATTTGGCTTCTTGGTATCATGAGTATTTTGAATTAAAAACTCTTAGAGATAACTTAAAGTCATGGATCAGTTAGTGACCCTGACCATTTAGGTTCTTGATTACTCCGGAGAGAGGGATTTGGAAGAGTCGGAGTTTAGTACTGAGAGTGTGGCTCTATTATCTATTAGAGCCCGGACTGTTTTGTTATTAATTTTAAGATCCATTTCTCCTAGTTAATTAGCTGAAAGGAGAGGAACAACCATTGTTTTGTGCAGTTGGAGGGGTCCTTTTAGCTTTATCAAAGTTTATTGGAGCTATTGTTCCCTCTATAGAGGCCAGAGCCCTTGCAGAAATAACAGGCTTTATTGCCTGTAGCATGCCAGGCATTCTGATGTGGGGCAGGCCCTTTAAATGTAAGGCCATGAAGTTAGCAGTGTTTTCTTGGCATTCTAACACTCTGGTTGCTTTAGCATCCTTTTCTTTTTCTAGGGTTTTAGAGAGGCAGTTTTCCAGAGATGCTATTTCACATGGCTTTTTGGAGGCCCAAATCAGGACATGCTCTTTGACTAGGGTGTTAAGGGTTTCATTAAGAAACCCAAAAGAAAAAGTGAGTTAAAAAGTTTTGTGGTATCATCACTTAAATCTTTGATACCAATTTGGTTGGAAAGCCTTTTATAGTCATTCAAAATAGTCTAAAACAGGCCCATCTTTGCTCTGAGTGTATTGTCGGATGAATTTCCAATTAATTTGACAAGGAAAGAGCACTGAAATTGCCTTCTATAAGTCAGCTGTGCCTTTTTGTGCTTTTTTTTTTTTAAAGCCAGTTCCCCAGTGAAATGAAAATCGTCTAGGGTTTTATCCATTTACCTATGTGCATCCATTTTTGAGCTAGGAGATTTCCCAGCAGTTTGTGAATTAATAGGTAAATGCCAGAAAGACCTGGTTGGTATGTGCTTATGATCAAGTCAAAATAGTGTTTAAAATTTGGGCAGGTCTGTTTAGGGTTAGGGAAATGGTTTACTACAGCCAGGAGTTTGGATTTAGACCAAGGTGTATAAGAAGTGGTCTGAATATCCTCTGAATTTTTAAGCACTTTAAAGACTATGACCAAAGGGGTTGTGGGGTTAGTATATGGGGGTGGTAGGTCAGTCATAGAGGGTGGAAAAAAGGAAAGTTTAGAGAGGGAGGAAGGCAGCAGCAGGGGGCACAAAGCAGGGCTGGCCAGACAGAGTGCAAGGAAGAGAGGAGGGAGGTACAGGGTGTCTGTTCAGTCTTAAGTTCTGAACTGGGAGTGCTGTCCAGTTTTTGGAGATGTTGTTAAATTTTGAATTAGTCTCCTTTAAGGAGGCAAGAGAGACTCTTGATTGTGTTTGTTTGGAACTTTCATAGTACTAATCAAGGAATGCCTCCCCTTGCCTCTGAGAAGTCAGGGTTCCTATCTGTTCTAATTGTGCTCACAAGTAGACTAATTTAGATTTATCTAAAGTTCCCCATTGTGGCCAAAAAAGTTGTAAGTCGTCCTGGGTTAATTTTATCCAGCATCTCAGACATTCACCTATCATCTCCTAGACTAGAATCTATTTCTCTCTAATTTTTTTTTATCTTGAGTCTAAGTTCTTTGACTTTTTCTCTCTGCAATCATGTTCTTGTCATTTCTGGAAGCTTCCTTTCATCAAAAGCAACAACAACCAGTTCTCTATTCACACTTCTTTATGGAGAGCTACTTTTCTCTATTAGATTTTATTTTAAAAAATCCTTATATCTCAACAATATGAAGCCCAGGAAAGGGGGAAGAGTATATTTAGGGGATGCTTAAAAATGGGATAAGATTAACCTGACACTTCAGCCTAAAAGATGAAGTCATGAATAGATAATCTGTTTCACACTTGCATGCTTTTAATAATTTTTGTTTTGTTGTCTACATTGTTTCTTAACTTGCTGATTTTCTAAATTTCCTCATTAATACATAAGACCTTAGCTGAAAACCAACATTGTCTTTGTTTCACAAGTTCTTATTATTATTGAATTTCAATAATGGTAGTTTAAGTTGTAAAATTAAAAATTCCTCATATAATGCTTGTGTAACACAGGATCAGATATTTTTCTTAGTCTTTGCTTTGTCATTGGAGATAGATGGTA
>VBSM01000483.1:37892587-37912988 GCA_008086735.1 Cheirogaleus medius
AAAAAAAAAAAAAAAAAAAAAAAATGCAGCAATAAGAATTTTTTTGTAAGGTGATTCAATGTCCTCTGACTAATTGTGCTATGTGGATTTCAAGTACTAGTGTATCATGGAACATTAAGACTACATAGTGTTGTAATTTATTTAGATGATTCATTTGAAGCTCTTGGAATAGGGACTGTTTTGAATACATCTGTGTATCCCCCAACAGAACCTCACAGTGTGCCTCACAGAGTTGGGCTGAATAGATTTTTGTTAAATGAATAGATTTTCCAGCCTCAGTCTGTAGCTACAATTTCCCAAAGGGAAGGGGAGAACTTGTTTTAGAATTGGGATTGAAAGAACGATCTCACACCTAAGACCTGAAGGATAAATGCAGCCAAACTGGAGACAGTTCACAACAGAAAACCACTGCATAACTGATCTTTAAGACCATTGTCTCAACATTGCCCAGTTCCACCTGCGCCCCTTCATGTATGTAGACTTTGTATACTAGTCCACTATCAACTGTAGGCAAAGGGCCTTTGTAGATCTCACAGGATTGTATCCATCATAGTTGGGATGAAGACAGAATTCTCTCTTACTCTTTCTCTCTCTTTCTGTCTTTGGCTCTCCTCCTCTCTGAAATTAGGTATTAGAAGAAAGTGATATAAGGGAAAAGGCAAACTGCAATTTCCTAGTTGCTGCTTGAAGGTACTTTTTACCTCTAGTCTAAGGACACATAACGATATATATTTCCCAGCATGCCTTCTTCAAAACTCATGGCCTGACTTAAGAGACATGACTTGTGTTAGAAATTATATCCCTATGAGGAATTGATTAATTCAAACATCAGTTCATTCACAAATTCACTGGGTTTTACCCAGGAAGTAATTATTTCCAGAAAGGTGGATATGCTGTATCCAGAAATATCCACACAAAAGGTAGGAAGGACTAAATCTGCAATAGATTAAAAATAGGAAAGAAAACTTCGGATGCCTTCATTCTTTTTTGTGATGCAGGGGATGAAATATTTTCTTGAAAAAAGAAAAGAAACACTTGTTGAACGCATAAGGAGCTAAAAATATTCGTTAAGCAATTTATTCTCATACAATATCATTGTGCATTGTACATGTGTATATACACACAGACACACATATATGTGCATGATATATACATACATACATACATACATAGATATTTTTATTCCTATCTCTGCTTGACATATCATAAAACTCATGACTGTGAAAACAGTTACATTGAATGAATTGCTTATCTTCTTACATGTGATATTATTTTAAATAGCATATAATTTCTCATTCACTTTTTTAATAGATGAAGAAAATGGCTGAACAGAAATTCTGTCGCAGAGAGAAATAAAAAGGCAGCATATGTTTTTTTCAGAGAATTATCAGATGCTGACATCTAGTGGCTCTCAAAATCTACTGTTACAGAGAACTTTTAACAGCACAACATACTTTCCATGTACTGCAGATGCCATGTTTCTGAGTACAAATGTACACATATACACAGATAGATATATCATATTTGTATGCCTTATTGTCGTTCTTATATGTGAAACTGCTGAAGTTTAGATAGAATGAAAAACTATGGTGAAATGGACACTTTGTGATCAGCTACATGCCACATTTTGCATAAAGCTTGCTTGCTTGCTTGCTTTCCTTCTCTCTCTTTCTTTCTTCTTCCTTCCTTCCTTCCTTTCTTTTTTTTCTGTCATTTATTGTGCAGGATAATGTCTTTGTAAACAGGCTTGCCCCCTCCTGGACTTTAGACCTTTTGTAATCTGAAATAAGCCTCTTATGCATTAAATTCCTCTGACATTTTTTAGTGCTTCTGTAAATTTCCTATCTTTGCCCTGCTTTTACCACAATACTTGAAGTTACACATGCAAAAGTATGTCCCAGTAATAGTTCTCATTCCTTTTTTGCTTTGTGTATTTGGCACCTTCCATTACATTATACAGTTTATATTTTTGAGGATACATATTATGTATGTAGCTATTCCATCAAATACATCTAGATTTCCCCAGCCTTCCTCTCTCCCTCCATTCTTTTCTCTTCCTTCCTTCCTTCCTTCCTTCCTTCCTTCCTTCCTTCCTTCCCTCCCTCCCTCCCTCCCTCCTTCCTTCCTTCCTCCCTCCCTCCCTCCTTCTCTTCCTTCCTTCCTTCCTTCCTTCCTTCCTTTCTTCCTTTCTTTCCTACACCTTATAATATTCATGCAACAGTTATTGCTGGTACATTTCTTAAAGGCTTGTCTATTCTTTTCATTGATGAATATACATAGTAAAAAAGTCTTATTATGAAAAGCAGATTACATTGAATGCTTTGTTGATTTTTTTCCCCCAATTATAGCTTCTCTCCTTGATCCTTCTCCAAAAGCCATCGATTTAATGAGTTTGCGAAGAGCTTTCTAAGCATGGAATTCATTCCTTGTGGAATTTACATTCATTTTTCCAGAAGACCGCTCAGACAGTTCTGTGGCAGGAAATGCAAAGTAATCTGCTTAGTGCTTTTATTCATGAAGTCTATCAAGTTAAGCTGTCAGAAACACAGAGAAATGAGATTTAAAAAAAAAAGAAAAGGAGTAAAGAGACAGATTATAGCTCCCATAGGTAGTGAAGATTGTTTGCCTCCTAGGTTAACCTGTAACAACTGGGTTTAGAAGCTTTCTTCAAAATTTGAAATGGGCTAAGGGTCTATCAGAGAGCACCTTGAAGAGGCAATTCCAGAACTCCTCCAAGCAGTATGTGATTCTCCTTTCCACTTCTGTCTTGCTCCTACTCTTTCAGAAATACACTCTGCCCTGCACTTGAAGTTGATTTTGGAATATGGCTAAAAGAGAAAATGAGAAGTCCTCACTTATCAATAACACTGAATGTATGTGATCTCAGTTTTCCAATTAAAGGGCATATAGTAGCTGAATGGGTAAAGAAAAAAAGATTCAAATATAAACTGCTTTCAAGAAATTCACTACACCTTTAAAGACACACATAGCCTTAAAGTGAAAGGGTGGGAAAAGACATTCCATGCAACTGGACACCAAAAGATAGCAGGAGTAGCTATACTCATATCAGATGAAATAGACTACAAATCAAAGACTATTAGAAAAAAGACATGGGAGGTCACTTCACTACACAATGATAAAGGGATCAATTCAATAAGAGGCTATAACAATTATAAATATCCATGTACCCAACACCAGAGCTCCCAAATATATAAAGAAAACATTAATATCTAAAGGGAGAGATAGACTGTAAAGGGCTTTAACACCCCACTCTCTCTAATGGGCAGATCAGCCAGACAGAAAGTCAATGAAGAAACACTGGAGTTAAACTACACACTAGGTCTAACAGGCCTAACTGACAGAAAACTGAAACTAGATCTATATCTCTTACCATGCACAAAAATCAAATGCAAATGGATTATAGCCTTGAATCACTTGAATCTAAGACCTCAAACTAAGAAACTACTACAAGAAAACATTGGGGAAATGCTCCAGGACGTTTGTCTGTGCAAGAATTTCTTGTGTAAGACCAGAAAAGCACAGGCAACCAAAACAAAAATAGACAATTAGAATTCCATCTAGCTAAAACGCTGCTGTACTGCAAAGGAAACTATCATCAAAATAAATAGACAACCCAAAGAATGGGAGAAAACATTTGCAAACAACCCATCTGACAAGGGATTAATAACCATATAAAGAGCTCAAGCATTTCAGTAGCAAAATAATAATAAATACTCTTGATTTTAAAAATGGGCAAAAGATTTGAATAGGCATTTCTCAAAAGAAGACATACAAATAGTCCACAGATACATAAAACATGCTCAACATCACTAATCATCAGGGAAATGCAAATCAAAACCACAATGTGATATCATCTCACCCCATTTAAAATGGCTTGTATCAAAAAGACAGACGATGACAGATGCCAGCAATAATGTGGAGAAAGGGGAAACCACATATGCTCTTGGTGGGAATGTAAATTAGGTACATTATAATTCCACTCCTTTGTCATTTTAAAATATGAAATAAATTATTGTTAACTGTAGTCATCCTATCGTGCTACCGAATACTAGATCTTATTCCTTCCATCTAACTGTATTTTTATCCTCACTATCCCCACTTTACCCTAGTCCCACCCCACTACCCTTCCCAGCCTCTGGTAACCATCCTTCTACTTTCTGTCTCCATGAGTTAAATCGTTTCTTTTTTTCAATTTTTACCTCTCATACATGAGTGAGAACATGCAAAATTTGTCTTATTGTGCCTGGCTTATTTCACTAAACATCATGTCCTCCCATTCCATTCATGTTGCTGCAAATGACAGAATTTCATTCTTTTTATGGCTGAAGTGGCTGAATAATATTCCATTACATATATATTCCATGTTTTCTTTATACATCCATCTGTTGATGGAAACTTAGGTTGATGACACATGTTGACTATTGTGAGCAGTGCTGCAATGAACATGAGAGTGCAGATATCTCTTCAATATACTGATTTCCTTTCTTTTGAATACATACCCAGAAACGGGATTGCTGGATCATATGGTAGTTCTATTTTTAGTTTTTTGAGGAATGTCCACACTGTTCTCCACAGTGGCTGTACTGATTTACATTCTCACCAGCAGCTTACAGTGCTCCCATTTCTCCACATCCTCACCAGCATTCCCTATTGCCTGTCTTTTGGATAAAAGCCATTTTAACTGGGGAGAGATGATATCTCATTGTGGTTTTGATTTGCATTTCTCTGGTGATTAGTGAAATTGAGCATTTTAAAAATACATCTATTGGCCATTTGTATGTCTTCTTTTGAGAAATATCTGTTCAGATCTTTTGTTCATTTTTAATTTGATTATTTAATTTTTTCATGTTGTTTGAGCTCCTTATATAATCTAGTTATTAATTTATTGTCAGATGGGTGGTTTGCAAATATTTCCTTTCTCCCATTCTGTGGATTTTATATTCACTTTGCTGACTGTTTGCTGTGCAGAAGCTTTTAACTTGATTGATACCATTTGTCCATTTTTGCTTTGCTTGCCTATGCTTTTGAGGTCTTATTCAAGAAATCTTCATCCAGACCAATGCCCTGGAGCATTTCCCCAATGTTTTCTTGTAGTAGTTTCATACTTTAAGTTCTTAGTTTTAAGTCTTTAATCCACTTTTATTTGATTTTTGTGTGTGATGAGGGATAGGGATCTAGTTTCATTTTTCTGCATGTAGTTATCCAGTTTTACCAGCACTATTTATTGAAGATACTGTCCTTTCCCCAATGTATGTTCTTCGCACCTTTGTAAAAAATGAGTTGACTGGAAATGAGTTTTTTTTAAATCTGGGTTCCCTATTCTGTTTCATTGTTCCATGTGTCTGTTTTTATGTCAGCGTTAGGCTGTTTGGTTACTATAGTTTTGTAGTATAATTTGTAGTCAGGTAATGTGATGCCTCCAGCTTTGTTCTTTTTGCTCAGGATGGCTTTGGCTCTTCTGAGTCTTTTGTAGTTCCTTATACATTATAGATTTTTTTTTTCTATTTCTGTGAAGAATGTCATAGGTATTTGGATAGAGATTGCATTGAATCTGTAGATTGCTTTTGTTAGTATGGACATTTCAACAATATTAATTCTTCCAATCCATGAACATGAAATATCTTTCCATTTTTTTGGTGTCCTCTTCAATTTCTGTCACCAATGTTTTACAGTTTTCATTGTACAGACCTCTCACTTCTTTGGTTAAGCTTATTCCTAGGTATTTCATTTTATTTGTAGCTATTGTAAAAGGGATTATTTTTTTTTTCAGTTGTTCACCTTTGGCATATAGAAATGTTACCCACCCCCAAGTTCAATTCTTATCTGGTCTACTACTATCATGCCTGGAAAAAAAAAAAAAAAAAAAAGCTCTGTAGAGATTCTCTTCACTGCAGAGTCAAAGATCAATCCATTATTTTCTTATTTGTTTTCATTCAGCCCAATGTCTTGAAATGACAGCCTCAATTTATTTTTATTATATCTTCATCTGTCATCAGATACCAACTAAATCTTCACTACTAGAGGTCATCAGTAGTCTTCTGCTTACCAAATGCAACAGTAAGCCCATATTCTTGACTCTAGAAGTGATCATTTTGTCCAATCCACCTTCACTACTTCTTCCCACTTCTCATGTGACACATAAAATTATTCCTTATGCTCCAACTTCACTGATAATTGCCTTCTTCCTCTCAGCATCTAAATATAGATGTTTTACAACGTTCTTTCTTTGATATCATTTCCCTGTACAAAATTTTACTCAGGAATCTAAACTACTTCAATGTCTTTAACTAGTTTTCTGTTCACATCTTGCCTAATTTAATTAAACAGTTCCTCAATGCTGTATTATTTTTGCTCAAATTGTCACATTATAACAAACAATTGAACCATATCTTTATGTATGCTTTCATTATTGATTTTTTTTATCATTTTCTTAAATTAAAAATTTAAGTTTGCACTCCAAAACCTCTTCTAGTTTAATGCCTACTCAGAAAAGAATTTCACTCTCTCAAGACACATTTTCTTTATTTCCCAAGATAATTATAAACATATCTAAATCATAGGGCTGTTTTAAGGATTAAAAGAGATGATAAATGTAGAACATATTTCATAGTCAAGACATGTGGTGAGGGTTAAATTTAGCTATAAGTTTTATAATATTTATGATATATTTTTATTAGTATTCTTTCAACTGCATTGTTTAATTGTCTTCAGCAAAATAGAGCAATTTATCCTTCTGCCAGAAGTATGTGAGGATATCTCCTTTTGACATTTTGATAGGAAGTGACATAATCAAAATTTTTCTTATCAGACCAGCCCCTTTGTCACTGGAGGAAACCCTCACATGCTTACCTTCGGGTCTTACTGGTTGGATTGTACAACAGTTCCATGCCTAAACCTCCAGTGGCACAGGGAATGAGATGATCATAGTTACCTGAGACCAATTAGCATTTAATCCTCCTGCTCTCTTCTCACCCAACTGAGGCCCTGGTCCTGGGATCTGTCTCTCTGTGGGTATATATTTGCACGATTACTTGTATTTCATGCAAGTCTTTGCTCAAATGATGCCTTTCCACTCAGGCCCCTCCTGATTATCTATTTAAAATTGCAGTGGTCCCTCCTGGAATTCCATGTACTTCTCAGCCAGCTCATATATTATTTTCTCTTTACCAATAACACTTTTACCTATAACAAATAAGAGCACTATCCATTTTTCACTTTTATTATTGTTTATCTCATCTTATTTCAATATGAGCTCTAAGAAGCCAGGGATTTTGTCGCTTCATTCGCTGATGTATTCCAATAACCCTAAACTCTCCTTGACATATATTAGGTGCTTCATAATAATTAAGGGAATGAATTAATAAAATATGTCAGAATGTACAGCACATCATCTGGAAACAAACTGCCTTGTAGTAAGTATTTGTCAAAATTTCAGGACCAAACCACCAGTAAACAAAGCCTGAGATCATTAAATGGTGTGATAGTTGGGGTCTACCAGGGTGTTCGATGGTACTAAGGAATTATTGGTTAATGTTTTAGCGTGATAAGAGAAGAGTTCTTTCCTTTTAGATATTTATATACTAAAATATTAAATAATGAAGTGACACTCTCTGGGGCTCGCCTCACAGTGATAATGTACGGGGAGGTAGTAGGCAAGTGGGTAAATGACACCAAAATTACCCAGAGCTACTGACTGTTACCACTGACTAATGGTTATGGGGGGTTTGATCGTATCATTTTCTCTACTTTTGCAGATATTTGAATTTTTCTAAAAGAAGAACATAAGAACCTATGAATATCAAAACAAATCCCTGACAGTCTGATATGATTAAAAAAAGAGATGCTCTTATGAATGTAAAATTTAGTCTGTATTTGTTTATTCAGAAACTTCATACCTCAGAGTGATCATAAACAACACTTATTTTAATCTACATATGAATGCTGTCAGAGTTCAAACCAGTATAAAGCAGAGCCATGAAAGTTATGTGGAACAACAAAGGAAAACTCTAGGCAATAAAAGACACTGATTTTTAAATTTTAGCTAGTAAATTGGCCCTGGGAGGAATCCTGTCTTTTGAAATGTTTAATTTTTGCCCTTAAGGTTCTTTGAATATGAAAAGAACACATACGCATTTTATTTGAATTTTGGAATAAAGTGTCTCTTATTGTACTAAACTCTCACCTAGACATATAGTATACTGATAATCAGGCCCTGGGGAGAGTTGCAGAACACATTTCTGAGGCTACTCTGAGGAAACCAAAGAAAGCTTGGTCACAGAAGTTTGCATGCTGTTACCAATCCAGCTTCATTTTTTTCTAGAAATGTAATACTTACCAAAACCTGATGGGTGCATTTGCCAAAGTGCAATGACAATTACCTTTCATACGCATCTGTGCAGAGAACTGAGACTGGCACATTCTTTCCATCTACACTCAAGCTAGGACTATATGCTTTGAGTCATTTACCAAAAGTAATTAAACTTTGTCTATGTTGTATTACATACTTGGAACACATCCTCCTGGAGCTTTCACTCTAGTTAAACATTAAAAAAGTAAAAAGCACAGATCATAAAATGTTACCATGTATTATTATCAGAGGGAACTGGTCTTGAAAGAAAAAGACATATATATCTTATCTTGACTGAAGGGTGGAAGGAATGGAAAATATAATAGGGAATCTTCAGGCTTGCTGAGAAGAATCAGAAACCAACAAGTCTACAGAGTCTGGTGGAAAATGAGCAGAACTAGATTTTTGACCTGGATCATGTCTGGAGTTTGCAGACTGTCCATGCTTATCTTCTAATGCTGTTCTCTTTAGGAGGATCCCTAGAAGGAATTCATTTGTAATGTTAGTACCAATAATATCTGGGCTTCTCTTAGAGCAATTAGTTCAACTATTCCTTTAAAATGCACAAGCAGCAACATTTTCATTTGTTATTTGGCTTCTAGAAAACATATAGTACCAAAGTTGTGGGCCATTTCAAGGAAGATATTTATATTTATGGTATTGAAATTTTTACCTTCATTTCTCAAGCCTTTATGATGCTGCCCTTGTTTTGCAACTGGTGTTTGTTTTTGTTTTTATTTCAGCATATTATGGGGGTATTTCAGCATATTATGTTTAGGTTATGTATGTTGCCTTGCCCCTCCCCCTCTCCCCCCCAGTCGGAATTTCAAGCGTGTCCATCCCCCAGATGGTGCGCATCACACTCATTATGTATGTATATACCCATCTCCTCCTCCCCCCTCCCATCTGCCCAATGCCTGATAAATGTTATTCCTATATGTGACTTAGGTGTTAATCAGTGAAACCAATTTGCTGGTGAGTACATGTGGTGCTTATTTTTCCATTCTTGGGATACTTCACTTAGTAGAATGGGTTCCAGCTTTATCCAGGAAAATACAAGAGGTGTTATATCACCATTGTTTCTTATAGCTGAATAGTACTCCATGGTATACATATACCACCTTTTATTAATCGACTCATGTATTGATGGGCACATGGGTTGTTTCTACATCTTTGCAATTGTGAATTGTGGTGCTATAAACATTCATGTGCAGATATCTTTTTTATAGAATGTCTTTTGTTCTTTTGAGTAGATGCCCAGTAATGGGATTGCTGGATCAAATGGTAGATCTACTTGTATCGCTTTAAAGTATCTCCATATTGCTTTCCACAGAGGCTGCACTAGTTTGCAGTCCCACCAGCAGTGTAGGAGTGTTCCTATCTCTCCGCATCCACGCCAACGTTTGTTGTTTTGGGACGCAATTGGCGTTTTTAATCTTGTATTCCGACTCACCTTATCAACCACCACAAATCTTTAAACAAATTCTTTATCTTAGGATCTTGGTGTTTTCACATGTAAAGTGATTTTAGAGGTATGTTTCAAGAGATATATCTGTTATAATAATATCATAACTACCACCATTTCCCTTGGTATTGTTGAAAAGCAAGTGATAAGAAGGGTTATAACTATATTGCACACTGGTACTTATTGCATAGGCAACATAGTGAAAAATTATACTTGGGTTGAATGAAAATTTTATCTGTTTTTATTTAGAATCTTTACTGAAACCCCCAAAACATAAGAATTCTGCCATAATGTATAAATATAATGAACGACAGTGAACATTGTCCATGGTTGGGGAGCATGTGTGTTTATAAAATGGTTTCATTACAAATGATAAGGCTACCTGAAGAATCAATATTAAAAATCTTATGTCATCAAGAAAAACTATTTTTAGAATAAATCCTAAGTATATTAATAGGAAGATGTAACTTTAACAGCAAACTAAAATTATGCTCTAAGCCTTATCCAGAACTAACATCCCACTTCCCTTGTTATTGCCTGCTAAATAAGAAACAGATTATTCCAATCAGTCCCTACGATACTACAAGAAGCTTGTCAGTTTGTAATAAGTAGGCGTGTGCCACAGTACACCTTCTGACTTACAGAAACAGATGTTCTATTCTTACTCATTCGTTGGCAATATTAAAACCTATTAAAAAAAAAACTATGTACTTCTTTTGTAAAATATTAGACAATTAAATGTATGGTTACACATGAGACATGACTTTTGCAAAGGTCAGTTAACAGCCAGATGAAAGTGCTGTGGGAGAAGGGAGGCTAATTTCTTCTAATTTAATGACATTACTGCACAATCTACTGAACAGTTCAGCAAAGCAGAATCAACAGCTGCCATGGAAACAGATTATTTAAGACAAGCAGAGGGAGAGCTTGTCTTATGCCCAAGGTCAGAGCCTGAATGTTGCTCTCTAAGTAGTGCTTGGATGGTCAGCATAGCATTTTGGTAGGGGAGAAATGAAAATTGAGTAAAATCCTAGGAGGATAATGCATATGAGGCTACAAACGGTTATAGTGCTGTCACATTTAGTAAAAATCCACTCACCCTATTTGCGATTCATGACAATAATAATCTGACCAGACATGGAAACCAGGTCGCCTTATTATCACAGAGAAAGTCAAGTGGTGCATGATAAATTATAACCAAAATATAGCAGGAGCATATTTAAGAAATAGGTTTCAGTATGGTTGTCGGGGTGCAGTTCTTTGACCAGAAGTAATTACTAGAATTTCCTACATATATGGATCAGAAATAGTATTGTCAGGTTTAGCCAATAAAATACAGGACACTCAGTTAAATTCGATTTCAGATATAAGGAATAATTTTTAGGATAAGTATGTGCCAAATATTGCACATACTTGTACTAAAAATCATTGTTTATCCGAAATTCGTTTTTACTTCGGAATCCTGTATTTTATCTGGCAACACTAATGAGAAATAAATATCACTGAAAAGCTTGGATAAACTGGATCGAATCTCTTTCTCACTAGGGCTCCCCCAGTATATCAAAGCCTCTCAGTTAATATTTGTGTTGGTTTTCCGTTGTTGCCGTGAGAAACCACAAACTCATGGCCGAACAGCAGCACAAATGTATTCTTTTAGAGTTCTGTATGTTAGAAGCCGAACCGACACGGGTCTCTCTGGACTAAAATCTGGCTGTCACGAAGGCAGTGTACATGCTCCAGGCTCAAGGAAAAAAATCTATTTCCTTGCCTTTTCCAGCTTCAACAGACCACCCACATTCCTTGGTTTATGCTGCCTTTCTTAGGTCTTCCAAGCCAGATAAGGTGCCAAGTCCTACTCACAACACAGCATCCTCACCTTCTTCCACACCACGTCTCCCTCCGATCCTCTTCTGCCTCCCTTCTCCACTCATAACACCCTCGCGATTACACTGGACTCACCTGGGTAATCTAGGATAATCTTCCCATGTAAGTTCAGGTAGTTAGCAGCCTTAATTCCCTTTTGCCATGTAACCTGTCACAGTCACAGGTTCCGGGGATCAGGACATAGCCATCCGGAGGAGTGGGGAGGGCATTAAACTGCCTGTCGCAATCCATGAGACATATTGTTTCAAATTAGGCAATCACGTTTTAAAATTGACATATCCCAGGTATCTTGCCTTTCTTCTTTTCTAATTGGTTAATTATGTTTATTTTTAATAGGATGCAAAAAAAAAACATACATAAAGTTTGAGAGTTTTTTGAAAATTTAATAAAATAATTCAGTATGATTTAAATACAACTTCAAAGAAACAGATTGGTTTAAATTATTCAGATCAAATAGGGCCTTCATTAACCAGATTCATTCTTTATAGAATCCTTGTTTTATTTTGATTGAACTAGATTTGTAAAGGAAAGAGAGATTGTAACAACCAAACAGAATTTTCAAGGATTCACCTCAAAATACCATTCCTGGAAGTTTGTATAAATATCAATTTCTCTTTTCAACCTTTGGCATTGTCTCCATCCTCACTAGACAGTTTTCCCATTTAAATTGGGGATATAAAACCAAGTTGCCAGGTAACACTTGAGTGTTTCAAGCATTGTTTACTTTTATTACAGTTTTATTGTGTCCAGTCTTTGAAAATTGTTTTCCTCTGTGCTAATTACTATAAACAAGATCTACTCTGTGGATACTCTGGAGACAGAGATGAGTTAATACAACTTTTCTGTGCTGAAGGTAAACAGAGTTAGAAGTGTCTACTCTGTTGTGAAAAATTCCTGTTTAGCCATTTCCAAACTACTCTAAACCATTTAATCTCGTTAATAAGAGTGCTACATCCTACATTCTTAAGCTCAAGAATTTTGGAAAGTATTTTAAACCTTCTTATTTTTGGTTTAACGCTTTCCACCCCCCACCAACCTGCTGACCCAACTACTGTGCTAAACCTAAATTCTCCAGGCTCCACAGAGTAAATACACTCATTTGTCAGATTTGTGACCCCCTCAGTTATCAAATAGATCATACTTCTTTTTAAAAATCAAGCAATTTAAATGAAAATTCATTGCAGCATGTATTTGGACATTTAGTATCATGCCTTGGAACAACCAAAGATATCCTAGTGTCTCAAAAAAATTAGAATGGGATGCCGTGTTTTATTTTTCTCAGAGGTAATAGTTTATTTGTTAAGTGATCATGATGTCTGGGGAATTAAAACAGTTGTTCCCTAGGAGCCTAAGACTTTCAACTGAAATGTAGGAACTCAAATTTAATTACACTGCATTTTCCCTTCACCAATTTATTAGCAATTGGGTGGTGGTCTCCTGTCAGTTCCTTCAAGAGAAACTTCATTGAATTCCTGGAATACTTAAGAAAAGTATGTATCCCTGTGCTGCACTGAAGCCTGTGGAGTGCTGGGTGGCTTGCCTGAGGTCTCTTGTTTGAGCCTGACTGGCCTCTGTCTGAACTGTCTCCGGGTTGGGAAACCAATGGCATTTCTCTCTCCTCGTGAACCCCATAGCCGTCTTTAGAAAACTACCTGAGTTTGAATCCTAACACTACCACTTAGTAGCTCCGCAACTGTGGTGGAAACACTTAATCTGCGCCTCAGTTTTCTCATCTGTAAAATGAGAGTAGTGTCTACCACATACACACAGTCCTCTGAAGGAAAAGCATAGTTAAACCATGTAAGGCACCTAGAACAGCGCCCCTCGTGCTGTGAGTGGTCCGTAGGAGCCAGCTAACATTACTCTTCTCATTCGTTTTCTTGTTTGTTTGTTTGTTTTTTCCTTAACCTGCTTGCTCCACCAATGATCTGAGATAGTTGACAATAATGTCAGCGATATGATGGAGTAAGAAAAAAATTCAAATACTGAAAAGATGAGGTGATTGTTTTTCAGTGAGTGGTCCTAGGGAGAGTTCATATGATTTTGACCAGAAGCATTATCAGAAGATACAGTTGGATTGAGACAAGCATGGGAGACGCTACATGATGCTTACTAAATCTTCCAACTATCTAGGTCTACAAAACCTCATAACTAGTTTTTGAAACTTCCTATTTCTTTTAACACTTCCTATAAAAATGATGGTTTGTCAGAGGTCTTCTAAATAATGATTTGGCTTATGAAAATGCTCCAAATCCCACCTGTGAAATTCATAAGGTCCTGGGAGAATGAAGAGCCTTTGTTCTCTTTAGTCTGTTGGTATTTTGAATTAATATCAGATCATATATGTTTATGACAGTTAAAAACAACTGCTTGAAGTACAGTTAATGATTATATTTTTTCTCTATCCTCATTGTTTTTTTTGTTTTTGAGTCTTATTGTTTGTTTTGAGTCTTGGTCAAAGAACTATGAGTTGGAAAGTGTTGTTTTAGGCTGCTTCAAATATGATCATTGTGCCAATAATTTCTATTAACTGAATCATGAGGCTATAGGAGGTTCTTCGGTTATCAATTGATAATACACATTTATATTAAATTATATATACAGTAATAAAAACTAAAATGCCAATTTATAGAGTATTTTCACTATTGTATTTTAGGAGGTTAGTTTTGAATCACAATAAATGTTAGTTTTATAGGAAAAGGAAACTAGGGATACCTTAATCAGTTTTATATTAAAATCTAATTTTTTTAGTACACAAACTAAATATACATTTGTGATTTAACTACGTATTTACAGTTCTTTTATCTAATGAGATGTATTCATCTAAAAAATCTGCAACTTACCTGTTTTGGAAATTCAAAATTGTCAAAAGGAAAAAAGACTTTTGGCCACAGGATGTCACTGTTTGTCATTTCTTTAGTGCAGTAAGGATGCCTGACCTGGTTTCTCTCAGGCTCAAAGAATTAGGAAGCAACATCAGGTTTTCTGACAATAACTTAGGTTGTTGTCTCACCTCCTCTCATTCCATGGATGATAGAATGTCCAAAATTGTATGCCAATTCTGTGCTTAATGAGCACAAGAGTTTGAAGTAATACAACATCTCCTGTGAGGAACTGTTACATACTTTTAAAGGTTTTTAAAATTTGAGTTTTTAATTTAATAAAATGACTCAGTATGAATTAAAAATATCTTCAAAAAATCCAGATGGGTTTGAATTATTCAAATCAAATAGAGCCTTCATTAACCAGATTCATTCTTTATTGCATTCTTATTTGATTTTGATTGAACCAGATTTGTAAAGAAAAGAGAGATTATAACAAACCAAACAGAAATCAAGGATTCACTTCAAAATGCCATTTCTAGAGATCTGTATAAATATTTTCTATTTTTACCCATTGGTATTTATCTCTAGACCTCCTAGAACATAACTGGCATTTGGTATTATAAATATGGAGCTCCTCATTTACAAAATATATCTTAATAATTACAGCTAATCAAAATTTTATGAAAACATTTATAATTTTATGAGAAAACATTCCAGAATTTCTAGATTATTTGTGAATGTCTGGTATTTTAGTTACTCCAGGAAATTTCAATGTATCTGAATTAGGCCTATTCTGATTTCAATGAAAAGTAAGAAAGATTAGATGTTTTGTGAAAATGCTAAAATCAGCTTATCTTCACTTGAGAAAAAAGAACATCAATAATTAAATATAATATACCTTTAATTGTATATAAATAATGATATCATGGAAAAAGTTTCATACCACATTTCCTAAGTGTTACATTCATTAACTATGTCCAAACTAGCTATTTTCAAACTATATAACACATAGAAGTAGTGTTATGGGTTGAATTGTGTCTCACCAAATTTTGTATGTTAAAGTCCTAACCACTAGTAGCTCGGAATGTGACCTTATTTAGGGTTTTTACAGGTGCAATTAGTTAAGATGAGGTCATGTTGTTATATAAAGAGAGAAATTTTGACACAGACACACACACACACACAGGATGAATGCTATGCATAGATGAAAGCAGAGATCTAGTGATGCATCTACAAGCCAAGGAGTGCCAAGTATTGCCAGCAAATTATCAGAAGCTAGGAAAAAAGGCATGGACTAGATTCTCCCTCACAGCCTCAGAATCACTCGGTCCTTCTGACACCTTGGTATTGGATTTCTCACCTCCAAAATTGTGAAACAAAAAATTTCTATTGTTTCAGCCACCCAGTTTGTGGTACTTTGTTACAGCACCCTAGGAAACTGATACAACCAGAAACTAGGGATTAATAGATGTTTCATAGGGATTTTTTTTTTAATTTCAGAGTACTAATGGTGTACAAATGCTATGGTTACATAAATTGCCTTTGTACCACCTGAGTCAGAGCTACAAGTGTGCCCATTCCCCAGATAGCAAACGCCGCACCTGTTAGGTGTGAATTTACCCATCCCTTACACCCCCCTCAACCTGCCCCGACACGCTATGAATGTTACTTCCCATATGTGCACCTTAGTGTTGATCAATTAGTATCAATTTAATGGTGAGTACATGTGCTACTCGTTTTTCCCTTCATATTTCACTTAGAAGAGTGGGCTCCAGCTCCATTCAGGGTAATACAATAGGTAGTTCTTCATTTTTTATGGCTGAGTAGTACTCCATGGTATACATATATCACATTTTATTAAGCCACCCATGTATTGATGGGCACTTGGGTTGTTTCCACATCTTTGCGATTGTGAATTGTGCTGCTATAAACATTTGAGTGCAGATGTCTCTTTTATAGAATGTCTCTTTTTCCCTTGGGTAGGTACCCAATAGTGTGATTGCTGGATCAAATGGTAGTTCTATTTTTAGTTCTTTGAGGTATCTCCACACTACTTTCCATAGAAATTGTGCTAGTTTGCAGCTCCATCAGCAGTGTACGAGTGTTCCTATCTCTCCACATTCATGCCAACATTTGTTGTTTTCAGACTTTTTGATAAAGCCATTCTCACTGGATTTAAGTGATGCTTCATTATTTTTTTTTTTTAACTACTTTGAAAATGTTCCACTCCCTCCTAGTCTGTAGGGTTTTTCCTGACAAGTCTGTTGCCAGATGCATTGGCACTCTTAAGTTATTTGCTTCTTATCTCTCCCTACTTTTAAGATCTTCTCTTTGTACTTGACCTTTAAGAGATTGATTATTAAGTACCTTCGTGTGGTCTTATTTGGATTGAATCTGTTTGGTATTCTAAGACATTCCTGTACCTGGATATTTATACCTTTCTCAAGTTTTGGAAAATTTTCTATTATTATTTCTTTGAATAATCTTTCTACCCCTAGCTCTTGCTCAGCTCCCTCTTGAATGCCAATACTTCTTAGATTTGGTCTTCTAAGGTAATTTTTTAATCTTATAGATGGTCTTCATTCCGTTTCATTCTGTCTCTTGATTTCTAATGCATTATACATTGGGAATAAACTCTACAAAAGCAAACACAGTTTCACTAAAAAAATAGAAACATAATAAAACTGGTTTGTTCTTTTGTTATAAAGCATGAAATCAATGATGACTTTTATGTATTTAAAATATTTTGTTTATATTTAAGGTATACAACATGATGTTTTTATATACACATATATAGTGAAATGATTACTACAGTCAAATAATCTATATATCCATCATCTCACATAGTTGTCTTTTGAGTATGCATGAAAAGAACACCCGAAATCTAGTTTCTTAGCAACTTTCCAGTATATAATACAATATTATTAACTATAGTTCTTGTGCCATAAATAAAATCTCTAGACTTATTCATCCTACATAATTGCAATAACTTTGTACCCTTTGAAAATCTCCCTATTTTCCACTCACTCTTGTGAACCACTATTTTGCTCTCTGATTCTATGCATTTACCTTCTTTGAGATTTCACATCTAGGTAATATCATGCAATAATTGTCCTTCTGCACTTGGCTTATTTTACTTAGCATAAAGTCCTCCAAGTTTGTCCATGTTGTCACATGGTTAGAGTCTCTTTCTTATTAAATGCTGGATGATATTCCACCATACACATTATATGCCATAATTTCCTATCCATTCATCCATCAATAGACACTTAGTAGTTTCCATATTTTTGCTATAATGAATAAAGCTGCAATGAACACAGGAGTGCAGGTATCTCTATGAGGTGCTAATTTTATTTCCTTTGGATTTTATTTCCAAGGCAGGATTGCCACATCATATGATTCTTTGAAGAGTCTCCATATTATTTCCCATAATGGCTGCACTGATTTACATTCCTAACAACAGTGTACAAGTGCTTCCTTTTCCCCACATCCAGTACTTATCTCTTGTTTTCTGGGAATAGTCATCTTTATAGGTGTGAGTCTTAGTATGGATTATGGTTTTGGTTGGCATTTTTATAATGACTGCTTATGTTGAGTACTTTTTCATATACCCATTGGTGATTTTTATGTCTTTTATGGAGAAATGTCTATTCCAGTCCCTTACCCACTTCTTAATTGCTTTTTATAATTTTTGTTATTGAAATGTGTGAGTTCCTAATATTTTTGATATTAACTACTTATTAGGGATGTGGTTCACAAATATTTTCTCACATTCCATAGGCTGTCTTTTCACTCTCTTGGTTGTATCTTTTGCTGTGTAGAAGCTTTCTAGTTTGATACAGCCCTACCTGTTTCTTTTTCTTTTCTTGCCTGAGAAACAAAAAAATTGTGATATACAAAAAATTGCCAATGTCGATGTTGAGGAGTTTTTCTCTGTGTTTTCTTGTATGAGTTTTGCAGCTTCAGATCTTACTCTTAGGCCTTTAATCCATTTTGAGTTAATTTTTGTGTAAGATATACGATAAGCATCCATTTTCTTTCTTCTACATGTGAATATCAAGCACCTTTTATTAAGGAAACTATCCTTTCCCCATTGTTTTCTCTTGGTGCGTTCGTTCAAAATTACTTGACTCTGTATATTGAGTTTATTTCTGGTCTCTTACTGTTTTGACTACTATAACTTTGTAATACAATTTTATATCAGGATGTATGATGCCTCTAACTTTGTTTTTGTTTTTCAAGATTAATTTGGCTGTTCAGCTTCTTTGTGGTCTACAAACAGCTTAAGAGTAGGAAAGGATTTTGAAAATGATACAAAGACAATCAGGCCTGCTGAATCTTTACGTAAAATCAAGTTGAAACAGTCTTATAAAAGACTGAAAATTTGCAGAAAAAGTTTGCTTTTAAGGCTCCTAGCAAACCCAGTCCCAAGTTCACTCAAATTATCAATATGTTCTATCTCTGAGCTTCAGTTTAGGAATAATCTTCTCTTTTGCCTGTATTCCAAAATCAACTTGAAGGGTAGAGCTGAGTATATTTGTGAAGGAGTAGCAATAAGACAGAGAAATGGGAAGGAGAAGCACATACTGCTTGTACGCAGTTCTGGAATTGCCTCCTCAAGGTGCTCTCGGACAGACCCTTAGCCCATTTCAAAATTCCAAGAAAGCGTCTAAGCAGTTTGTTATTGGTTAAAGTAAGAGGCAAACTCTTTACTACCTATGGGCACTATAGTCTATCTCTTTCTTTTTCTTTTTTTTTTTCTCTCTTTCTCTCATTGATCTGGGTTTCTGACAGCTTAACTTGACAGAAGTCATGAATAAAGAACACCAAGGTGATTGCTTTGCATTTCCTCCCTGAGAACTGGTGCTTGAGCAATCTTCTGGAAAAATGAATGTAAATTCCAGAATGAAGAAAGTCCCTACTTAGAAAGCTCTTTGCAAACTCATTAAAGTGATGGATTTTGGAGAGCGATCAAAGAAAGAACCAATAATTGGAAAGAAATCAAAAAAGCATTCAATGTGATCTGCTTTCCATCATAAGGCATTTTAACCACGTATATCAATGAAGAAAAAAAGTAGGTAAGCCTTTAAGAAATGTACTAGCAATAACTGTTATACTAAAATTATAAGGCATAGAAAAGGGAGGAAGGAAAGAGGGAAGGAAGGGGCAGAGAGAGAGAAAGAGAGAAAGAAAGAAAGGGCAGGAGAGATGGAAGAAGGGTGGGTGGAAATCAAAGTAAGATGCTTTGACAGAATAGCTACACACATAATATAGATCCTTAAAAACATAAATTGTGTGATGTGATGGAACATACCAAATACAAAGCAATAAAAGAATGAGAACTAATCCTGGGACATACTTTTGCATGTGTAACTTCAACTATGTGGCAAAGCAGGGCAGCAATAAGAAATTTAGGGAAGTACTTAAAAACGTCAGAGGAATTTAATGCATAAGAGGCTTATTTCAGATTACAAAAAGCCCGAAGTCCAGGAGGTGACAACACTGTTTATAATGACATTATCCTGCACAATAAAGGACAAAGAGAAAAGAGCTTTCTTTAACTTTCTGCAAAATGTGGAGTGTAGCTGATCACAAAATGTCTATTACAGCACAAGTTTTCATTCTGTCTAAATGTCAGCAGTTTTTCATATAAAGAATTACAATAAAACATATCCATAAAATATCCCCTTTTGTGCATATGTGTACATTTGTACTCAGAAGCACAGGACATCTGCAGTACATGGAAAGTATGTTGTGCTGTTAAAAATTCTCCATAACAATAGATTTTAAGAGCCACTAGATGTCAGCATCTGATGATTCTCTGAAAAAGACTCATGCCTTTTTGTTTCTCTCTGCAAC
>VBSM01000483.1:37925535-37938045 GCA_008086735.1 Cheirogaleus medius
CGAGGACCCCAGTGTTCTGGGCAGCAGCTGTACCCCAACTCTCCCGTGTCCGGGCAGCTTCCGACAACCTCACAGTCAAATCCAGTAGAATTTAAAAATATTACAGAAGCTGAAGTTTTATTATCCTAAAACATCTAAACTTTAATAATAATTTAAAAACTAATTTTATTTACCAAAGATTACATAATATTAAGTCAAGCTAGTTAGTGTATCTGTCACTTCACATACTTATCTTTTTTTGTAGTAAGAACATTTAAAATGTATTTTTTAGCCATTTTGAAATATGTTTTTATTAACTATGGTCCCCATGCTATGCAATAGATCTCAAAAACTTGTTACTCATGTCTAACTGAAACTTTGTATTCTTTGGCCAATATCTCTCCAGCCTCTGGTAACCACCATTCTACCCTCTAATTCTATGAGTTTGACTTTTTAAAATTACATATAAGGGAAGTCAAGCATACATCTGGGAAGGAGTTAATATACAAAATAGATAAGAAACTCAAACAACTCAACAGCAAGGAAATAAACCAATTAAGAAATTGTGACCGCCAAACCAGGGTCACTGCCCACTGCCCTAGAGGAAGTCAATACACTGAGACAACAGGTGTTACCGCAGAGAAAGGGTTTAATATTGCATGCATCATTTGAGGAGATGGGAGAAACTTCCCAAATCTATGTCCCCAAAAATTTGGGAGAAAGGGTTTTTAAGTTTGGCAAGCAAAAGGCTAGGCAATTGGGTCTGCTAACTGGCTGGTTCTGGGGTGGATCCATGGGGTGTAGAAATTGTCAGTTTTGGTGGGTCAGTGCTTGGGTGGAGGTTGCAATACCGGTTGAGTCAGTTCCTCCGTATAGGCCACTGGTCTGGGTGGGTCATCTGTTGTACCTGAATGCAGGCCCTGGAAGATATCTCAAAAGCTAGCCTTAAGTTTCACAAGGGTGATGTTCTGTATGGGGAGAGTTAAGAATCTTTGTCACCACCAGCTACGTGTCTCCTAAGTAGTAATTACAGGAAAGCAAACAAGGGGGCAGTGGCTGGCTATTATCATTATTTTTCGCTATGCCTGTGCCTTCACAGAGCTTTAGGCACTTACCACAGTTCTCACCTTACACCCCTTTATTGATTTGTAAAGTGTGGTTTCCAAATGAGCAAAGGATTTGCATAGAAATTTCTCAAAAGAAGACATACAAATGGCTAACGGGTTTATGAAAAAATGCTCAACATCACTAATCATGAGGAAATTGCAAATTAAAATCAACATCAGATATCACCTCACACCTGTTAGAATGGCTGCTATCAAAAGGACAAAAGATAACAAGTATTGGTGAGGATGTGGAGAAAAGGGGCCCCTGGAACGTTGTTGGTGGAAATATAAATTAGTATGATCATTATGCGGAACAAAAATTAGTACAATCATTATGCAGAATGGTATGGAGGATCCTCAAAGAAATAAACATAGAATTAGAATATGACCAAGCAGTCCCACTTCTGGGTATATAAGCAAAGCAATTGAAGTCAGCAAGTCAAAGAGATACCTGCACTCACATGGTCATTGTTGCATTATTCACAGTAGTCAAGACGTGGAATCAACTTAAGGGTTTATCAATGAATGAATGTATAATGAAAGTGTGGTGTATATACACAATGAGATACAACTCTGCCTTTAAAAAGAAGAAAATTCTGTCATTTACTGCAACATGAATAATCCTGGAGGAAATTATGCTAAGTGAAATAAGTCAGGCACAGAAATACATGTACATTTTTTTGTCCTTCCTCATAATACTCATGGTTCTTTTTCCTCTCCCAGGACCAGTTCTTCTGTCAATTACTCACTTCTGTCCAAAAGTTCCACACTTGCATACAGCCGAGTACACATTTGGCAATAGTCTTTCTTGCCATAGATGGTATTATTTCAGAATGGCTTCTAAAGAGATACAGGGAAAACCTGTAAGTTACATCCTCGCAAAATATAAAATCATTTAAAGTCATTTAAAGGCATAATAAAAGGCACCGTAACTTTCCAAATGTGTTATTATATCAGTCAAAGAAGTCAGAAATCAGTAGGAAGAAGCTTGTGTAGTAAAGTAAGTGGATTAAATAAAAGCACACACAGTCTTTTAGTGTAATTGCCTTACCAACATAGGTTGATCACGGAACTCCTCCACATACTCAATTAGTATTTGAACCATTTCATAAATTTAGAGAGAAAGATTTTTAGAAAGAAATAGAGAGGGAGAATGCTTTCAAAATTGTTAAGTATACCATGTTAAACACAAATGTGTCCTTCCTATAGAAAGCTGGCTTTCAAACATAAAGCAAAAAGGACCTGGGATAAGCAAGTGTAATCACTCCTCCTGTGATTGCCAAGGGGAGTTCCTTCTTCTCTCTTGGAGAGGATGGGTCAGGAAGTTGAAGCTGTGAGTGTTGTCCTAATGAATGTTCTTCCATGCAAGTATGTGAGACCATGGAAAAGGTGGTTTCCCAAACTGCTTGCGATTGAATTATACCTTTATTACATCGTAAAGAGAAGAAACGGGAAGTAAATTAGGAAACATTGTATGGCTACCTGGCTCAAGCAAGAAAGTGATAAGAGCTGAGCTGTGTTTCAGGAAGCTGAATTTGACACTGGTAAGAAATGTAAAGTTAATAGAACTTGAGAAAGTTAAGGATGATGTGAGAACTAGAAAAAATCTGAAGGGAGATTGCTTCACGGTCCATTCCGGTAGTGTGCCTGAGGTAACTGGTGACACCGTGAAAGGGGTAGCTATTATAGTTAAACCAGTGTCCGACTTTAGATTTCAAAAGACATGTTTGAAAACTCAAAATGTGGCAGGACTAAACTTGAGTCTGCCTAAGGGTAATATGCAAAATCACGGAGCAAAATGCCACTGTCAAAAATGAGCATTTATAAGATGTTACCATTGGGGAAATTAGAGTGAAGGACCCAGGAGAATTCTGTGATATTTTTGTAACTTCTCATGAGTATAAATTTATTTCAAAGAAAAAGTCTAAAATGAGCGTGTAAAAATATAGCAAGAGAAGGTACTATGAAACCTCTGTACTGGGAGTGGAAGGAAGGGTGTGTACCACAAAATGGAGACAGAAAACAGGGAATACGTGAGGTAGCTGAAGGACTAGATGAAATCCCTACTTTGCACCCATTGATATTTTTAATACATTTACTCATGCTCAGTTT
Source organism: Cheirogaleus medius (assembly GCA_008086735.1). Classification (NCBI taxonomy): domain Eukaryota; kingdom Metazoa; phylum Chordata; class Mammalia; order Primates; family Cheirogaleidae; genus Cheirogaleus; species Cheirogaleus medius. Next base: position 37,928,733 of record VBSM01000483.1, read on the forward strand.
CTTCATCCTGGTATTTCTCTTTTCTTGATAATGACCCCCATTCATGCCGTTATGGCCTTTGATCATTAATGTTTGTCATATAAAAGTATGTGGGAGCAGAAAGCATAGGGAAAAATGTTTCTGGGAAATAGTATTTCTGGGTCATATTTCCTGTTCTGAAACTAGATGGTGTGTGTCTTAATCCCTGATTAGTTTTTGAGATCTTGTTTATTATCCCCTAGGAAGAAAGTGTAGATTGCAAGACCCCGTACAAGAAAGGCAGAGGGGGTCTTGGATAGGCCCATAGAATTTATTCTACTGTGGCCTGAAACATCACAGTGATGCTTGTGAGACAGAGAGCGGAATAGACATAGGAAAGAGTTACCCTGACCCAAAGTAAATTTGCACAATGAACTAGAGTAACACATGGGTGCAACATAGGACTTAGGGACCTAGATTGGGAAAGGTACCACCTCTATGCTTCCACAATGGCTAAGACAGAAAATAAGAGAACACAGTTAATCATTCACTGGTCCTTAAAATTTCCACGTGGAAGTGACCCATGCCAATTCATTCTATATGTCCTTGGCCAAAACAAGTCACCAGTCCATGCCTAAATTTAAAGAGATATATAAGTATAATCCTGCTATTTGCTTGAAAGGTGAAAAACCAGAAATGAGGACTACTACATACCATAAGTGAAAGCAGTGGGAAGAGCTTAAAGATCAGGGATGTTTGATTACAGAACAAGGCACCCTTGCTTGTTATACCACTCTTTTCAGCTCTTTGTAGCCAAGTCTTTCTAAAGAGAGTTGCTAGAAATTGGAGAGAGACCAGAATAATCTAACCTGTAGTCAAACAAATAAAACAAGTTAACATGCAATTTTTTGAAGTACAGAGAAAAATAGATTAACCCACGTTAATCCTCCCCTATATCCTTGCTCTTCAACTCTGTGCTGCCCAAGCACATTTTGCTGAAACATCTTAGTCTTACATGTATGTAAGGCAGTTGGACTGTAAATCTCACAGGAACTTATTATGGGTCCTCCAGTGAGTTTCTTTTTCAAGACACTCAGTACAACAGCACATGCAAAGTGTCTGATATATTAGAAGTATAAATATCCCACAGACTGTTTTCACTCATATCCTGCACGGTGTAAATCCATATCCAGGAAACAAAATTTAAGAGGAACAGAATTCATCCTCTTCTTCCCTTTACAGCACATTTGTGCTTTTAAATTTGATTCTTTATATTTTTTACGTTGTTTATTTGTTCTTCACGGGATGGTTTTTGTCTCGAACAATTACTTAGACTAGATTTGACTTTAGGTGAAAGTTATAAGAAGTGGGTTTTATGATGTATATAAAATGTAAATTGCTTCCCTTAAAGGTGCTTGTGATACAGCAAATTGTACAAAAAAATATTTTTTAAAATTAATGTATGAACTTCCATTGTGAGTGAATAAGATAATTTCTAAAAATGCATTTCTTCTCTTTATATATATTTCTCTTTTATTAATAAGCACATTAAAATTTTTAGATACAAATATGAAATATATACCACGTACTGTATATTGAATGCTTCTGTAATGTTCTATGTTGGTATAATGTGTTCAGAGGTACCATTCTACACATGAAGAGCCAGACATTTTGTATCAGAAGAATGTGCAATACAAGGCATTATTAGGCACACAAAGTAAAATGAAGATTAAGAATCTTAAAGTGTTCAGCAAACAATATTTAAGGCTATTATCTTTGCTTAGCAATCCATACTTACTTGCAAGTATGAATCTGTTCTGCCTATTTGGCCTCAAGAAACAACATAAATTGTCCTTGCCACGCAAGGAATGATGATTTTGACTGTCCGGAAGACTCCACCAGAGAATTATCACTGTTTTTGATAGCTCCTGATATGTTATTCCTGGGAAAGGAATCTTGGGGGACTCCTCATTGGCAGGCATTTGTATCACACTAAAAAGAAAAGTCCCTCCTAACATGCATTTTCTACATGAGAGTGAATCATAACCTATGAAAACATGTCTGAAGAAAGTCTCAATATTTAGGACCACGGAGCAGTGGAGAGAAAAAGAAAGAACCTTTTCATCTTAAAATATATATTTAAAAGCCTTACCCAAAAAAAAAAAAAAAAAAAATCCTCACCCTGATGGGTGCTAATATGGCTCATCCTTTTGCTGATTAAGAAGGATGAGAGTCTTTCATTTAGTGACTTGACTCTTGACACTTGACTGGGGTCTTCCTATAATGGCCTCATTCATATCTGATTATTTATTTTGGCATATTAAACAGCTCACCAAAATAGTACTGGGATGCTTTGTCTTTTCAGCCCTGCGAATGACTCCAGGACTTAGTTTTGCTTTAGCTCCTACACGTGTTAACTGTATGTCGGGGGCTGACAGCCCTGCACTGGCAATGCACAGTCTCCCCTTACGCACGGGAGATACGTTCCCAGACCCCCAGTGCACGCTGGAAACTGCAGAGAGTACCAAACCCTATGTATACTATTTTTTCCCCTATACATACATAACTATAATAGTTGTATTTGTAAGTTTGTCACAATAAGAGATTAACACAAATAACTAATAATGAAATAAAACAATTATAGCAATATACTGCAATAAAAGTTATGTGAATGTGTTCTTCTCACTCTCTCTCAAAATATCATATTGTACCATACTCACACTTCTTGTGATGCCGTGAGGTGACGTAGTGCCTACGTGATGAGAGGAAGTGAGGCGAACGATGTGGGCTTTGTGATGGAGCCTTAGCCTACTATTGCTCAGAGGGAGGATCACCTGCTTTGGGTGATTTTGGATTATCTAGCCACGTCGATGTCAGTGGTTGGATGTCAGCAGCAGACAACGTCGATGGTTGAGGATCCTGAATAGTTGAAGGATTTTGTTGTTGCTGTTGTTATTGTTTTTCGCAGGAAGCATTTGGAAGATGTTGTAGTCGAAAGTTGTTGTCTCATTCTTTTTAAATCATCAAAGTGTTGCTTCAGAGGTTGTAATCCTTCAGTGATCATATGAGTGACTTTTATGCTGTGTTTCATTCAAGGGTTTGTATTACATCATTTTTTCCCTCTAATGTCTATGCAATTTGAAACACTTTGGCAATTTTGGTGATGTACACATCGATGGTTCTGCTTTTCTTTCTTCTTCTCTATTTTCCTCCTGCTATGCATATGGCTCAACAAGTTCTTCTAATTCCTCATTTGTTAACACTTCTTGATGGCTTTCAATGTGTTCTCCCCCTTCTTCATCAAGCATGTTGGCGAATCCTTCTCCACTAGCTTGTCTTGTTGTGTGAATGATTTTCCTAACTTCTCCATCAATCTCTGGGAAGACTTTAAAATCATTCACAACTTCTCTCCATAAGTTCTTTCAGCGGGTATTTACAGTTTCTGGTTTTAATTCATCCATCGCAGCTTTGATGAATATCATTGCCTGTCATTAGCTCAGCAACAGTGAATGACTTCCAGCACTGCATCACATGCAGGATAGGGTCATTGCTAATCCAATGTGATCAAATACCACATGGGTATATGTGGCCTTGATAAACCAAATGGTGTCCCAGTCAAGGGGATAAAGTAATAAGGTTGTATTTGGAGGTAAAAATACAACCTCAGTATTTTCATTTTCATAGCAAAGAGAATCAGGGTGGCCAGTTGCATTACCTATTGTTAACAAGACTTTAAAGTCTAACCCTTCCTCTTCTAAGTATTTTTCCACTTCTTGGATAAAGCATTGGTGAAAGCACTCCATAAACAGTATGGCTGTCATTCCCACTTTCGGATTGTGTTGCCAGAACACAGGCAGATTATTTTGTTTGTTTGTTTGTTTGTTTTTGAGAGCATGTGTGTTCTTTGTACTCTACACTAGCCTGGCTTTACCAAATGCCCTGCAGTATTGCCACATAGTATCAGAATTAATCTGCTCTTCCCTTTTTTTATGCTTTGATGCCTTCTTTGCACTTTTATGAATGTAGGTTCTATCGGGCACCTTCTACCAGCACGTGCCGGTTATATCACACTTGAAGACTGGCTTTGGATGGTATGCTTTCTCTTTAATCAGTATACTTTCTCTCTAATCAACTTCTTCAACTGAAATGCAGCTGCAGCTTTATCATCAGCTTGACTGTTAATGGTAGATAGAAATGTTACTGATTTTGTAACCTGAGACTTCGCTGAAATTATTTATCAGTTCCAGGAATCTTTTGGTGGAGTCTTTGGGATTTTTTAGATACAGGATCGTATCATCAGCATAAAATGATAATTTGACCTCCTCTTTCCTGATTTGGATTCCCTTTGTTTCTTCCTCTTGCCTGATTGCTCAGGCTAGGACTTCTCATACTATGTTGAATAGAGGTGGTAACAGTGGGTACCCTTGTCTTGTTCCGGCTCTTAGGGGAAATGCTTTCAACTTTTCCACATTCAGTATGGTGTCTACTAAAAGTAGACCTACCATGTGATTCAGCAGTCCCACTCTTGGGTATTTACCCAAAGGAAAAGAAGACTTTTCATCAAAAAGACACCTGTGCCTGAGTTTTTATTGCAGCACAATTCACAATTGCAAAGATGTGAAATCAACCTAAGTGTCCATCAATTCATGAGTGGATTAAAAAATGTGGCATATGTATACCATGAATACTACTCAGCCATTAAAAATAGATGAATTAAAACCTTTTACAGCAATCTGGATGGAACTGTAGACCATTCTCCTAAGGAACTCAAGAATGGAAAAACAAGCACCACATGTACTCACTATTAAATTGGAACTGAACAATGAGCACACAAATGCACAGAGGGAAGTAAAACTGTGGAAATCCACTAGGGTAGACAGGGGAGTGAGGGAGTTCACACTACCTAATAGGTACTGTGAACACTACCTGGGTGACAGGCACTCCTATAGCTGGAACTCAAGCATTACAAAAGTGATCTATGTAACCTAAGACATATGTACCTCCTTAATATTTTGCAATAAAATAAAATAAATAAAAAGAAGTTAGAAAATATCATGAACCAAAAAGAAAAAAATACAAAAATTCTAAAACTCATGGTATGTAGAAGAATCAGGACAAATAGGGATGTAATGTAAGCCAAAATTAAGCCATCAAATAGAAATAACAAAATTAGAGCACAAAAATAAAGAATAAAAAATAGAAGTAATCAATGAAACTTAAGAGTCGGTTATTTGAAAAGATAAAATTGACAAGTCCTTAACTAGGTTAACTAATAAAAAAGAAGACTCAAAGAAATAAAATCAGAAATGAAAGAAGACATTACAATGGATGCACCAAGAAATAAAAAATACCATAAGAGACTATTATGAAAAATTATACACCAAAAAGCAGATAACCTAGAATAAATAGAAGGGTGCAAGGGACATACAACCTACAAAGACTGAATCAAGAAGAAATGGCAAGTCTGAATATACCAATAACAAATAAAGAGGTTGAATGAATAATCAATAACCTCACAACAAAGAAAAACTCAGGACTTTATGATATCACTTGTGAATGCTACCAAACATTTGAAGAATTAAAACTATTTCTTAAAATCTTTCAAGAAATTGAAGAAGAGGTAACGCTGCCAAACTCATTGTATGAAACAAGCACCCCCATGATACCAAGGCCACACAAAGCTACAGTAAGCAAAATACAGACAAACGTTTCTGATGAAGCTAGATGCAAAAGTGCTCAATAAAATACTAACAATCTAAATTCAACAGCATATTAAAAAGATCAGACACCACTATCTTGTGGGGATTATCCCTCAGATATAAGGATGGTTTGACATATGCAAATCAACCAGCACTGTTTACCACATATACAGAATGAAGGGTAAAAATCATATGATAATTTCACTGGCTACAAAAAAAAGTCGACAGAATTAAACACCCTTGCATGATACAAATTATGAACATGCTAAATATAGACATAATTTGTCTGTGCATTATAAGAGCCATGTATGAAAAGCCTGCAGCTAATATTATACACAATGGTAAAACTGAAGCTTTCCCTCTAAGATCAGAAAGAAGGCAAGAATGTCTACTCTAGACAACATAATACTGTAAGCCCCAGCTAGCACAGTTAACTAAGACAAAGAAATAAAAGCTATTCAAATTGGAAAAGACAAGTAAAATTATTTCTCTTTGCAGATGACATGATCACATACGTAGAAAACCCTAAAAACTCCACCAAAACCACTTAGAACTAACAAGCGATTTCCTCACTGACTCAGGGAAATTAAGCACACCTTCTAACCAAATACTCTCTGTACAAGAAGCCAGTCTGATTATCGGTAAAGATACAGCAATTGTATCAAAGAACCAAATGGCAATTCCTGAAGTGAAAAGTATAATCAAAATGAAAAATTTCACAGAGGCAATCAGTAGACAATTTGATCAAGCTGAAGAAATGATAAGGACACTTGAAGATGCATTATTAGATAGGGCACAATTTGAAGAAAAGAAAGAAAAATCAAAGTGTCTCTGAGAAATGTGTGATCCACAATGCAGCAGTAGTTTGGAATCTTTCCTTCCTTTTAAAAACCTTACCAGCAAACAGGTTTTCACATATTACCTCTATTCAATTCTCTCTTTCTGCTTCCTCTGGGACTCCAATAGTAGGAACATTCGAAATTTTTACATATACCATATACACCTTACTATAACAGGGAATGGCCTGGAAAAAAAAAATAGCAAAAATATTTTCTGCCTTTTTGAAACTTCCCCCACTCTTTTCAAGAACTGGAACCTGCATCTTAGTGTCAGGCCAGTGGTTAGGAGGGGCAGGGAGAAAGCTTTTTGTTCTTGTATCCCAGGCCAGCACTGGCTCCCCACAGGGGCCCAGGTTGGGCTTTGTCTTTGGCAGAGTTGGGACAATTAGAACAGTTTACCCCAATAGCCTAGACCTGAGGGGCCCTCCCTTTAAAAAGCTCTGTAATTCTGCTTATGTTCAGGAAATTTGGATTTTGAGATGACAGGGTCTACCATTTTTCCTCCTTTGCTGGCAAAGTAATAAAAATTATCTTTCCTCCTCCCCAAACCACAAGTCATTGATCTTCTGATTTATCCATGTGGGCAAATGCCGAGTTTTTGGTAACATTACCTTCCATTTTTTTTCCCTGTGTGCTTCTGTGTGGGGATTTTTCCATTGACCTGTCTTCCAGTTAAGTAATTCTATAATCTGACCTGCCCAGTGTACTGTTCAATCCATCTACTGAGTTCTTACAATATATTGTAATGTTTAGTTCTAAAATGTCCATTTTATAATGTCCATTTTGTAATGTATAGTGAGGATGTTCCACATTCTTTCTCATATTTTGTATATTTTTCATCTATTTTAAAATGTATTAATCAGTCATTTTTTTCATGTACCCTTGCTGCACTGTCTGCATCATTTTGACGCTACTTATTGGCTTCTCCTTCTATTATTTTCTTCTTCATTTATTTCACTCTCTAATAATGTTAGGTAGTTAGCTAGGGATGCCAGGTCTCTCAGGAATGAAAGTGGGTGCTGTTGCTTTGGTGCAATTGCCTTACCCTAATCTCTCAAGCCACTGCCATCCCTGCAGAGGAGGGAATGCCCTACGATCTGCCAATCAACTCAGTGCACCAGCTGCAAAAGAATGCAGAGGACTCTATAGCCCGCCAGCCAAGCTGCACAGGTACGATAGAGTCCAGAAAGTGGCCTAGAGCAACCCGCATGCGTAGTAATGCAACTCCCAACTATCCAACAAAGCGGTTCCATGGTGACGTCTTAGCCACTAGGGAGGTCCCAATCCGGGCACTGTAAAACAAGATGCAAACTATAATCAAGTCCCTTTTTTGTGCCCTTCCTTTTGCTCTCCCTTTCCTGTGACAGTGGGTCTCATCGTCATCTGTGGCGTATGTATCATGTTCTGTAAACCTACATCTGGCTCCTGCCCTATAATCCTATCTTTGTCTCCTTCATAAACCTCATTTTCCTGCTTGCCTTACTGTGGTGCGTCTGGTCATTCTTTGGCCAATAGTGCGCTAAGAACCAACATTTTCACACTGAAACCTAACAATAATAAGTTATGTATATTTTTTTTGCTTTCAGCCTATATGTAAATGTTTTATTATATGCAGGTAATTATAACCTGCTAGACTTTTGTGAATTAAAATAAAATCTTAAGGCTCACTCCCCACCAGCTGATGGAATGGACCCCTTTGTGGCCAAAGTAATATCCTAAAACTAAATTGCCTGCCAAGAGGAGGGAGGTCAGACATGCCTCAACATGCCCCCTTCCCTTCTTGGGGACATCCTTTGTAACCCATTAACAGGCCTAAGGGTATGTAAGACAAACCTGCAGGTCCTCAATTTACACAACAAATATATGTCCAGTGGCTAATCTTTAATTAACAACTTCTTGTCTTAAAGCATTGAAACCCTCTAGACAAAGCTTCATGTATTTAACCAATTACAAGTCAAAGATTTTTAAACCAACCTATAACTTGTAAGCCCCCACTTCAAGATGGCCCACCTTTTCGGGCCAAACCAATGTATATCTCCCACATATTGATTTATGACTTTACCTGTAACCTCTATCTCCCAGAAATGTATAAAACCAAACTGCAACCCAGCCACACCCAATCTACTTAATCAAGACTTACTGACCCTTGCTCCGGGTCATGGTCCTCAAATTTGGATCAGAATAAATCTCTTTGAAATTATTTTACAGAGTTTGGCTTTTTTTTCCATTGACACTTTGAAGTGTGAGTCTGTGTTGCATTTCCTCTACTCTGAAAGATGGCGGGGATTAATCTCTATCACCCAAAGGATCACACCCCAGCTCTCCAGCCTCTTGCCACGTGAAAGTCCAAAATCAGCTAAGTAACTTAAGAGATAAGAGACTGTGTATGTGCTTGAGACATCCCTGTTTTAGTATGTCTCGTGTTCAAAATATAACATGATTTGGGAAACTCTGCCTTTTGGAAATTTCAGATGAGCTCATCGGCCTCCCACATAGCACTCAAAATTAGCACATGGGAGTTGGGGGAAAAATATGAATGGAAGTGTTCAAAATATTTAATTTATGATATGATTTAATCCAGTTCTGCGTAGTAACTAAGAGGATTGAGCGCTTCTCTTTCTCTTAGGAGAGGTCCTCTAACAGGATCAAGCCAATCCTCAATTCCCATCCAACATCAGCAGGTAGTCCAGAGAAAAAATTAATGGCAATATTTAACTTCTTTCAGCATTGTTTTCCATGCCTGTCATGCTAGTTCATTTGGACAACCTTGGGGGCTCAGAACACCTGACTGGTCTGTCACTCAATCTTGAAAAAAAA
>VBSM01000483.1:37938145-37949267 GCA_008086735.1 Cheirogaleus medius
CCCACCAGCAGTGTAAGAGAGTTCCTGTCTCTCCACATCCACGCCAGCATTTGTAGTTTGGGAATTTTTCGATAGAGGCCAATCTCACTGGGGTTAGGTGATATCTCATTGTGGTTTTGATTTGTATTTCTCTAATGATTAGAGATGTTGAGCATTTTTTTCTATGTTTGCTGGCCATTGTTCTGTCTTCTTTTGAAAAGTTCCTGTTCATTTCCTTTGCCCATTTATTGAGGTTGTTTGATTTTTTTCTTCTTGATTTTTTTAAGTTCTAGATAGATTCTTCTTATCAGCCCTTTATCAGATATATAGAGAGCAAATATTTTCTCTCATTCTGTAAGCTCTCTGTTGCCTCCTTTACAGTTTCTTATTACACAGAGACTAAAGATATTAATATTCGGGATTGTTAGTAAACGTTTCATGCCATTTTCAAAATTGTACTTTTAGGTAGACATCCAGGGACCTCTGGCCCCTCCTAGGGACAAAGGGGCCACCTGAGCAATTGTTACATCTGGGGGAGGAGGGTCTGCCCTAGGAATTTGCCAATCAGAACTTAGCACACCAATTGCAAAGAATGCAGAGGTATTCTAGTCTTCAGGGCAAGCTGTATGGGCACAATGGGGTTGGGAAGGTGACCTAGGACAACCTAAGGCTAATTATTATGTCATTAGCTTAAATCTCTATTGGGGTTCCCCTCCCCAAATGGGATTTCAGAGAGGCTCATGGGAGATCCCCATGCACAGTCAGACTCAGGTCATATAACTCCCAACTGTCCAGCAAAGTGGTTCAGTGATGACGTCTGAAGCACAAGGAAGGCCCAAACCAAAACCCAGACCATAACCAAGGCCTCTTTTGTACAACAAGCGGTGCTTTTCGTCATCTTTGGTGAATGTATCTTGCTCCTATTCTGTAAACCTATATCTTGCTTTTGCTCTATAATCCTGACTTTCTCTCCTCAACAAACCTCATTTCGTGCTACCTTGTTTTTGGTGTGTCTTGTCACTCTCTGGCCAAGAGCATAGCAAGAACCGACATTTCAGACTGCTGACCAGAGAGTACTATGAGAAAGCACATGCTTCTAGAAATTATGATTCATAGATTTGCAGACATACAGATTGCTGGTTTGAGAGAAAGTTCACAATTTCGTGCTTCCTAGTGTTCACTGGAATTTAAGGTCTCTGGATTAAGAATTAGAATTAATATGTCTAACTAAAATTACTAGAAATAATAAAGGAAACAACTCTACATGCAACTATACAAGGAATGTAAGATGTGTTTTTGATAAGGAAAATCTATAAAGTATGAAAATATTTAGTTTTGTTAAGGGAAAAAGAAAGTAAATTTGTTCTAAAGGAGAATGACTGTTCTAAAATGAAAACAGGAAAAGTATAAGATAAAAACTGAATAAACAAAAAAAGTTTGTAGGTGGTTTATGGAACATGAATCTTGTGAAAAGAATTTTATGTATGATTAAGCTGGTTAAGATTAGAAGGGAAATGTTTATAAAATTTTCTGAAAATAGAGTATTAGTATTAAAAGTACACTGGTGCAAAACTATTATAGAATTTGGTCACCTGTTTTAAACAACAAGGTTTTCTTGGAGTATTAGTCTGTTCTTAATAAATAATTGAGAAAGCTTTTTCTTTATCTTTCAGGTGAGTGACCTAGGAAACAAAGATTCTGTGTTTTAGCAAGATAATTTCCTGTGCTTCATGTTGTCTTTATGAGGTTTTTGTTCACTTAAGAAAACTGAGTCCTCTCTCTTGAAAAAACTAAGGATTTTTACAACTATGTAACTCTCTGTATTTGCCCTTGAAATCTTTTTTTTTTTTTTTTTTGAGATAGGGTCTTGCTGTGTTGCCCAGTATAGAGTTCGGTGGCATCATCAGTGCTTACTGTGACCTCAAACTCCTAGGCTCAAACAATCCTCCTGCCCCAGCCTACTGAGTAGCTGAGACTACAGGCATGCACAACCATACTCAGATAATTTTTGTGTCATTTGTAGAGATGGCATCTTGCTGTGTTGCCCAGGCTGGTCTTAAACTCCTGCCCACAAGTAATCCTCTCAGATCAGCCTCCAAAATTGCTAGGATTACAGGCCTGAGCCACCTCACCCAGTCTCGAAGTCTTTAAAAGATCACTCTGGTTAAAAGAATAACTATTGTTCAGAGTAATCTACGATCCTACTTTGATCATGTGTTTTAAACCCTAGATATTTTTGGCATACTTACCAAAGTCAAATTTTAAACTAAGTCTTTTGTGTCACCTCAAAATAACTTTGGAGATTTCCAAATGAGCCTTTGGAATATCTCAAAAGGATACCTCTCTTTATGAAAAAAAGGGATATTAAACTAATTGGACTTATTTGGTATGCTAAATTATATGAGAAGCATTGCAAAACAAGAAGCAATGCTAACCTTTCTTTGAGTTACATATGTATAGACATGTCATGTGTTCCAGAAATTGTATAAATTTCCTTGAAATCTGATCATACCATTGTACTGGGTGAGAATTTCCAGAACTCTAAGGAAGAGACTGCTTGGATCCTGACACTGCTAAGCCCAAATCAAGCAGAATAAGAATTAATTAAATATTAAGGAAATACTTTGGCACATTTTCCTCCTAAGTCAGCCAATACCAAAAATTATTAAGAGGTGAAATTTCAGTGAACTTTATAAGACTGTTCCAAGTCAAATTCCCTGTAATGAACTACTTAATACATAGTGCTACATGCCTGATTTGGAGAAACAAAACTGGTATTGAAAAGAATAGAAATTCAGTGTTAAGAGGGGACCACGAAGAGCTTTGATGGCTACCTGGTTCTTCCTGAGTCCTTAAAGCTTTCATTATTAACTCTACGACTACAATGGTATAGATAAAATGATACAAATTATGAAAAAGATGGTAGGGTGATTGTTCTAAAATTTCTAAAGGGGTTTCTAATAAGTTTGGGAGTGGTAAAACCCATACGTCTGGTAAGAAAGTAAAATTGTCTGGTGATAGATCCCTGGCACCTTCTGGATCACTTGTACATGTTGAGAAGGATTTCATTGAAATGCTACCTTGGATGCAGGTTTTCTGGTTGTATAGAAGCTTTCCCATGCAAGAAATCCAATGTTCCACCAGTAGATGAAAGGCTATTAGAAAATGGGTTTCCCTTATGGGGCATTCCTGGAGGAATCTCCAGCCATGGAGGTACTCCTTTCACTGAAGAAGTTCCAAAACAGTTAAATAAGGTACTATACACAAAAGGACACTAGGCAAAGCTGACTCTATTGAATGGATTGTCTTGACCAAAGGGCACACCAATTAATGATCCACTAGAAAACATATATCGACCCCTTAGGAAACAGTTATTACGAGACCTATGGCCCCAATAATTGAACCTCGTGTGTCTAACACTCTTATGAACGCTGAAATGACTCGGTCTTGCAAGGCTTCGATGCGTTACGTGAAAGTATATTTTCACCAGGTCAAGGAAGCCCTTTGTGACCGATCCACTGATAACAACTAGACCATTTAAAATCTAGAACGCAGAGACTGGGTCTTTTGGATAACAACACCAAAAGAGAGTGCCCTGAAACACTATTGGATGGGACTATACCAAGCTCTTCTCTTCAGCAAAACTTCAGGGCCTTCAGCCTTGGATCCACATCTCTCAGCTAAAGAGAGCCCCTCCAGATTCTTGGGGATGTACAATCATTGCAGACCTCAGTGTAAATCTGACAGGAAGGTCTCTGCTCAGAAGCAGATGACATCCTAGATGTGTACGGCTTTCCCAAGCACACAAATCAAGACTTCTCATCTATGTCTGCATGACAGCTTTGTCCCCCTTCCTCTTTCCCGTGTTTCTTTTCTGTTTATATATGGCAAGATAATTTAACAATTAAGGTTTCATAGTTGGTGGCACCCACAGGGAACTTCATGTTGGATATATCGTGTTAAACCTACATGATATATGTTACATGATCTTAAAGACCTCTGGTTCACCCTGTAACAAATTCCACTGCTATTTCTTGTGTGGTATCTAGTCCTTTCTACAAGGTTCGGCCAGGAGATGGGCGGTTCCGTTTTCTTGTTTAGATGCGACAATAGGCAAAACCTACAGGGATGGTTTGGCAGTCAAATTCTGTCAGAAATTGAATAAGAAACCCAAAAGAAAGATAATTTGACAATTGATAGGCAAATTGCTAACCGAATCCCTTTAATTTTAGGAAGCCTCCAAACATGCAATGATTCAGTATTGAAGCCTTGGATGCATATTACTGGGGCTTCCCTACTGGTAACTCCTAAAACACAAGGCATTCCACAGGTAGGTCCACCTGTGTGCCCCTCCAGGTTATACTTTTATCCGTGGAGGATGGGATAATATAAAGATTATTTAACCACATGCATTGGCAGCTCCATGTCTCAATAAGTGGATAATAAGTGTCCAATATAGACTAGAGATTCTGATGGTACCAGTGTCACTACATGAGCAATTGGACATTGAACATTGGTTTATACCTCTTAATTTGCACCCTAGAATAAAGAATATGCTATAGCAGATGTAAACCCCTCCACATGGGCATCTTTTAATAGAATGCTTCTTCTCTGGCTTGGCATAAATGTAAATAAAGTTGTGATTAGAAATCTACCTCAAACATCAGTTACTACAGCTGACTCTACTGCACAAAGTGTAGTTGTGCAGAAAACTTCTTTAGATTATCTTGCTAAGGCTGTGTGAGACAACGTGATGGCTCTGGACCGTCTGTTGGCTGAACAGGAGGAGTGTGTGTGATAGCTAAAACCCTCCTGCAGCACTTGGATAAAGACACCTGGCATTCAGGTAGAAGAAATCAACAGACAAGCTACCTGTTTAAAACAAGTAGTTTCCCCTTCTGGCTCATTATTTATTTGTTTGATTTTCATCAGTTTGATTATTTTGGGGTTCCTGTTAAGGAGTCTACTTCAATCTTTTAATATTCTCCTCCTGCTAGTCATCACAGTGGTCTCCCCGGCGCTCACATCCTCTCAAGATGGAAATGCACACGTGCAGCCGTTCATTATCTGTCGAGTGGTCTTACCACGGTTATGAATAGAATAAAGGAAACACAAAGGGAATATGCAGAGACATTCAACTGACCTCACGTAATGAATTGTGAATTCCATACTGAGACCAAGCGAGATTCTGATGGTGACAGAGAGCAGCATCAGTTCCCAAGGTTTGGGTCAGTACCTCAAAATTGAGGAGATGACCAAAGGGGAAAATCGCTAAATTAAATTTAGCCTAAATCTCTCTGCATACTTTGAATACCTACATAGCAAACGGCAACTTACCTTAGTAAGTAAACAAACTGCAACTAACTTACGAGTATGTTGTTGAATTAAAAAAAAAAAACAACAAAAAAAGAGTGTATTCTTGGAACAAATCAGCTGAGTCCCAGCCGATCCTAGCAGCCGAGCTTTAGCTAATCACAGGCTGTGCACCAGTCAGACCAGGTCCATAGAAGGCAAATGCCCATCTGTGAGCGATCAGCTGTTTTGGTTCTTCATTTCCTTTCTCTGTCTATAAACACTGACTGCCCACAGTGCTGGGGGGAGATCTGTCAACTCCTCTTGATTCTGAGTGCTGCTGATTCGTGAACTGTATTTTCCTCAAATAAATTCTGCTCAATTTAATTTGACTAACGTTTTTAACAGTAGCAATCCTGGGAAGACTGGGAGCTGCTGCTGCTTACTGGGGCGACACTGAGATAACCAGCCCTGGGAAGGTCCTCTCCAGCTTCAGTCTCCCTCTAGCTCCCCCAGTTTGCAACACTAGTCAGGAAAGGACCAGCAAAGAAGAAAAGCTCTTGGTAGGTTCCCCTTCCCCTTGTGACAAAGCAGAGTGGAAGGAAGGGGCTTTGGAATTGAGATGCGGCTAATTACCTCTCACACACACCAGCCCGCACCAGCTCCAGCTGTGTCTCTGCTCAGGAAACTCAAGAGTAATTCCTTGAAAAATAAACCGCTATAATTGCTTAAAGTAATGAGGAGTAGGAATAGGCTAATAATCACCTTTATCTATTGATTAATGGTTATGATCCTGAAATATAATAGATCTCAGTCTTTCTTTCAGTGGTCCCTGACATATGCAATATCACTTTTACCTCCAGGGCATTGAAAACTAACACAGAGGAAATAATTTAAGAATTCATTTTGTTTTCTGCAGTGGTATTTTTTACTATTTTTTTACTCAGGTAAAGTTTGAGCATTTTGCTCATTTGTCTTAGATGACAGTGGAACTTTTTTACTTTTTGGTTGAAGCTGCTGGAGGTTTGGCCCCTTTCTGCCACGGTGTGGCAGGTGGAGGTGCGTCTGTCCCAGGTGGAGGTGCGTCTGTCCCAGGTGAAGGTGCGTCTATCCCAGGTGGAGATGCGTCTGTCCCAGGTGGAGGTGCATCTGTCCCAGGTGGAGGTGCATCTGTCCCAGGTGGAGGTGCAGCTGTCCCAGGTGGAGGTGCGTCTGTCCCAGGTGGAGGTGCGTCTGTCTCAGGTGGAGGTGCGGCTGTCCCAGGTGGAGGTGCGTCTGTCCCAGGTGGAGGTGCAGTTTCATCAGGTTTCTTGTCTGTCTCAGGTGATGTTTTAGCCTTCTCCTCATTTTTCCCTCCTGTTAATACCATCCAAAGCAAAACTAATGCACAGATTAACAAAACCAACATAGGAATTAACAAAAGTGTTGTTGTTGTCGTTCTTGGGGGAGGTTCTGATTTTGGAGCTGTTTTTACCATTTTTTTCACTTTCACTTTTTTAGGGGGTGGGCCACTGTCAGCACTACCCCCATCGCCTTCTCTCAGGCAGAAGGGTGGGCTCCAGTCCTCCTGGCAGTGGCAGTTTGCCTTGTTGTTGCAGACCCCTTTCTGATTGCATACCTTAGAATCGCAAGTGGTTTTCCATTCTGTTATGGGGACACAGTGATCTCTGATGCACATACGCTCTGGACCACACTCTGTGCCCTCTTTCACTTTACCAACATCAGGCATGGCCATCCCCAGATGATACTCGGTACCCCAGCAGGTGACGCCATTGATGTGAGACCAGTGTACTGTAGTATGGTCAGCCATCAAGGGAATTTCTTTCACATTCTGACACTGAATTCTTCCACAGAGGCTATCTTGTCTACTGCAGCTTGTATAGGATCTACCACTCTGCTGACAGTTACCAAAACGGTCACCTCGGGTATTTATTGTTACGTAGCAAATGTTATCTGCATTCTTTGTTCCTTCACCAAAAATTTCCGCACACTGTTCATCACGGACACGACACATCTTTTCATAGCAGTAGCCATTGCCCCTGCAAGGGGACCCGTTTTGCAAATACACATCGTCTGGACACGCATGCGAAGACCCATTGCACCACTCTGGAAGATCACATACATCATTCCTTTCTCTACACACTTCACCTGATGGAGCCAACGTGCAATTTGTGCAACAAAGCCCAGTACTGCAAACAGCCCCAGGTCTCAGCGTGCAGTTTGCAAAACAGCATGGATCAGTGGCACACACTCGCCAGTGTCCACAGTCACACTCTTCTCCTTCCTCAACCCGAGCATTCCCACAGCGCTCCACTGGGGAGACGGTGTTCTCTACATTTGGTCGATTGTACAAACAGGTCAATTCCGAAGTGTGCGAGTAAACGTAACGAAAAGAGCAGTTGCTGAATCTCCATGAGGGCACTAATGCTCTATTCATTATGCATCTCTGATAGTGCCGACACTTACAATTTTCTGAAGAAGAATCATCACGTATGCGCAACAAATGACCTATCTCATGTACCACCCTCATCAAAAATGGTGTGTGATTTTGTCGCAAGTGAAATACAATGCCAGCATTACTATTCATGTTACATGCTCCAGCAAAATTGGCCAGGCCTGAGTCGTCAGGCTCATCGTCCTTCTTTGCTACTAATAATACAGTATCATGAGGTATGCGTGTGTTAAAGCTCTGTTTCTTCCATTCGATAAATTTATTTAAGAGATCCTGCGCGTTACTTCCTGTAATTGGGTTTGCTTCGGTCCAGACCTCAAGTCCAACGAAGACTATATGGATGCCCACATCAAGGTAAATGGTATGCATGTCATTGACAGCCACCATGACTTCCTCCTGCACAAGTGTCGAATTGCTATTCCGAAAAGTATACCGAGCATTATCTACCACAATTGGCATCTCAACATAGTATGCATGGGTCCACCAGCCCCCATAGTGAGATTCTAATTGCTTCAGAGTGGAATTAACACTCATTTGAAACTTTAATTGTCTGGCTGTTACATCTTCTGGTAGTCCACATCGCTGGGATTGGAGTGATACCTTGTTGTTGTCTACCTTATATATCAGATGTTCAAATGTGGCAGAAGGCCTTTTGGGCTTGATTTCATAAGTGGTGTCGTTGATCATTAGCCTTCCTTGCAACCCCCCAAAACAGGTATTAAGAGAAACCAGAGATTCTGGGTTCCCATCCACATAACCATGATAGTAGCAGTCATTCTGGACAAAAGGATAGTCCTCAAGGAGAGCCCCATGCACCGTGTAGGTGAACACGGGAAGGTGTTTGATAAGTAAGAGCTTCTTAACCTTCAGGAAGACAATGTGTCTCTTCCCCCCAAAGTTCATGATATAGGAGACCCAGCCTGGAGTCTTCATGTTCCTACCAATGTCAGTTACCCTCAAGGGTTTCACCACTTCTGGCCGGCTGTAGGACTGAGCATGCCCAATCTGGGGCCTTCCAGAAAGGAACAGAAACAGCCCTAGCCAGAGACACAGAAGTGTGATCCTCACGTGCACCAGGGCCACAGCCATAGCCGTGATGGGGCTGTGGGAGAGGGCAGGGGAGGGGAGGGCAGGAAGCACCGCTGGCCTGTCTCCTCCTTTAGAATTCGTCGTGTGCAGTGCCGACCTCAACAGTCTGGCTTCTGGCAGAGTCGATCCATCAGAGCAGCAGAACTGCAAGAAAGGCAGAGACAGGGATGGCGTTACGAGCCATGCGCAGTGAGGGAAAGCCGCGGACAAGAAGAGCACACAACACAGGATGTGTGTTAAAATGCATTAGTGTTTGGCTCCAGCATGACTCAATATGCCGCACTGGATTTGCTCCTAAATACCGGTGAGGCAGGGTCACACGGGGTGTACACGCTGCAGGCTGACAATTACTGATCCTGGGTGAAGCACACATGGCTTCATCATGCTGTTGTCTAAGCAGATGCATGTGTGAAAATTACAAAAGATCTTCATGGAAAGTATTACATTATCTGTTTCAGTGAGGAAATCTTGCTTCATATACATTGACTTGGAATAAATATTGGTAATTCTTCCCTTTAAGTGATAAATTATTTAGTCACATTACCACATTACCCCTGCAAGTGATAAATTATTTAGTCACATTACCCAGGAGAGACATGCAAGAAACACACACAGTTTTTTCAGGGTCCTTAAATATACTTCCATGCAACAAAACTTTGCCCATACTATGTTCATCTCGTCCTGTAAAACTGCAAAGTGTCAAACTATCAATTGTCCTTCAAAAGCTGTACGACCCACTGTAGTGGCTATCTTTGTTCAATAAAACAGTAAACTACAGTGGAGTTGGAGGGAGGAGTACCTGGGGTTGATAGATAGATGTTTCTCACAGGTGTTCATATTTGATTCCACTCTTAAGAAAAATAACATTTTTTTGAAACCTCTAGCCATATGAAAAGGAAAGAAAAATCAACCAGCCTGGGAAAATAACAGCTGGAGATGGGAGAATACCAAAGGAAAAACGAATGCTTTCAGAAATGAAATCCACCAACTACACAACGAGAAAGGGAAGGTCGGTGAAGGAAACGCTGCTGCAGTGGAGCAAAGGTACCGCACCCCTGGCCGTTGTAGGATTATGAGGTAACCACCTCCGGAGACAGACCTTCACATGTGTTTATCATAAATAAAAATACAGATTCATATCTCATATAAAGACAGACTGCAAAAGAAATTACCTCATAATACGAGTTTATGACATATTCACATATTTGTGAAAAGGAGCAATCTGCTACCAGCACAGGGCCTGGGTGGCAACACCGATCTGTCGCTTCTTTCTTGAATGAAGCGTCACTAAAACCACCTGTAATATGCAGACACTAAGCTGCACGCCGTAACGCACGGGAACCACAGATAAACGGTCACAGGCTGAAATAAGTTAATGGTCTGGAGCATAAATGTAGGCAGCACATTTGGGGCAAGGACACACTTTAAAAATCTATAAAATTACATTCAGTATTTTACATTTAAATGCCAATTTTTATTTAGCTCCTGGGAGTCTCCACAGTTTTCCTCAGATCCTTAAAGTAATGAGATTATTACAGTAATGAGATTAGGAACCACAAGCACACTTGGGAAAAAAAAAATACAAGGGAAAAGAAAACCGGGAATCCCTGCTATGAAGGATCTAAAACACACTTAACAAATGCCCTTTCCCATCGTATATACGCAAAAATGAGAGAAGCCAGATTCAGCACCTGTCATCTCCTGGACTCAGAGCTATTTCTCTTTAATTTTCCTTTTATCTTGATTCTACATGCTTTATTTCTTTGACAGTTTGACAGTTTCTCTCTGGAATCATGTTCTTGTCATGTATGGAAGCTTCCTTTCATCAGAAGCAACAACCACCTCTTCTCTATTCACACTTCTTTATGGAGAGCTCCTTTTTTCTATTTGATTTTATTTTTAAAAACATCCTTATATCTCAAGAATGTGAAGCCCAGGACAAGGGTTAGAGTATATTTAGGGGATGCTTAAAAACGGAAACACACATAATCAGGATAAGATTAACCTGACACTTCACCCTAAAGAATGAAGTCATGAATAGATATTCGTTTCGAACACTCCTACTTTTTTAATAATTTTTGTTTTATTCTCCATATCGTTTCATAACTTGCTGACTTTCTAAATTTCCTCATTAATACATAAAACTTTTGCTGAAAACCAACATTGTCTTTGTTTCACAGGTTCTTCTTCTTATTGAATTTCTATAATGGTAGTTTAACTTGTAAAACCAAAATTCCTCATGTAATGCTTGTGTATCACAGGATCAGATATTTTTCTTAGTCTTTGCTTTGTCATTGGAGATAGATGGTA
>VBSM01000483.1:37949367-37981080 GCA_008086735.1 Cheirogaleus medius
AATAAGAAATGATAAAGAACATAGATCCACCTGAAGATCTGAACACTTGGCAAAGAATTGTGTGTGTGTGTGTGTCTGTGTGTGTGTGTTCATCTGTTTATACACAAATTCTGGTACTTCTCTACTTTGAAGATAAACTTTTGAGTGACTTACCAGCAGATGAATTGATAGTTCCCATGTTCCTTTCCAGTTATGGCCCAATTCATGGATCATTTGTACCACCCATCTTTATGAATAAACATTTGTATTTGAGAACTCACATGACTAACAGAAATGTAAAGCCCCTCCTTCAATTGTCTCTCACTTAAGTTCTAGGTTTCGCTACCTAGCAACAAGAGTCCTTCAGTCCTACAGAAGATGGCAAGTGGCCAGTCTTATTATGTCCCGCTGTGGCTCCACCATATCCAGCAAACTGTTTTCCTCATTACTCTTCACTACAAATACATCTGTTTTCCTTACCCCCACTTTATATGTCCTTACGTACTGTATAATTATTTTACCTTCTGTACTTTTTCTCATACTGTTTGTCACAACTGGTTTTTAATGGACCAATTTTAACTGTCATTGTTGTAATGTCTTTATTTAGTTTGCTAGGATCGCTTCTCGGCCTTTTGGCTAAGATCAAGTGTATTTAGTTTGCTAGGGCTGCCCTAACAAGGTAAGATAAAATGAATGTCTTAAACTGAGAAATGTATTGCCTCACAATTCCGAAGGCCAGAAGTCCACTATCATGATGTCCTGAGGGCCATACTTGCTCTGAAGGTGCTAGGTAAGGATCTCTCTCAGCCTTCTCTCATAGTCCCTGGTAGTTCCTTGCCATGTGGCAGCATAGCTACAATCTTCACCGGCTGTCCTCCCTGTGTCAAAATGTGTCTCTTTTATAGATACACCTATTTTTATCAGACAATACAGACTTTAAGCCAAAAACTATCATTGGATAAAACTAAGATCATTATATAATATAGAAAATCAGATCATCAGGAAGATATGTTAAAATTATAAATATATATGCACCCAAAGTCAGAGCACCTAAATATTTGAAGCACACATTCACAGAACTGAAGGGAGAGCTAGATAGCAATACAATAATAGAGTAGGAAACTTCAATACCTCACTTTCAATTATGGATAGAAATAGAGACAGAAAATCAATAAACAGATATGAATAACAGTATAGACGAAATGGACATAATAGGCATTCATAGAATATGGTGCTCAAGAGAAGTAAAATCCACGCACTTCTCAAGAATGAACAGATCATTCTCCAGGAGAGATCACACGTTACATCCAAAACCAAGTCTTAACAAATTTAAGAAGATTGAACTCATACCAACTGTCTTTTTTAAACCTACTGCATTGAAAGTAGTAATAAAAATAAGGAAAACTGGAAAAAATCACTAATGTCTGGAAATTAAACAATATACTCTTAAACAACTAATAGGGTGAAAGACGAAATAAAAATGTAAATTAAATATATCTTAAGACAAATAAAGATAAAAAGAGAACATTCAAAAAATTTATTGGATGCAACAAAAGCAGTACTATGGGGATCTTTGGTAGAGATAAGCCTCTACTATACAAAATAAAAGAGATCTCAGATAAATAAGCTAACTTTATGCCTCAAGGAACCAGAAAAAGAAGAAGAAAATAAGCCCATATTTAGCAGAAGAAATAAAATAACAAAGGTTATAGCAGAAATGAATAAAATGAAAAAAAAAATCAGTGAAACTAAAACTTGATTTTTTTAAATACATTTAAAAAACTTGACAAACCCTGAGCTATACTAAGAAAAAAAGAGAGAAGACTCAAAAACATAAAATCAGAAATGAAAAAGGAGACATTATAACTGTTGCCAGAGAAATGAAAAGGCTCCTAAGGGACTAATATGAGCAGTTGTATGCCAACAAATTGGATAACATTGAAGAAATGAATAAATTTCTAAAACACACAACCTACCAAAAGTTAATCATGAAGCAAGAAATCTCTAAACATACCAACAGCAAACAAAAAGATCCAATGTGTAATCTAAAACCTCACAACCAAGAAATGCGCAGGATCAGAAGGTTTCACTGGTGAATTCTATCAAAGACTTAAGGAATTAATGCCAGCACTTCTCATAATTTTCCAAATATTGAAGACAAGTAACCACTTTCTAATCCAATTTATAAGGCCAGCATTACCCTTATACCAAAGCCAGATGAAGACACTAGAAGAAAAGAAATCTACAGGCCAATATCCCTGATAAACCAACACGCAAAAGTCCTCAACAAAATACTAGTAAACCAAATTCCAAAGCACATTAAAAGGATTATAGGCCATGATTTAGTAAAAATAATCCCTGAAATGGAAGGATGTTTTATCATATGCAAATCAGTTAATATGTACATCACAACGACACGTTCACACAATGAAGGATGAAAATCATATGGTCATCTTAATAGATATCGAAAAAATATTTGACAGGTTTTAACACCCTTTCATGATGAAAACCTTTTCCTTTTAGTTTAACACTTTCCACTCCCCAACCTTCTGACCTTGCCCCAATTACTCAGTTAACCCTAAATTCTCCAGGCTCTGCAAAGTAAATACACTAATTTGTGGGATTTGTGACTCCTTCAAATATCAGGTAGATTATATTTGCTTTTAAAAAAATCAAGCATTTAAATGAAAGTTCATTAGAGAATATTTGGGGTATTTAGTGTCGTGCCTTCGAGCAATGAACAATATCCTGGTGTGGCAAAAAACTTAGAATGTGTGATTGTTTTGTCTTAGAGGTAGTAGTTTATCTGTTAAGTGATCATGATGACTGGGGAATGAAAACATAGCTGTTCCCTAGGAACAAGTGAAATATTGGAACTGATCGAATTCAATCACACTTCATTTTCCCATCATCAATTTATTAGCAACTGGGTGATGGTCTCCTGGGAAACGCTTTAAGAGAAAATTCATTGAATTTCTGGAATACTTAAGAAAGCTATATATCTCTGTGCTATATTGAACCCTGAGGTGATTTTGGGATGCTGGGTGGCTTGCCTGAGGTCTCTTGTTTGAGCCCCAACTGGCTTCTATCTCAACTGTCTCCATGTTGGGAATCCAATGGCATTTTCCTCTACTCTGGAAGCTGGATAGCCGTCTTTAGAAAACTGCCTGAGTTTGAATCCTAACACTACCACTTAGTAGCTCTGCAACTGTGGTGGAGACACTTAATCTGCACCTCAGTTTTCTTATCTCTGTAAAATGAGGGTAGTGTCTACCACATACAAACAGTCCTCTGAAGGAAAAACATAGTTAAACCATGTAAGGCACCCCTCATGCTGTGAGTGGTCCGTAGGAGCCAGCTAAAATTACTTTCCCTCCTTTATTATGTTTATTGTTTTTCCTAACCTACTTGTTCCAGCAATGATTTGAGGTAGTTTCCAATAATGTCAGAGATATGATGGACTAAGAAAAAATTGAAACACTACAAAGGCTAGGTGATTGTTTTTCAGTGAACGAGCCTAGGAAGAGTTCATAGGGTTTTGACGAGAAGCATTACCAGGAGACAACAATTGGGTGGAGACAAGCATGGGAGAAGGTACAGGACACTCACTTATGCCCCAGCTATTTATATAACGACTAGTTTCTTAAATTTATTATTTCTTTTAACACTTCCTATAAAAACGGTGGTTTTTATTAGGTCTCCTAAATAATAATTTGGCTTATAAAAATGCCTTAAATGGTGGGAGGGAAGGCCTTAAATACAGGCTGAGAAATTCACAAGGTCATGGAAGAAACATGAGCCTTTCTTTCTCTTTAGTCTTTTAGTATTTTGAGTAAATATGGGACCATGTGTGTTTATGACAGGTATAAACAACTGTCTGAAGTAAAGTTAATGATTATAATTTTTCCCTGTCCTCTTATTGCTTCTTTTTGGCTTTTGGTCAAAGAACTATGGCTTAGAATTTATTGCTTTTGGCTGCTTCAAATATGAGCATTTGGTAACAATTTCTATTAACTGAATCCTGAAGTTATAGGAGGTTCTTGGGTTTCAATTTACCATATACATTCACATTAAATAATATAGACATTAATAGAAATTTAAATGCCCATTTCTAGCTTATTATCACTATTTTATTTTAGGTGGTTAGTTTTGAATCACATTAAGTGTTGGTTTTATAGGAAAAGGAAACTAGAGATATCTTAATCAGTCTTATTTTAATATCTAATTTTCTTAATACAAAAACTAAACATGCATTTGTAATTTTTTATGTGTTTATAATTCTTTCATCTAATGCTATGTATTCATCTAAAAACCTACAACTTCTTATCTGTCTTGGAAATTCAAAATTGTCAAAAAGAGAAGAAGGTTTTCAGCCACAAGATGTCATTGTTTATCTTTTCTTTAGTGAAGTAACAATGACGGATTTGGTTTTTCTCAAGGATCATAGAATTATGAAGCAGAATCTGTTTTTCTGACAATAACTGAGGTTATTCTCTTATTTCTTCTCATTCTAATCATATGATACAATTTCCAAAATTGTTAGCCAATTCTGGGTTTGATGAGCACAAGTGATTATCAGTGTCTGGTATTTTAGTTATCCTAGGAAATTTCAAAGTATCTGAATTAGACCAATCTTGACTTAAACTAAAAGTAAGAAAGATTGGAGGTTTTGTGAAAATGCTAAAATCAGCTTATCTTCAATTAACAAAAAGAACATCAATAATTAAATATATTTGTATAATTGCATATAAATAATAATATCATGGAAAAAGTTTTATACCACATCTCCCAAGTGTTACATTTATTAACTATGTCCAAACTAGCTATTTTCAAACTATATAACACACAGAAGTAGTGTTATGGGTGGAATTGTGTCCCACCAAATTTTATATGTTGAAGTCCTAACTACTAGTAGCTCGAAGTGTGACCTTATTTAGAAATAGGGTTTTTGCAGGTGCAATTAGTTAAGATGAGTTCATGCTGGACCTACTCCCCTAAATCGAATAGGCTGGTGTCCTTATATAAAGGGGGAAATTTTGACACAGATGCACACACACAGGATGAATGCCATGTGTAGATGAAGGTAGGATCCACACCTCTTACCTCTCACAAATATCAACTCATGGCGGATAACAGACTTAAACCTAAGGCATGAAATTATAAGAATTCCAGAAGAAAATGTTGGAAATACTCACATAGACATTGGCCTAGGGAAAGAATTTATGAAGAAGACCCCAAAGAAAATCACAGCAACAACAAAAAATAAATAAATAGGTCCTGATCAAATTAAAAAGCTTCTGCACAGCCCAGGAAACTATCATGAGAGCAAACAGACAACCTAGAGATTGGGAGAAAATATTTGCCTGCTACACTTCTGATAAAGGGCTGATAACTAGAATCTATATAGAACTCAGGAAAATCAGCGAGTTGACCCTCTTTTCATTATAAAATGACTTTTCTATCTCAATAAGAATTTTCTATTTAAATTCTATTTTGTTCTGAAATAAATTTGATTTCTTTTAGTTACAATTTGCATGGAAAATCTTTGTCCATTTCCTTCCTTTTAGCCCATATGTTTCCTTAAAGTGAAGTTGAATCTCTTATCCTCAGCAAATTGTTGGATACTTCTTTTTATCTGTTCAGTCACTCTATGTCTTTTCATTGGAGAATTTAACATCCTTATATTAAAATAATTACTGATTGGTAAGAACTTACTCTTGTCAGTTTGTTAACTGTTTGGTAGTTCTGTTGTTCTTTTCTTCCTCTATTGCTGTCTTCTTTTATGATTTAACAATTTTATGTTGTGTTATACTTTGATTCTGTTCTCTTTATGTTCTGTGTGTCTTCTAGAGATTCTTTCTTGTGGTTACCATGAGACTTACAGAAAACATCTTATAATTATAAAAGTCTACTTTAAACTGATAACAACTTTGCTTCAACCTTTAAAAAACTGTACACCTTTACTCCCCCTTCTATGTTTTATGTTATTGATATTACAATTTCATCATTTTGTATTATGTATCCATTAAAAAGTATTATATTTAGAGTTATATATAACATTTTTATTTTGTAACTTTTATACTAGAGTTAAAAATAATGTACATACCACTATTACAGTATTAGAGTACCCTGAATTTGATTTTATACTTACTTTTATCCGTATGTTTTATACCTTCCTGTTTTCATCTTACTAATTAGCATTCTTTTGTTTTAAATATTAAGAATTTCTTTTAGCATTTTTTGTAAAGCAGGTCTAGTGATGATAGACTCCCTCAAGTTGAGTTTGCTTGAAAAGTGTTTATCTCTACTTCATCTTTGAAAGTCAGATTTGCTGTGTATAATATTCTTGGTTTGCAGGGGTTTTTTTCTTAGTGCTTTTATTCTATTATCTCACTTTGTCCTGCTCTGCAAGGTTTCTGTGGAGAAATCAGCTGATAAACTTATGAGCTTTCTTTGTTTGGCAATAAGTCAATTTTCTCTTGCTATTTTCAGAATTTTCTTTTTGTCTTTGACATTTGTTAATTTATTTATAATATATCGTGGTGTAATCTTCTGTGGGTTGATTCTATTCAGAAACCTCAGAGATTCATAGATATGGATGTCCAAATCTCTCCCAAGATTTGGGATGTTTTGAGCCATTATTTCTTTAAGTTTTCTGCCCCTTTCTCTGTCTTCTTTTTAAATGTTCATAATGTGTATATTTGTTCCCTTGATGTGTCTCATAGGCTTTCTTTTTCATTCTTTTTTCACTTTTTCTCCTCTGACTGCACAATTTCATATAACGTGTCTTTCAAATTACAGATTCTTTCTTCTACTTGGTTGAATCTGCTGTTGAAGCTCTCTTGCGTGTTTTCATTCCATTCATTGAATTCCTCAACTCCAGATTTTCTGTTTGGTTCTTTTGCATGATTTTTATCTTTTCTTGAACTTCTTATTTTTTTCATATATTATTGTCCTGATATCTGGGAATTGTCAATCTATGTTTTCTTGTAGCTCATTGAGCCTCCTTAAAATAATTATTTTGAATAATTATTTCATTAGACAATTTATAAATTTCCATTTTTGAGGGATCATTACTGGAGTTTTATCCATTTCATATGGTGGCTTCTTGTTTGATTCTTCATGATTCTTGTAATATTTTGCTGATGTCTGTATCATTTAAGAAGCAAACATCCCTTCTAGTCTTTACAGGATGTTTTCAGCAGGTATAGACCTTATCTTCCTCGGTCCCTGGAAAGTTGAAACTGCCTCTGGATTGCAGCAGGGTGGCACTGGAGCCAGGTCATTTGGCTGCATCTAGGTCCACTCTTGACAGGTCTTTTATTGGTGGCGCAGGTGGTCATGGTTCCTGATTAATGACCAGGAGAAGAGGACTACCTCTAAGAACACAGTTGAGTAGGGCTGGTGACAGATCATGGAACTACTGCATGTTCTGTGTCCAAGTCTGCAGATGTTGGGCTGGTTGTTAGGGCCATAGATGAGTGTGACTACTACTGGATCCCTGAGCAGACTTTCACTGGGTCCCTGGGAAAGACCCTGAGTGGGCAGAACTGCCTCCAGAACTGTGGTAGAGGGGCTGGAGCTGGATGTCAGGGTTGCTTCAGGGTCTGCATTTGGGTCCAAGTTTAGTGGGCCTATTACCAGGCATGCCATCAGGCTTATCACCTGCCAGTTTCATGGGTGGGGAGGACTGCATTTGGAGCTGAGCAGAGTAAGGCTGGAACCAAGTCACAGGGCTGATTCAGGGTCCACAGCTAGGACCAAGATCAACACACCTGATACTGGGGGAACAGACTGTCATTGCTGAGTACCTGTTTTGGCTGGACTGATTCTGTTCCAGAGTAGAACAGGTCTGGAGCTGGGTCACTGGGCTGCTTCAGGATCTGCGATCAGGTCTGAGGTTGGTTGACTTGTTACCAGGAGCATGAAAATCGTTCAACTGTAGTTATTCCCACTTGCCCCTATGTTGTTCAACTTCAATGACAAAACCAACAAAACCAAAAATGTTCATAAGGTAGTTTTCAATTCATGTGATTCTCAGCTTTGCTAGAAAAGCAAGAAAACCCAAGTGCAAGGACACCTTTAAAAACCTCTAGTGAAATGCTGATTCAAGGGAGAATAAAATACTTTGAGCAACAGAGAATTTGAGCAAAAAACCACTTTGAGTGATAAAATTTCATTGTATAAGTGTAAGTGATGCCATGGTAACAAACAACCCCAAAATATTATTGGTTAAAACAACAAAAGTTTGTCTCTTCCTTGTGGTATATCCATCCTGGTAGGGCTGGCATATTGGGCTGTACTCATCCTTGTAATTTAAGAACCCATCTTGACTGTTGCCAATCATGCCAGAAAGAAGGAAGATCTCTGGGGGCTCTTGTATTGGCGATTAAGTTCTCAGCCTGGAACGGCATTCATTATTTCTGCCTTAACTCATGGGCCAGAATAAATCCTGTGCTCTCATCCAGCCACAAGGGGATCAGAAGTGCAAACTTACTGTGTGCTAAACATTTTTAGAGATAAACTCTAGTGAGTACCACAATCAGAGAGATATTTAGGCAAATACTGATGGTAAATATCTTGTATAACAGTTCTTTTAAATACTGCTGTTTGAGTTATGGAGGTGGAGGGATTTAGCCCTGACATTGGTGGAATGTGGAATGAAGAAGGGATGTGGACCCCTTTGAAATTAAAATTGCTTGGATATAATCATGAGTATTTCCGTGGCACCCAGTATTCATATCTATAAAACTAATTGGTCTCATATTGTTTGCTCAATAATTAAAGTGAAGAACTCTGCCAGTGGATATAGCTATTCAGATTCACATATACATATATATATGTATATATATATATATATTCATATACATAAAGTAGAGCTCTGCTTTTGTATTACCCACAATAATATATTTTATGGTTTCTCTGATATTTTATAATTCACACAGTAGGGAACAGAAGCTTTAAGTCTATTTGAGGAAATAACTGTTTCTTAGAAACAATAACTCAGGGATGCTTTCACTATATGTCAGCTTGTTTTTCTCTGGAATTATGTTTGTTTATCTGAGAATGAATCAATGAATAAGTAAACAAATGACTGCTTCGAGGCCATACAAAGCCACTGATCAACCTATTTGAAAGTGTTCCCACGTATGTGAAAATCCATTAACAACTGGATATTGCATTTCATCATGAGAAGACTTATATGTAAGAATTTGAATGCACCACTCTAGAGATTTTAATGGTATATATGGAGTTTGTGTATAAAGTTGAATCTATGAGACCTGCCTGTCTTCCTGTGGACACTTATGTAAAAGAGTTTTGCTCCTCATTGGACTCATTCTCTAAAATGTTGTATAATTCAGTGTAACAAGATGACATTGCAAATAAAATATTATACTAATCCCCTGGTGACATTCTGTGTACATGAACCAGTAGAGTCAGTAATACTATGCAATAACTTTAATTCAGTTTTGGTTATGTTTTCTCTTCCAAAATGAAGATACATTTATTAAATACTTAATCTAAATAAATACACTCAATATTTTATAAATGTTTTGAAAACATTCTGCCATATGAATGCCTCCTTTCAATCTTACTCTGCCTGTCTATAAGGGTTTGGAACTTGACAATGCATATCTGTAGCATACACTGCTGGCTGTTCACATACTGACACTGGGTTCTGCTTGGGGCTCATAGTTAGACTACATATCCCAGCCACCCATGCAGTCAGGTGTGGCCATGGCACTGAGTTCAGCTAGGGAATGTGAACAAAAGTGATGGGTAACCCTTCCAGGTCTGGTTCATAGGAAACTTCATGTTTTTTTCTCTCTTCCTGTTGAGTGGGATAAAGATGGCCTCTGTTACATGTTGGAGGTGGCAAAGTCTTTGTTAGTTGGCCCATTGAATGACCACATGGAGGTAGTAGACTCAGCCTACTCAAAATACCTTTTCAACAGTGTTCATGTCAACATGAGATAAACTTCTGTGTATTTGAGATGATTTGCCGTCTATTTATTATGCTGTCTTACTATAGCAGATATACTACTACCAGAATTTGTAATTTAAGGTGAGACAAAAAGAGAAAGCAGAACAAAAAGGGAGACAATAGCCAGGAATGCAGCCCAAATTCCACATTTTCATAATTTCTATACTTATTGTGAGAAGGCTACAAATTTGCTTCTAAGATGACCAGCAATACATAGGAATAAGAAAGCCTGACTTCTAACAAAATCAAAATATAAAAAAAGGCAAGCAATTTCACAAGATTACATATGATGACTTTGCTACTAAGACTATGCAGGAAATTCTCTTGCCATCTAACCTAGAGAAGTAGTTAATAAAAACATTTCCCACAACCTTTTGGACAATACTCTTTCAGTGTTTCAGGGCTGTTTTAATAATCTCCAATATATGCCGATGCTATTACACCAGAGCTCAGCTCAGTAAAAACAATTTAGAGGAAGTAAAAATAGTTTAAATATGCATCTCTCTGTTGTTCTAGCTTGATAGGGAGGCAGATATAATACTACGTGGAACAGTAGAATATTCTCTGTAAATTAGCTGCCTGCAGCTATTCTGTGAATGCCGATTGAATTCACAGGCATATGTTATATCTGACGTGTCAGCAGGGCTAGTATCCTTTTATGAAAACTGAGAATCCCTGGGTGCCAGAAGGCCTTCCCTTCTCCTCAAAAACTGCTACAGGAAGAGCACATTTGATGTTTTAAGATATTTTGTTTTTATTATTGCAAAATTATCTTCCCAACACATTTCTCATATAAATATGTTCCACATAATCTCACCATGAAATTTCTTGTGTTCATGCAATTCCTCATAATAAATAATGCACAGACAATTGAGATATTTAAATATAAATATAATATTGAAAATTCTCTGATTTTATGTTTCTTATAGTCTTGTTCTAAATAATGAAAGGGAAAACATTTGTATTTAAATTATCTCTACAGGTTGATATTAATAAAATCCCATGAATTTTGGACATTGAGTTTAGGGGAAATAAAACTACATTGGAGGAATGTATATGGAGTCTATATTAAGCAAATTATGTAGGTGCATTTAATTCAGAATATACAGACGAAAATCCCTTTTTTTGTTTTTGTCTCCATTGCTTAGTTGCTAAGGAAACTGGTTTAACATTATTTATTTATTTTTCTCCTTTATCTCACCTATTTTGACATTCTACAATACGTTATCATTATTAATTCTTTGTATTTTCTGAAGATTGCCTACCCTTCTATTACACAAAATATTAGTTTACTCAGGTCATTTATTTTCATATTTAATGATGACAGGGTATATATAGATGTACATTGAAATAAGCATTTGCATCATGACAATTTCTGGTTGTTTTTTTTTTCTTTTGATGTTGAACAATTTCAGATGTTTTTAAAGGACACAGAGCTCTAGCTCTGCTCGTAACTGCTATGTCAGACTCATCCCTCTCAGGATGTGACAGGTCATCAGTGAGTTTTGTGTACTGGAATGATTCACTCTGCAGATTTGTTACTATGTGTCCCATAAACCTGGAGTACTAATGCTGCTAGAAACAATGTGCTGTGATTGTCCAAACCCCAGAAAGACAAGATGTGATTTGGAGACTGGTAACATGCTAAAATTATACATTCACATATTCATATCCAATATCAACACTGGAAAGATAGACTTTTGTATAAAATTTAAAATAATTAAAATTGAAAATATGATTACATATTGCTAAATGATTAAAGGATTTCTTTTTTAACTCAGGTTGGTGGTCTTCACTTAAGATAATACCTTTCATGTTTGAACTTTCCATTTGATATATCATATTTATATGTTCTAATCTGTTTTCACAGGAATAGAATATTAAGCAAGAGTTTTAGCTGTTAGAGAAAATTTTACTGTGATGATTTGTACCTCTCCTTTGTCAAAATCAGTTCACTAATTTTGTGTGGGTCTATTTTTGGGCTTTCCTTTCTCTTCCATTGATCTTTCGTCTATTCTTTTGCCAATACCATACTGTTTTGATCACTGTAGTTTTATAAATCTTGAAATCATGTAGTATTAGTCCTTAGGCTTTGTTATTATTCTTCAATATTGTGTTGGCTTTTCTGGGCCCTTTGCCATTCCATATAAACTTTAGAATCAGTTTGTTGATATTTACAAAGTAATTTCCTGGAATATTGACTTGGATTGTGTTGAATCTGTAGATCAAGTTCAGAAAAACTGACATCTTAACAATATTGAGTCTTCCTATTCATAAACATGGAATATCTCTCCGTTTCTTAAATGCTCTGTTGTTCTTAATTTCAAATACCAGTTGTTCATTGCTGGTATGTAGGAAAGCTATAGATGTTATATATTAACCATGTGTTCTACAATGTTGCTATAAAACTTATTAGTTCCAGACTCTGTCTTATTTTTTATTGATTTTGTAACAGTAGCAAATTGCCGTACAAACACTGTTATTATTTGTATTATTTTTAAATAAGGATTAAAAAATATGCCAATTTCCAGATTTGTAATGAAGATAAAAGGAGACTATATGAAATTAGATAAATATTTATTTAATATATACTGTATCTAAGACGTTGTGCTGTGTTGTTTGACACAATGAAAATGCCTTCAATTCCATTTAAAGTGTTTTCAATACAGCAGAAAAAAAAGAAACACACTGATTGAGCTATCTATTGCTGCATAACAACCCACCTGAAACCTTGGTGACTTAAAACAACAATGACTCATTGTTTTGCTGTATTTTGGGAACTCTTTTGCCCCTTGTGGTACACAGATGGAGAATCAGCTGTGCTGAAAGGGTCAAGAACAGCTTTCATGAACCTGGGGCTTGGTGGTAACTTGATGGTAACTGTAGCACTTATGGCAGTTTACATGTGGGAGACACTGAAGGAAGCAATATGGGAATCAGGAACTTTAGGTGATGTTGGGAGATAGTGTATTATAAACTCTCTCATTTCCTATCACTGAAATTATTTTTGTACTCTATGCTCCATAGACCCAGAGAGAAGCAGTAATAATGGAGATGCTGAAGTCCAGAGGGTTGTTTCTCAGAAATCCAGAGACACCCGGAGGAATGGGCCACGGAAACTTACTGTGCATGTTGGCGGTTGGCACACCTGTCCCCAGAAGCCCATGGCATTCCTCCTCACCGTCACTAGAAAGACACAGACTTTACAGAGGTTATGAAAAGCATAACTGGGAATTAAAATTTACAGTCAGAATATCGTTAAGATTCACACACGCATACACACGAACTTGACAGAGAAGCACCAAACTCATTAATTTGTTATAACCAAAGAATATTGTTGATAAAACAAACTGAAAAAGATATTACAGCACAATTGTTGCATTTATTGAAAGTTCAGAGAAACAATTGAATCCATATTTTACATCCCTATGAGTCCATAATGAGTTAGCAAAATAAGCTAGAGATATTTGGAGAACATGGCTAATGTGTTAGAGTGATCATATAGTGGATAATCATGGAACATGTTTCTTTTGTATCTCTGACAATGAGATCATTTCTGGGCTGTGTGATTGTAAATTAACCCAGCATGGCAGTTTCTAGATTATGACAGGGTGTCTTTAAGGATTCAGACTTTCTACTTTGTATGGGAAACTTAATTTCTTTTGGTAAAGCAAGCAGGACCCTCAAAAGTCCTCTGTGTGTAAAGCATCATACATCAATTTCCTCTCTCAAAGGTAGTCCCTGCTATCATTCTAGTGCATTTTCTGGTATCCATTTTTGTATGTATGCATGTTTGTGTATTAACTATAAATTATAAACTTTATACCTTTTATATAAAATTATTATAATGTATATACAATTTAATATCATAGTTTTTCAATAAATCTTGAGTATATCTATGGCATTAACATTTTTAGAAAAATTATTAATAATTTTGAAATATGTATAATATTTCCTCTTTCATATACTAGAATTTACTGGACATTTTTCCTGCTGTTGGACATTAAAACTCTTCCAATTCTTCTCTATTATAACTAGTAGCACAATTAATATTTTGGTTCATAAGTCATCATTTAAATTTGAGATTATTTAGGAGGACAGCTTGCTGGAAGTAGAGTTATTGGTGTGGAGAATTTTACATCTCATGATTTCCATTGCCTGTTTGCTGTTTTGAAAGTTTGTAGCAGTTTACACACCCACAGTGCCTACCATGCTATATTTTTCACAAGCCACTAGTTTCGTACTATTTTAAGAATTTATTGCTTGAAAGCTGTAAGTGGTTTCCTTAATCCTTGGCTATTTTCCATATTTTAATCCTGCATGAGCCAAGTAGGAAATTTATATTTCTTTAGAAAATAGTATAATTGTAGATGATCCTTTTACTTTTAACTATCCCTGAATTTTTCTCATTACTTGTTTTTATTAAGATGGGTTAACAACTTAAGTATTAAAAAATAAAGCTTAAACTGTAAGAAAATAAAGTAAATATTTCTCGGACAACTGGATGAATAAGGAAATTATAACTATGCATGAACATGAATAAAATAAACCACAAAGGAAAGTTCATACATATGATTTAAAAAATTAAAAACTAACTATGAAACAAATAATGATTGGGGAAATGTATGTCACTAATATGGTTACATAGAAAGGTATAAGCATGAGTGAGCAATCAATAAGGTGTGTATACACATCCTAGCGTAGACCCCAATGCGAGGATGCATTCAGCATCCTATTTGTTAGCATTTTCTTGTTTTCTCACATCTACTTTTATTTTTATTTTTTTCTTTCTACTTTTCTATTTAATCTTTCATCTAATATTACATGTTATAAATATAATTCCCTTCTAAGTTCAGTAGACTGTTTATCACCAATTTTTATACTTATCACCAGTTTTATATTCAATATTTTTCTTAAAATTTTAGTGCCAGCTATCACTTGTCTGAATGATAACATGAATAAATGAGAAGCAAATGCAAATTAGTAGACAACCTAGGAAAAAAATATAATTTTTCTGTGAGGCTGTTTTTAGGATACATGCTTATCATTTTGATTGCATAGTAAAAAAAAAATATATATATAAAATCATTTAAACTACTAAAAATTTTTAATATATTATAGAATTAAATATCACAATATTTTCTCATATTTCTCAAGAGTAATCTGATTTTGAGGTGTTTTGACCTACATAGACCATTTTGAAAAATCAATATTAAGCTTATAAGGTATAGCTAACATTTGGCATTGGTTTTCAAAGATAATGTATTATTACTGCTATGATGAGCTATGAGTTTTTGACAGATTCAGTTATACTGAATCTCTGGCTGTTCAATACTAGACAAGTAAAGAAAAAAATTTGAGCGCTTATGAATCTTTTAAAATTACTTATTGAATTATTACTTTTTTCTGGCTGAGAAGAGTATATTGAGTAATTCTGTGGCCAAAATCTCAAGGGCTATTTAAAGTTATTTAACATTTTCAATTCTATAATGAAGGATCAAATTACAGCTGTAGTATTTTGCTATGCTTATCTTTTTAGCATACTAAATTTTTAGGATGCTAATGAGAATTTAACATGTTAAATGAGAGGTATTTGGGTTATGATACAACTGACTTTTAAGTAACACAATGATAGAGTTGAAAGATAGTTTGGAAATATTCTCGTTCAACTCTAGGACAAAAGGTTTAGTGGCTGTGGGTACCCAGTCAGTTCTTCCATCCCAAGGGAACCTGGAAAGAAATGACCTGATCAAATCATTCAGTAAACATGCTTCCTGATGCTATTTTTTGGTGGAAAGATAATGAACAAAATTCTTACCTATAGAATGCCTATAGCAGGTCTACATGGTCTGGGTTACTTATGGCAAACAAACAAGGAATATATGAGTTTAAGAGGCATGATCCACTCGAAAATATCATTGATATGACATTTTATAACTATAAGAGTATGGAATAGAGATGTTTCCAGATTAAAAGAGCTTTCATTGTGTAAGTGATATCTTGTATGGCTCACTGAGAGACCCGATGTTTTAAATCTCTATTATTACATCAAGGAAAGCCCCAGGCACTTGTTGTAGCAACCCCAGAGGTTTCTATGTTTGCCTGTCTCACGGCCACCAGTGTCCGCTGAATTATTAGTGTAAAAAATGGAACTGGGAAGAGATATGATTCAAGTAAGTCTGATTTTAAAATCCTACCTTCTGTGTGATTTTATACCCTTTATTCACAGTTAAAAACAGAGGTCCACAGAGATTAAGTAACTTTCCCAGGGGTACTCTATCTTTTCAACTCTGAAACTCATTTAAGGTATGACTCTGAAAACATTACTTACTCTCTCTATGCCTTAGTCTCCTCACCTGTTACCTGATTATAACAGTATAATATATACCTCCTAGATTATTGTGCAGATTGAATGAGCTAAGTTATGTTAATGTATGTAGAATTATTTCTTGAAACTCTAGTAAGAAAGGTATATTTGTTTTTGAGTATTGTCCAGCATACTAGAATTATATAGTTTGGAACTTAAATTTTGGGTTCCTGACCCAGCACTGTCTTTATATTCTAGGTTTCGTGAATTTATTACTGAAGGAGAAAATGTTAATGAAACAAATATTTTAAAACATTTCATTGATTTTGAAAAGCAAAAAATTCTTAGAGTTATCTCTTTCTAGACTATACAAGCAATGCTTTTTAAGGTCAAGTTATTAGTACAAAGAAAAAGGATTAGTAGATTCTACAATTTAAATGGAACTCATCGCTCAACTATATTCAAGTTCACTTTTGCTTCTGAACAAGTGCAATGAATATTTAACAATTGTGATGGAAAGACATCTCTGTTATAGATGTTTTGTAACGTTAGGAATCTATATTAATGGGTGATATGTTTTGGGAGTGTCCTATGTCTATATATTAAGTTTTGGTTGCTAATTACATGACAAATGTTCTGCTAAATGTATTCAGATAAAGTCATCTCACCCAATAACCATGATAACTATGAGATAGATATTGTGATTGTCCTCATTGTGCAGATGAGGCAACCGGGCAAGACATGTTTAGTAAGTTGCTCCACTTCTTGTGCCTAACTAGTGGTTTGATTGCTATTCAAAGACCAACAGTCTTATGTGGTCCAGTCTCATAACTCTCACTCAATGCGCCATGTTGGGCAAGTGACTTCCTCTCTGAGCCTCGGCTTTCTCCTAGTAAAATAGTATAAAAATGAGATAATGTATTTAAAGCACTTAATAGAATGCCTGACAAATAACCATAGACTAATAAATTAATAAACCAATAGATTATCATATAGACATCAGTTACAAAGTTAGGATTCAATCCTGATCTATTGAAGATCATTGTTGCTTACAGAATTTAAACAAACACTTACAAATATGGTAATTATTTGGCTAATTATTTGTTCATTTTAATTGACATATTCTGTTTTAACTCTGGTTGAACATAGTGCTTAAAAACAGAACTCCTATCATCACAATGTCAATGATTTGCCTTTTCTCCCAAGAACTGAGCGGTGGTGTTGGGGAGGCGCAGAGCAGATAAAAGAGGAAATGGAGAAAGGGGGCAGAAAAATGTTAAAAAATTCTCTAGCTCCATTCATTTCCATTTCATTTTAAAATAAAAGATAATTTTATTGAAAATAATAATAATGTACTGTTATCAAAGATGTCATTTTAATATTTTATATGTATGTATCTTTTTTCATAAATTAGATGATTTATTAACAAAAGACAACTTTCCAGGATATTAGGGGTTTTATGAGGAATTTGTATTTCTTTGTTAGGTAGATTTGGGGGAGAAGGTGAAGTTTGATGAAGTCAATAATCTCAAACAAATTTAATTTATAAAACATGAGTAATTTTTTTTAACAGAATAAGCAACTTTGAATACCTAAGAGTGTCTTATTTTGCCTAAGGGTGTTGTATGATTCATCATTCATTGCTCTGAATATTTCATTTTCTTGGCATACATGTTAAAATAAGAAAATACATATTTAATTAAAATTCAAGAGAACACAACTTTGAGAACAGCATTTTGTATTTCAAATTATGCATTACTCTATAATAATTTCAATTTATAGCAGAAGCTGTATCTGTTCTTGTCAAGTATGTATTGGTAAATCTCAAAGATTAGGTGTTTTACACAGGTGATAACATCCATCTTGACAGAATTTATAGTTTAGAGAAGTATAATGACCATAGCATAGCCTGCATGAAAACTAAGGTCTATAAATAATTCATAACTCATAGTTCATCTTACTGTGACTTATTTCTTTGCATCTCAAGAAAATATGCTTAGTTCATACATAAAAACATCAAGGCTCTCAGAATTTTTTTTAAATGAGCAAGTGTATATTACTAATCATTGGCAGTCAGGACTTGAAATCTGATCTTCAAATAACAAATCCTGCCCACTTTCCATTAGATGATATTGTCTTTTGCCAATAAATGCTAATTTAAAGGTACTACAAACAACATATAAAACATATTTATTAAACAACCCTATCAATAAATGGGCAAAGGAAATGAACAGAAACTTTTCAAAAGAAGATAGCAATACTGGGCAGCAAACATATAAAAAAATGCTCAACATCTCTAATCATTAGAGAAATGCAAATCAAAACCACATTGAGATACCACCTAACCCCAGTGAGATTGGCTTTTATCAAAAAATCCCAAAGTGCCAAATGCTGGCGAGGATGTGGAGAGACAGGAACACTCTTATGCTGCTGGTGGGACTGCAAATTAGTACAACCTCTGTGGAAAAGAATTTGGAGATACCTCGAAGAGCTACAAGTAGAACTACCATTTGATCCAGCAATAGCACTATTAGGCATTTACCCAAAGGAACAAAAGTCATTCTATAATAATGACATCTGCACTCGAATGTTTATGGCAGCACAATTCACTATGGCAAGGATGTGGGTTTCCACCAAAGTGCCCATCAATCCATGAGTGGATTAATAAAATATGGTATATGGATACAATGGAATACTACTCTACTATAAGAAACGACGATGATCTAGCACCCCTTATATTTTCCTGGATAGAATTTGAGCCCATCCTTCGAAGTGAGGTATCACAAGAATAGGAGAATAGGCACCACATGTACTCGCCATCAAATTGGCACTAACTGATTAACACTAAGGTGCTCACACAGTAGTAACGTTCTTTGGGGGTTGGGAGATTGGGGGTAATGTTCTCCAGGGATTAAGGGGTTGGGGAGTAAACTCACAACAAATGGACACGGTGAGCATTGTCGGGGGGGGGAGAAGAGCATGCCTCAAATCATGGTTGGGATATGGCAAAGTCATAATATGTAACCAAAATGTTTGTACTCCCATAATATCCTGAAATTAAAAAAAACATATTTCTTGCTTGGATTATTTTTAAATGTTTACATGTTTTTTATTATTTTGAATATTTAAAAATTTGATAGATTTACATCATATTGCATAGGGAATGGTAGTTACATATCACTTTTGAGATGTACATTATGAGGTCATAAAAATGTCATGTCAGACTATTTATAAAGATTCTTATATGAAAGTGATTAACCAGGATCTGTTAAAAATCATTAATAGTGAATTTCACTCAGTCTATCTGTCTGTCTTTGGATTCCAGTGGTTGTTAATCTTTTTATTCTTAGATTTGACTTTTGAATACTAGAAATTGGATATGCTTGGAAAGATTAAAAGCCTCTAAAGAGTACAAAATATAGGCAACAACTTTGTATTTCTGCCACAGTACGTGAATACCTCCAGCTCATACAAAGTAAGTGATATATGAGAATTTGCTTGAGTGATTATTTTTTATCTGTTACTGACTTCAAGATTTTCTCTTTTCTGTTGACTTTCAGTATTTTTATTTTTATGGAATGGCCTTTTTTTGTTCATTCTACTTACAGTTTGTTGAGCTTCTTAAATGTATAAATTAATATTCTTCATCAAATTTTAGAAGGTTTTTAAATTGCCTTTTGAAAACTTTCCTCTTCTTTTCTTTTCCTCTTCTTCTAGTACTCCCATTGTGAAATTGTTGGTCCACCTACTGGAATTCCTCATTACTCTGAAGTACTGTTTATTTTTCTTTAATCTGTTTTCTTTCTGTTTTTCAGATTATGTAATTCATATTCATGTATCTTCAAGTTTGCTGATTCTTTCTTTTGCCAGTTCAAATCTACTGATGAGCTCTTTTAGTGAATTTTTCTTTTCACTTATTGTACTTTTTAACTCCAGAATTCTCATTTAATTCTTCTTTGTAATTTCTGTTACTTGATACTCTCTAAAAAAGAGATCATCATACTTGTCTTTACTTCACTAAGCACCCGTTTAGCTCTTTGAACACATTTATTATAGCTACTTTGAAACGTTAGTTAAGTCTGAAATCTGGGCCCTCTCACAGGCAGTTTTTGTTGCCTGCTTTTTTCCCTCGGTATGGGCCACACTTTCCTGTTCTTTTGCATGTCTTATAATTTTTTATCTAAGAATTTTTCTGACTCCAAGAGGGTTTTTCTTTAGTTCTGTGAGATTAAAGCCCCTCACTTATGACTTAATTTAACTTTAATTACACTCTTAAAGGCCCTATTTCTAAATATAGTTACACCTGCAATTAGAGCTTTAAAATATGCATTTTTGTGGGACACAATTCAGTCCATACACATGTATATACTATTAATGCTGAAAGTAAAATTTTTCAGATTATTTTTGCCTATTAACAGTGCTATATATTTGTTTCCTTTAAGAAATTAAAATTTTTTATTCCTGGGAATGGTGCCTCACACATACAATCCAGCACTTTGGGAGGCCAAGGTGGGAGTATCACTTGAGGCCAGGAGTTTGAGGCCAGACTAGGCAACATAAAAAGATCCTGTCTCTACAAAAAAATTTCTAAAATATTTTTTGAAAAATTAGCTGAGCGTGGTGGTGCAAACCTGTACTTCCAGCTAGTTGGGAGGCTGAGGTGGGAGAATTGCTTGAGCCCAGGAGGCTGAGTTTACAGTGAGCTATGATTGTATCACTGCACTGCAGCCTGAGTGACAGGTTCAGTTGGGTAGCGGGTTGAAGGTTGGAAAATGCAATACTTGTGAGTATAGAAAATGGCCCCAAGTGGCAGAAATCTAGATATCTGAGATAGAGCTCTACCACTCTCTATATGAGGGCTGTCTGCAAAGTATCCAGATGCATAACAGTTCTCATCATATTAACAATGGCTGGATACTTTCCGGACAGCCTTCATTTACTGGGTCAAGGTCATGGAGAGCAGTCATCCACCGTATGACATACGTGTTGTGAGTCTCTTTGTTCCCCATCTTTTGATAATCATAGCAATGTTCTTAAGCTTCTCCCATGGACTATTTTCCTGGGGATTCCTTTATTTTCTTTCTCATGGTTCTGGAATGAATAATTAATGTTAAATTCTTACGTGAGTGTCCCTTAACCATGAGGTAGTATAAGGCTTAATTACAGGACTCCTGAAAGAATAACCTTTAGCATTAATTTTTTTAATATCTACCTATTATTGATATCTCATACTTCTATCATCTTATATCTATCTATCATTGATCTATCATCTGTCTCCCTATCTTTCTATCTACCTACCTCTCATCTATGTAACTATGGATGTATGTATCTATATATCATCTAGCTATCCCTCTGTCATCTATCATTTATCTCTCTATCTAATTATCTATCTGTTTTTCTCCTCCTGAAATCCATGGAGAGGAAGGTAGCCTCATTGTGAGGATAGGCAGATTTTTAGTATGCTTCTTTATTGAATTTGCAACTCTTTGAAGATTCTAGCCATCTGCAGGTATCTCAGTATAAATTTCCTGCTCAGCTGAGCCAAAGGCCTCATCTCCTGCCTCTGTATGGGTATGGAAACCCAAGTTCTAGGTTGCTGATACAATATGCCTTCAGCTTTCAGGGCATCTGGAGTGTCAACTGTTTATTGCTTTGTTTCATGTTTGCATTTGTGCATGTGTGTCTTTTAACTTTTCCTATTCTGTAAATAATTTGAGTATTGACAATCATAGGTAGTGTTTTTCAGCAGTATTATAAATAAGTTCAGGCAGGCAAGTGTTGCATCACCATTAATGCTGTTCTTTAATTCCACTGGCCAAGGACTAAAATCAAACTTGCTAGTCAAGTGATGGCAGATGCTACAGTAAGCAAGGAAGCCTGTTTTTATTCTCTGCTACAAGTTTATTTGCAATAGAGAAAAGGATCACTTCTCTGACACTGGCAAATTTGTGAAGATTGGTGATAATTTAGAAAAGTGGGGGGAATTGCCATTGATTTGAGTTTTATAACATATCCACCAGCTTGTTAATAATAATTTGAAAATCTGCCATTAAAGTAATAAATATTGTTGTAATTATTAGTGAGGATCACATAATTTTATGTCATTGAAAGGTGGCAGAATATGTCACGCAGTAATATGATACATTGGCAAAAGGATTATTTTGAGCTAAAGGCAGTTGAGAGTCAAGAGATGCAACAACGGCATTCTAATCTCCCCTTTTCTTCCTAAGAAGAAGGAGGTAAAATCTCCCAGGTGAAAAATGTCCTCCCTGTGCCAGAAGAAAAGAAACATTCTCCTATGAGTGATCATAGTATATAAAAGCAGATCTTATTGATTTTGCAATGAGGTTGTTCCCACTGTCTTTGATTGTAGTTTGAGTGGAAGAGCCAGCTACAAATCAATAAGAAAAAATCAAACAATTCCATAAAAAAGTGGGCAAAAGATGAACAGAAAGTTTTCAAAAGAAGATAGACTAATGGCCTATAAACACATGAAAAAGTGCTCAACATCTCTAATCAGCAGGAAAATGCAAGTGAAAACCACATTGAGATATCACTTAACTTCACTGCAAATGGCGTTTATCAAAATGTCCCAAAACAGCAGATGCTGGTGTGGATGCAGAGAGATAGGAACACTCATACACTGTTGGTGGGACTGCAAACTAGTACAACCTCTATGGAAAATATTATGGAGGTACCTCAAAGAACTAAAGTAGACCTACCATTTTATCCAGCTATCCCACTTTTGGGTATTTACTCAAAGGGAAAAAAGTCATTTTATCAAAAAGACACCTGCACTGGAATGTTTACTGCAGCACAATTCACAATTGCAAACATGTGGAATCAACCCAAGTGCCCACCAATACATGAGTGGATTAATAAAATATGGCATATCTATACTACGGAATACTACTCAGCCACAAAAAATGATGAACTAATACATTTTGTAACAACTTTGATGGAACTGGAGACTGTTCTTCTTAGTGAAGTATCGCAAGAATGGAAAAATAAATACCACACGTACTCACTATTAAATTGGAACTAGTTGGTCAACACCCATGCACACATACGGCAGTAAAACTCAATGGAAACCAAACAGGTGGGAGGAGGGTGAAGCAGATGGGTAAAATGCACACTGTCTGGGAGTTGGGCACACTTATAACTTTGACTCCAACTGCACAAAAGCAAATTGTGTGACCAAAACAATTGTACCCTCATAATATTCTGAAACAAATTAAAAATAAAATAAATTATAATTTTAAAAAACAGATCTCATTTAAATAATTCTTATCTTCCTTTAGCTTCTCCACATAATTTCATTATTTTCCACAATTACGACTCTTTATCCCGTTCAGTACACGTGTTGAACTCCAGCTGTGTCTTTGGGTCTTTATTATTTAAGGATTCTCACACATTAAAACTCATATTAAATTTGTATGTATGCTTTTCTTCTGTAAATTTATCTTGTGTCGATTTAATTCTCAGGCCGAGGTGAAGATCTAATGAGGATAGAAGTAATGTTTTGTCTCCTTTACACCATCAATATGTATATTTTATCTGTATCAAAAGGGATTTTGTTGCATTACATTTTACATTATTTTACATTACATTTGTAATAGAGAAGCAAGGAAAGTCTGATCAGAGCAAGTCTTCCATAGTTTTAATCTATATAAGATGTGAAGACATTAATAAGAATGCATGACACTTCAAAAAGGAATGTGTACTTGCTGCAGCAAACAATATAGGTTTGAGTGTTTACATTAACATTTTAAGTAATATAATAGATGAAAGTATAGAATGTTTTCAAACTATAATTACTATAAATGTTCTATTTGGTTTTCAAATTTTGCTTATTTTATTCATATTAATTATGTTTATCTTTCTACTAAATCCTTTCTGTTCCTAATTAGATACAAAACCTGCATGCTACTCTTAAAAGTGTAAATAACACCTCCAAAACTCATTCAACTACATATTTCCAGGAAACTGAATACAAAAATCAGCAGAATAAGAGTACTGAATACAGTTAACATCTCTGATATTCAATTAAATCAATTTTTTTTCATTAGGTTCAGAACAATGAGGGAATTATTTCCAGATTCAACATCAGAAACTTGACCCTAATACTAGTTGTTCAACT
Source organism: Cheirogaleus medius (assembly GCA_008086735.1). NCBI lineage: Eukaryota > Metazoa > Chordata > Mammalia > Primates > Cheirogaleidae > Cheirogaleus > Cheirogaleus medius. The sequence goes on from VBSM01000483.1 coordinate 37,973,779, forward strand.
ATGAATTTTAATATCCTGAGTTATGAATTATGGGGGGGAAAGTGCTTTTTACACAAGGATATTGGGCAAGATCATTCATGTGAATATTCTTTGGTTTTTATTCAGGATAATGTCATGGGTTAAATTGTGTTCCCCCAAAATGTATGTTGAATTCTTAATTCCCAGTACCTATGAAAGTGGCTTTACTTGGAAATAGTTTTTCAAATGTAATCAAATTAAAATGACGGCATGGTATGGCATGCTTAATTCAGTGTGGCTGGTGTCTTTATAAGAAGATATGGGAAGACAGAGGGAAGACGGAGGGACAGACTAGAGTGATGCTGCCATAAGCCGAGGAATGTCTGTGGCTGCTAGAAACTGGAGGAGCCAATGAAGGATCCTTTGCCCAGAGGTTTCAGAGGGAGCAGGGCCCTGCTAATCCATTGATTCTGGACTTTCTGTCTCCAGAACTGAGGGAATATATTTCCATTTCTAAAACCACTCTGTTCGTGATACTGTGTTAAGTCATCCCTGGAAATTAATACAGACAGGTTACTTCTTATAGTTTTGACAAGCTTGGGAAACACTGCTTGATCTTCCACTTACATTTTTGGCCAACCCCCTATAGAATATTGATAAGGTGATACATCTAAGAAAATGATATTTATAGAATTTAAAGACTGTAAAGACTTAAAGATAACTTTGAATCTTAATATCAAACTATTCACAGACAGAAGGGGGAAGAAGCTTTCCATAAAACACATGTCTCTGTTCATGTTCGGCCTTAGGAGAATTGATTAAAACAAATGTTGCTTTGTTTTCTGTAGCCGAAGAGATGTTTTCAATTCCTAGACATTGCACCATGGAATCTATCAATCATGTGAAATATGCTGCACATCTCTGAGAAAAACAAATTCTGCAGATGAGAAAAACATATCTTGTAAGACATTACCTTGCTTTGCCAAGAAATGACAAATTATTCTACCTGTGCTCATCCTAATATAAAATATTCATTGCTACACATTTGCTTCCCCATTATGTTACTTAAAAGATTTTTTAGCATTTTAAAACTATTGCTCAAAACATAGATACCGTTTGAAAAGCAATATGCATTTACTCAGGATAATGATTTCTTGAATCACACACTTAAAATCAATCTTTTATAAGTCTGATTAAATAGATTAACCAAAATAGACTGAAATAACAAAAGCTACTCCATCTTTTGCTGGCCAGCTAAAATGGACCAAGGCAGAAAAGGAGAGGCCCTGCCATGACAAATAAGAACAAATAACAACGCTGAGACATAGCCTTCCTCATTTCTGAAGGCCTTAAAATCAGGCATCTCTGCTACAAATTAGCACACTGGAGTTCACAGCTGCTGAAGATTGCTTTGGCTGTTGTTTTCTTTTGAACTGAGGTTCAGATCACATCCCATTACTTACATTCCTCCAGGAGCCTTTCTTTGCTCTCTTTCATTTATTTCCTATCTACTGCTACAGTTTATCCTGAGAAGACTCATTGTGTCTATTTGTATCAGAAGATGTGAGCTTAATATGAATATACTGTAAAAGAAGTTCTGATTTAGAAACGGAATTTCCCAATCATCAGCTGATGGACACTTAGGTTGATTCCGTATCTTTATAAGTGTGCGCTGTGTTGCAAGAAATATATGAGTGCCGGTGTCTTTTTGATATAATGACTTCATTTCCTTTGGGTAGATAACCAGGAGTGGAATTGCAAGATTGAATGGTAGATCTAATTTTAGTTCTTTGAGAAATCTCCATACTGTTTTCCACCCAGGTTGTACTGACTTACTTTCCCACCCACAGTTTATGAGCATCCACTTTTCACTACTTCTACACCAACATCTTTTGCTTTTGGCTTTTTAATAATGGCCATTCTGACTGGGGTAAGATTGCTACAGTAGGAGACAGGGCTGAGAGTAGATGCAGGGGCTTGCAAAGTGGGTGCAGATGTTAAAGTCTAACTAAGCGGGGTTGGTGACCACAGACAGGGACCAGCTTCAACCGGCTTGTCAGCTGCCTAGTCCACCTTACATGAACTTCGACTAACTAGAGTATCATTTTCATTGTGGTTTTAAAATTTCTCTGCCCTTGAAATCACCATGACAGTTCCAAGACAACCATATAAAATTTGAAAATGGGGGGGATCCAATTCTTGAAATTACTGCTCAAATTCTTAGTAAAAGCCAACCCTTTAGCCTTGAGTCTTCCTCCCCTAAATTAGCAAGATTTCAAAAGGCCAAACCCCATATCTTCCTGGTGCAGCTGCTCTTTTCAAGCCTGCCTGCTCTCCTCTCTCAAGAGTGTACTTTCGCTTTCAATCTTATCTTTCAATAAAAAACTGTCACTTTGGTGTATGTGGTGCACCCTGAAATTCTTTTCCCAACTGTTACCATGAACCTGAAAAAACCTCCACTCAGAGGATGGTAACAATATGGTATCTGATTGTGGTTTTAATTTGCATTTTCCTGATGATTAGTGATGCTGGGCTCTTTTTCATATGTTTGCTGGACATTTATGTATCTTCTTTTGGAAAATATCCATTTATAATACTACTCAAAAGAATGAGATAATATATTTTGCAACAATTTGGATGGAACCGTAGGCCAAAATTCTAACTGAAGTATCTCGGGCACCAAAATCCAAATACAGGATGTTCTCACTTGTAAGTGGGAGCTAGGCTACCGGCCTCCTGGGCATCCGGAAGTGGTGTAAGGGGCCCTGGAGACTCAGAATGGGGGAGGTTGAGAAGGGAATAAGGGATGAAAATTTACCTTGGGTACAATTTACACTATTTGGGTGATGTGTACACTGAAAGCCCAGTCTTCACCACTATACAATTCATCCATGTAACAAAAAAGCACTTGTACCCCTAAATCTATTGAAATAAAAAAAAGAGATTGTCAATTTGATATTTCTTATATTACTATTTGATAGTTTGGTTCTATGAAATTCTCATCTTCTCAAAGCCTTCAGATTTCAGTAAGATTTTCCGGTGAGCATCTGAAAGCCTGGCCCCAGTGATATACAGTACTAACTGGAAAAAAATTGAGTCAACAAGATATTCAGGCTTCGTTTTCCCTTAAATATAAAAGCCACTGAGAATACCTATCTGCAAGAGATACAAGTCTTCATTTCTTATGCTTCAAAGACTGTAAAATGAATTGCTTATTAAAATATAAAAATATATTTTTATTATATTATATAAAAGTCCATTATAGAAAAATAATGGAGTTCACAGCACTGTAATTCTCTGCCATAAAAAAGCAATCAAATTGGTATACCTAAAACTGGTGCCTTGAACAATGCAAGCTATTAAGTCAAATTGGAAAGAAATGTACAATAAATTATGCACTATGCACTTATACTTGCTAGAGGCAGATTCTCAGTCACACTCTCTCTTTTTGAAGTAAGCTTTTGCTTTTTGCTACAGCTTTCTTTTATGTACTTTCTTTTTTACATGTATTTAATCTCAAATATTGTATGTGTGCATGTGTGTATAGACAAATACAAAGTAGGAATCCACTAAGATAAGAAGAATAAAATATTAGACATCACGTTATCACTACTATACCATACACTAACTTAAAAAAAAAAAAAACATTCTTAACACAGAATTCTTCAAGAGTGCTGTAAATGCTTTAGTACATTTATTTTTTCTTCTGTCAAATTAAGTTCAATGAAGGTTGTAGCCATTTATATTGCCAGAACAGTGCCCAAGAGTGTCTGACTTACGGAACTGGTTTCATATATTTTTTTAAATTTTGCCAATTTGATACCATTTAAATAGTACTTTATTGTTGTTTTATTTTGTATTTCTTTGATAACAAATTCATTCTTTTATTACAGGTTCATTAGTCATTTTTGATCAGGTAATTTTTTTAGAATTGTCTTTTACCTTATAAAATGGGGAGTTTATAATTTTATTTAACTGATTTAGTAGTATGTTGTCTTTATCAAAATTTTTCTTTTTGTATATACCTTAAACATATATTTAAATTTTCAGGTTACTTTTTCATCATTTTTGTGATGATTCTGACTTGTTGAATCTTATAATTTTTTATACTTAAATCTATCAATTTATCTACTTCTCATTTTTCAGACTGAGAAAATATCATCCATCCCAAGATTAGATAAATGTCCATGTCTGTATTTTATAGTTCTTTCTTTTTTTAATTTCAGAATATTATGGGGGTACAAATGTTTAGGTTATATACATAGTTCTTTCATTTAAAAAATTAACCATCAAATATTTTTTATACATTTTATATATCTGAAATAATTTTTTAAAGTTTAAACATGTCCATTTGCTAAATAATTTTCTTATCACCGACTGAAATCTCATCATTGCATATATTTCATTCTAGTAAGGTTAATTTTGTCATTTAGTATTATATTAGAATGATTTATACAGTCTAATTATATTACCATATTACTAATTATGCCTGATAACTGGCAGTAAAATCAACCTCTATTATTCTTCCAAATCAAACCATTCTTGCATATCCTCAAAATGTAATTTACAACTAATAGTTTTCAAGTCCCCAAAACATGCCTTTGGTACTTGTTTGAAATTACTTCCTGTTTATTGATCCATTTCAGAAACAAGGGTTACATAGCACAGGGTTAAAGAGCCCAGAGCCAGGAGACAGACTGCTCAGGTTCAAATCCTGGTTCTGTCACTTCCTGTCTGTGTGATCTGGAGAAAGTTAATTAGCCTCTCTGTACCTCGAGTTTTTCATCTGTAAAAGGTAGAATAATAACAGTATCTACCTCCTTGGACACTAGTCAGAATTAAATAACATGTTATTTATTAATAGATAGAATAATGTCTGGCATACAGGAAGAATAATTCAAGAATTTCTTTAATAAACTGTGTCTGTTTATTCAAATCTACTCTTGTACCTTTCTGGAGAGCTTTTCATTGGATTCGTAGGTTCAGGGCGCTTTTCTTGTTACACTGAATTCTAGTTCCACTCTGTACCCTCCCTGACAGCCCTATTCTCTCCTTCCCTCTATTTCCTTGCTTTAGCTTTATAGTTATTTTCCAGTTTTTAAAATTAAAAATTGGATAACATTCTTGTAATTATCCCTTTGGACATGAACTATTTGGGGATATGAATTTCTCTCTTGAGTGCAACTTTGGCCATGCTTCTTAATGTTAATTTGTAGTAATCACATTTTCATTTTCTCTAGTCTGTAACTTTGTTGGCCAGCCTATAGTTTTTAAGTTCAAATTCATACAAATTTGTATCTGTATAATGTTTTCAAAATTTTAATGATAATTTAAATTCTTCTATGCCAATTTAATCACCTTACCGCTTCCCCTTTTTTCCCAGTTTCTTATCTATTTTTGTTTGCATATTTTTCTCATGAATAGTGTGTACCTATCATCTCATATCTTAGATCTTATTTTAAAAAAGCTAAACTTCTTGAATTTTATGGTAATATAAATTTATTCTTTAGTAAATATTTTTATTTTTCAAATATATGCATTTCTCCTAAAAGTATCATATATCTTTCTTTAAAAAAAAAAAAGAGTACAATTTATGTAGAAATCTGGTGGGAAGCAGGAGAGGAAATGATCTGAAGCCAATCACAACAGACATTCCTTCAACTCCTGACTCATAACTTCACTTATTTAGTCATGATATAGGAGTCACGAAAACATTGGAACTATAAATTTATGTAATTCTATAAAGACTAACTAGATTCATCAACCTGTCCTACTCTGAAGCCAGGAGGACAGAATGAGAAGGTTGTGTTAGCTACTATGCATTTTGTCTTTTTACCTTTGGTACATTTGGTTTGATCTTATTTGTAGATTAGAGAGATAAAACAGTCTGTTAGAAAATTACTGCTATGAGCTCAGAAGCCATCTGTTAAAGAAAGCTCACTCATCTATATTATATTTTGTGGATTTTGTATTAGCAGATACCTAATGGCCTTCAAATGGCATTCCCAAAGCTGCTAGTCATGTGAAATTAATTCTGAAAACACCATCCTAAGGAATAAGTGTGAGAGCGTGGATTTTAAAGGCATACTTGTTGTTAGAGTGTAAGCTAAATCTCCTCAAAAATGAATCTGAGAAATTGAGAAAAAAATCACAATTAAGGAAAAATGGCTAATATACTGATGCTTGGAAGTAAAAATGTGAATATGAAATAGAAAGAAAGTAAAAATGAATGAACAGTAAGTAAAAGGCAATGCTTAGTTTATCAAGCCCCGTGCTATCTCTTCTCCTGTTCTGACCTCATTATGTACAGGGAAAATAAAATAAATGCTGGAGTGAAACAGGCAATAATTATTATGTTGAAAAAAAAAAAAGGATTCAGAAGCACACTCCTTTGGAGGAAATGCCATAGGAAGGAATGATCAGGATGGGGTCATGAAGTTAAATGTGATGTTTCTGCCATCAGTGTATTTAAAACTTTAGACGGCAGAGTAAGTGAAGTCTCTCCCAATGAAGAGTAGATTCATTTGTGCAACTTGTTTAACTTGGATAGTCACAAGGCCCACGGGATGTCTGAAGCACGAATCCTCAGGCCACTAATGAGGAGCTCTGACAGCAAATCTTCAAGAGATACTGCAGCAATCCTGGGGACTGAGCAGTGTCGCCTTGGGCCATAGCTTTGTGCAGCCTCCTGTGCTTACGGTCAGCAGATGAGCAACTTCTGAAGACAATCTGAGAGTGACTGTCCTCATTGTGCCAGAGTGTTGAGTGAAAATGGTGATAAGAAAAAAGAGCAATCGACAATTTTTCTACAACTTTATTAAGGTGTTTAAAAATCTAGACTTTGTATAACAATTTATTTTTTCCACAGTTATTTGTAAAGGTCAGATATGGTTAAAAACTGCTTTCAGCATTCTGGAGGAACAAGGGAAACCGAAGCAAGGAAAATACATGAACAGAGAATGAATGAAATAGTGTAACTTTGAATCTACGATGCTGTTCAATGGCTACTGTGGAAGGAATCTAAGAGAACGAAGTGAGTTTTTTCACACATGTTCTGGCATAGGAAGAACGCTATGATATATTCCTTACAGCTGTGAGTAATCTGGAATAATGCTCACCCAGAAATGGAGGACTGTTGTATCATTCTATCACCCTATGAATATAGTCGACACCATTAGGAACAAGTGTTAATTGTTTATCTTTTTTATAGTATGTGTTCAGACTGCTTGTAGGGGCACAACCCTTAAGGAATCTTTTCTGAGACTTCTAGTTAAGGATATTGTAAAATGACTTTTAAAATTATTTTGCCTGACTCTTGATTTTTTTTTTTGTGGTTGATATGGT